>VWZW01006499.1:330003-431832 GCA_013397115.1 Edolisoma coerulescens
GTGCTGGACGCCTCCTGGTACCCCCCCAAGGAGCGAAACGCCCGGCAGGAGTTCAAGGAGAGGCACATCCCCGGCGCGTCGTTCTTCGACATCGAGGAGTGCCGGGACAAGTCCTCCCCCTACGACTTCATGCTGCCCAGCGAGTCCCACTTCGCCGACTACGTGGGGGGGCTGGGGGTCAGCAATGACACCCACGTGGTGGTGTACGACGGGGACGAGGTGGGCACCTTCTACGCCCCCCGCGCCTGGTGGATGTTCCGGGCCTTTGGGCACAAGGAGGTCTCTGTGCTGAACGGTGGCTTCAAGAACTGGGTGAAGGAGGGGCACCCCGTCACGGCGGAGGTCACCCAGCCCACCCCGGCTGTCTTTAAGGCCAGGCTGAACAGGGCCCTGGTGAAGACTTTTGAGGAGATGGTACAGAACGTGTCATCCCTAAAGTTCCAGGTGGTGGATTCCCGCCCCGAGGGCCGGTTTCGGGGGACAGAGCTGGACCAAGGTAATAGAGGTGGGACTGGCACCTGCCCCAGAATGGGATGAATGTCAATGCTAGACTGGGAGTAAGAGCTCCTGGCAGCTACCAAACAGGTTTCCTAATTCACAGGCATGCCTCAGCCTGACTCATTGATTACCTTAAGGGATCCACAGTTGCACGTTCAGATCCCAGTGCCATCACAGAATGCTTTTGTTGCAGTTTGCTCTAAAGCTGCAGGAGGAAATAGCAGAAAAGGGCTGCAGTCATTTGGTTCCAGGATCTCCCATCCCACACCCTGCAGAAGTTTATCAAAATGTAAATATGGGAGGTGAGAGCTCCCAGGGGTTTGTTCAGGGTCCTATCTAAAACCAGCAGACACACACAAACTATCAGTATTCATACAGGCACCTCTCACCATAATGAGTGCACCAGCAAAGGCCAAGGTTTTAGGTAATACAGTAACCCAAGGGACATTCTCCTTATCGCTCTGATTCCCAGCAAATAGAGAATTTGCTCGAGCTGATCTTTGTTCTTTTGCTTATGTAAGAAAAGCCTGAAGCCTTTAGCGAATGTATGGGGTGTTAGTCTCTCTCTTTTGGATACCCCAAGTTACAGGAACAAAAGCTGATTTTGTTACCTCGGTTAAGCACTGGACACACGCAGCAGGGGCGGGAGAAGTCCTGTGCAGTGGGGACAGCAGGTACAGCAGTGTGCCTGGAATGAAATTGAAGTTGGTTAAAGGAGGCCCTTGCCGTGTAATTTAGGCCTTGGTATATCCCAGAATAACCTCCCCTCTGAGAGGTGTAAAGGAAACTTTCCTGACTGACCATTCAGGAAGCACTCTGGCAATCGCACTCCCACCACCAAAGACTTTAACTGCTGGGACCAAAGCCTCTTCTCAGCAGGCAGCTCCACTGAACTGATGGGTGTCCCACTTGGCTCCCTACACACACTCAGACTAGGTTTTCTTACCGTTTTGAGCCTGGGTTTCCCTTAACAGAGCCGCAAAAGTCTGGTTCCTTAAAGCAATTTACTAACAGCACAATAACACAGAAACAGCTTGCGCTGGTGCCACCAAGGAGGGACCTGAACAAAGGAAACACTGAACTTTTATACTCTCACAGTCTGTGTATGATAAAGTCCTGGCTCTTCCTGCTGAGTCCTCGGCTCCTGCTGTGTCTCAGTGTCCGGTCACCTGGCTGTGCCACAGGTCCTGTGCCCTCTGTTGTGCAAAGGGTCAGCGCCAGTTCCTGGCCTCTTGCCTGGGGCTCTCACCACCCAGAGCTCAACCTGTGGCTGACACTGCAGCTGCACGCCGAGCTGCCTGCACTGGATGTGTTCCTTAACGAGGGAATCACAGAAATGGTTGGAAAAGAAAGAGTTTCTAGAAGAAAGCACAGGAAATCTCAGCAGCAGCTGTTGGGTCTGAGCAGAGCCCATGCTGCCAGAACGTGCAGCGGGCTGTGGTCCCCAAGCAGTGCTGCCCCAAAGGTTGTTGCCATTCTGTCCTGGCTGCTCACATATGTGTGTGCTGCTGTACAGCCAGTTAGCATGACACCATGTCCTGAAGTACATTCCTGCATCCAAGCTTCAGGAGCATTTGGCTGTAAATGACTCTGTACACGTGGGTGGCCCAGGTGTCTACAGTGAGCTCCCTGCCAGCACATCTGACCTACACAAAGAGAACGTGGAAGGTGAGAGAAGTAATGGGAGTGATGGAGGAGACTGTGGAAGGGAAAGGGAAAGTTAGGCTTATCACTCATTCTATTTCTTCTCACACCACAGCCCATCAAAGCGAAGGTTGAATTTTAACCTCAAGATGTGACTAAAATGCTCCTTGCTGGTGGATTTTGCATTCTTTCCCAAGGTGAGGGTTGTCACCAGGTGACAAATACTGCAGCCCCGACAGCATTTTGAAAACAGATTTTTCCTTTGAAATGAGTCAGCATGGAACAGCTTATTTGTGGTGGTCCAATTTTGCTTCCCACAGCAGATCCAGCAGGATAAGCACTCCAGCTGCAGCTGCTCATTCCACAGGAGCTTGACAGCTTTCTGAACCAAGCTAGCCAGTAGCAGCACATCAGCCGGCAGTGGGTAAAAGACAGTGCTTACACCTAAAAGAGCAGTTTGAAATCCATGCTGATTAATTGCAGGGGTCATCCAATCAGGGAGGGTGCAATTTAGAGAAGACTAATGGTCTTCAGGTTAAGGAACTTGCTGCCTTCTCAGGTGATTTCAGTTTAATTATTGCTTCAGTTCTTGACTTCCTAATTAAGTCAATTAATCTCTCCTGTGAACTCCATCTCTAGAAGAGGCTAATTGCAGCTGACTCTTTTGCCTCTTTAGTTTTTCAGTTCTTTGTGGTAAGAATTAATTGTCCCTATTTTATTTTTATCCTTGCTGGGATTTAGACCTCTGTACTGGTTAAGATAAGCCATAATACAGGACTATTTTTTATTTGCTGGGAGAGGTTCACCAAAGTTGCCAGAGTGGAGGAAAATGGACATTTCTACAAGCCAGGTCTCATAGGTCTTAAATGCAGGTATTGCTTTGGGTGAGAATCTTGGATGTTCATGCAGAGTGTGCAGCATAAGCCTGACAGATGTGCAGCCCTGACCTATGCACTGAGTAGTTTGAGGGGCCCCTGCACAGTGCTGTGTTTCTGCAGGAACTAGCAGTCCAGGGCTGATGATAAAAATAACTACATGATGGTTGCCAGTGCTGACCCTCTCTAAGTGCTGGGCACTGAAAACTGATGAACAAGAATTGTAGCTAACCAAATGCATACAGAAAAGTTGTGAATTTCTGAATTCAGAGGGGAAAGTTGCCAGGCAAGAGCTCCATCATCTAAAAAAGAGAGCACACCCAAAATAATTTCATGAGCTTACAGGTATTTTTCTTCTCATTCTCAGCCCTAAAGTAGCCCTTGTCTCCCTCTGGCATACAGAACTCCGTATTTTGCCCATTTTCCCAGCTCTCCATCCTGCCTGTCCCAAACACAAAGCTTTTGCTCATCTTGAATGTTCAGTGGGAATGAGAATGAAATGTACATTTTTCCTCCCTCTCTCCTCTGAGAGGATTCTGCAGCTGGGAGTGGACTGGCTTTGCTTTGTCCATGCAGTAATACTTGAGGCACAGCAATGGAGAGTGAGAGACTTTATCGAAGTCTGTTTCAACCCACAGGAACCTACGAGGACTTTCAGGGAGCTGGCCAGGACCAAGCCTAAAGTGTTCTTTACAGTGTGTTCACGGTAGGTTAGACAAGATCAGTAATTGTCCCTTCCAAGGCATACCATTTGAATGGAAGAGAGATAAACAAGGAGGCAACAGAGGAGGCATTTGGAAAAGAACTATCTGCAGCAGCACACTCCAAAGCCACAGGGAGTTAAAAATGGGCAGAGCAAATCTTTTATCTTTTTGACATTAAGAAATTCCATCTGGAGTCGCAATTTCATCGCAAAGGGAAGGCTGGACAGGAGAGGCTGTGGTCTTAGACAAATAGCCAACAATAAAAACAATATGTAAGCAGAGAATCTAACAGATGTGGAAAAGGGGATTAAGTAGTGAAGAAGATAACATATTACAGGTTATAAATTGTGAGGAAGGATTGCCAGACACCAAGCTGAGTGAGACTTGGCAAAAGGAATTTAAACAAATAACAAAAGCTTCTGGAACACAGTGAACAAAAGAGAACAAGGAGAGAAAGAATAAATAAGGTTGCTGTGCAGTTAGCAGGGGTTCCAGGTGGAATATTATTTGTGTGTGGTCTCAGAATTACACTGAGCCTTGAGTCTGTGCTACCATATTTTCTTCTCTCCTAAGGATAAGTCTGCAGAGCAGGGAGAGGGCTAACCAAAGGCATCCCCATGCTCAAATCAGTGAGGCAGATTATCCCAAATACGTGTCAAAAATCAGTCATGTGACATTGCAACTTCATGAGGCGAGGATTTGATAAATTTAATCAAAGCAGGGTTCTGTGGGACAGAAACACTTGCAAAGTTCATATTTAGAATTGGGGGTACAGCACACCCTAGGTAGCTGTTGATCTTCTAACATGGATAGACTGGGACGCTTTCAAAAAAGTCATCAAGAAAAATTATTTTAAATGAAGGCAAAATTGATTAAAATGCGTTGGTAGACTTACACTGCAGCCAAGGGCTTCATTTCCTTGCCAATAGAATCAGTTGGCCAGATAAAAGAAATGGTAAGATGCATGTCTGGAAGTTATGTCTGATCTTTCCTTCCAGCCATTGGAAGCACCTGCGAGGTAGAGTTGTGCCATTTGGACTTCATTAATGCTGTGGACATAACATTAGAGGGGCATTTATTAGCTCGGTACGAGGAGAGGGCAAATAGCACAAGGACTGTTAGATTAAAAAAAATTGACTGAAAAGGAGATAAGCGAGATAAGAATAGCATGTAGTGAAAGATCTGTGGGGCTGGAAGTTGCCAGCATGGTCCAATCATTAAGCTTCTGTGGTTTGTTTCGTATTTTCCTGAATCATTGAGGCATTGAAAATAGAGAGTTGCTACTGAAATGTTCCTCTGGAACAGCTGTGGGAAGGTCTAAATAATCACATGGGGAGAATTACGGGAGGTGCCACGATGTAGGAGTGACAGGAAGTATAACACTACAGAGAGCAAAATGAATGTTTAGTAGGCCAAAACACTGAACTGCTTGAGTTTTGCTTGCAAGCTGATGACCCACGTTTGGAAGCAATAGAAGAGGGTAAGACTTGGATGAATTAGTTGGATGCAGGAACATCACATGTGATTTAGCCTTGGCAACAGCCTTGGCAACTCCTGTCTACCAACTGTGATGCTAGGAAATGCCACTTCCTTATCCAGAAGCCTGCTGGACACCTAGAGCTGTTTCTAGGGTGGCCAAGACAGAGAAAAGTGTATCTAATGGGCTCTTACTGGGTTTAGGCTGAGGATGTGAGGTTGTTTGGCTTGCCATCAGTCTGTTGGAGCAATAGCAGAAGGGCAGAAAAACTGCTTCAGCCATAGGGCAGTGTTAGCTCAAGGATAAATGGTGTATGGACTGACTGTGATGATCTGAACACTGGAAATTAATATTCCTCCTCATGTGAGCCAGGAGGTGCTTCAGTGGGAAGTTTCATGACAAGAATCCAAACTGTTTCTGAGGTGGATGCTTTTTTGAAGGCAGCTTATGATTACAGTAGTAGCTGGGGCCCAGGCTCTGTAGTCCTAGGGTTCCTTCCTGGAGTTTTAATGGTGACTGCATGAATCTGTCATGGAGTATCCTCTGTTTCACACGGGGCAGGAGCAGATGTATCCCCTGCCCTGTTCAGATCCCAGCTGCATCCAGCCTTGCCTTCCAGTCCTTTGTTTCTCTGCTCTTGACCTAGCAGAGAGAGATGATAAAGCTTCCTCAGCCACTCGAGAGCACTTCTTAGGTAGTCCAAGGAATTGTGGTTGTGCAGTTTCAGCTCTTTCTGTCAGCTGAACACCCACATATGTGAATAAATGCAGTTTCTACTGAATTCCTCATCTTTCACCCGCAGAGTGCAAGAACTGGTCTCTGACTCCAACAGACTTTTGAATCTCTGGAGCAAGAAAGTCTTCCTATAGATCAAAGTCAAAACTGCTCTGGAATGAGAGGGTTTTTTTCAGATCTGCTCAGCTCCTACCTGAAGAGTTGTTTAAGGTGGTGAGTTGTCAGTCTCCGATAAGAGAGGGGTGCAAACCTAGAGAAGCGATAATGATCATGGTGCCTGGGACACCTAGGAACTGAATCGATGGCCCAGCAAGCTTCTTTGAGCGGGAATTCCCTTCTGGTTCATCCTCCAGGACTTCCTGGTCTCAGTACACTTCCCAGTGCCCTAGGATGGCTCACAGACTTGTCTGTGTTGGGATGATCACCAGTACTGCAGCAGAGCCTTGCAGAAATCCTTTGCTGAATGGCAGCATCAGGATCATTTACTCTGTGGGAAAGTGGTAGCCTAACCCAGGCAGGTAAGAGGCTCCAGTAAGCAGCTTTGCAGTCTCAGAACTATACACAGGGTTTTCTCAGTTTTTGCTTCATTTTTTATTTCCTCTCTGTCATACAGACACTGTATTTATGAGTGAGTTTTGCAATTCTCTGTACTGAAGTGATGAACTGTTGTTTTCTGGACCTGGAAAAAATGTGGTGAAAGCATNAGAAGTCAGCAGTTTTTCCTAACTTCTCTCAGTAATGCTAAACATTTCTGAAGGATGCATGAGGTGACTCCTAGACAACTGTGCCGTATTTCTAATGCACTCGGAGAGGATGAATCAAGAGACAAAGAGGGTCCATCTGGAACAGGAAGAGAACTTGTGAAGCTGACTCAGGGCAGCTTTGATTGTCTTTAGGCTCTGTCTTTGTCCAGCAGAGCAGAAATTCCTTTAAATTCCGTGCCAAAGCTGTTTTCCCCTTATATCTCTCCATGTCAGGTTACCACTCTGCATAGTGATGAAACTGCAGTGTCATTGTGATGTGTGATGTCAATCTCTGACTAGGTATAGTTCAGTCATTTGACTGTAACAAAGTCAAATGATTAAACTGCCCCAATCTCTCCCATCTCCCGAGACCAGTTACCCTAATGATTTGGGCAAGTGGAAAGCTGCCAGTGAAACAGATTACTATTCGTGTGATTTTTTCAGACTTTTCTCATTAGAAGTTCAAACCTAGCAAGGAACCATTCCCTGAAATGCATTTTCAGTGTAATATGTGATGGTTTTGGCTCCAATGAGGCTTGATCCAAAGCCTCTCAAAATCATTGGAAAAGCTTCCATTATTAAGCCTTAAGAGTCTGAATTTGAAGGGCGTGATGCTCACCTTGTCCGTCGTATTTTTATATCTGCTACTCTCTAAAGACCTTGTTTTGACATGCAGCTTTGAACTTGCCTGAAGTGGTCAGATACACCAGCAGAAAAACAGAACCTATGCTGATTTCATCCATGGAGTAGATAAGAAGTGATACAAAATCTAAATTCTGACTCTCTGACCCCATTGTTCCAGGATAGCTGGCTTAGCAGTGATGTGGCTGACTTTAAGGTTGCTTTATGATTTCTCTTATTTACTTTTCTGAAATACGATTTTAAGGTGATGCAGGAATAAACTGTGAACGGATAACAGCTTTCACAAACTCCACATACAGGCCACACTTCCTGCTTCTGAAGAATGTGTCACTACACACTGCTGGCATGCCTGGGGAAGGTTGGAAATGCATTGCTTTATTCCTCTTATCACAGGTGTCCTTAATGCCTTTGTTAGGGCCTTTTCTGTGGGGGTTCTTTGCTTCCTGTCATGTCTAGGGCTTCTTCAGATTTCTACATCTCATTGCTTTCAGTGAGGAAATAGTTTGCTAAATGTTCTGGAAGTTTTGACTTCAGCAAAGTTGAATAATATTTGTCCTCTTCTTTTTAGCCCAATACCACTTTGCATCTTCATCATCAAGTGGAACAAATGAGTCTTTTGGAGGGAGTGAGACTATCTGCAGTGATGTCTCTTAATGTCTCTTGTGGGTGTCTTTCATCACCTACATTAATGTGTCCTTGCTCATGTTTCCTTTTCTGGTTCACTCTCGCAGGGTTGGAATCTGGCCACATCCCTGGTGCTGTGAACATACCCTTCCACTCATTCCTATCAGAAACAGGGCATGAGAAGAGTATTGAGGAGATCCAGGAAATATTCCATGAGAAGAAAGTGGATCTCTCGAAGCCGCTGACGGCCACGTGCCGCAAGGGTGTCACGGCGTGTCAGATTGCCTTGGCAGCCTTCCTGTGTGGCAAGCGCGACGTGGCCGTGTACGATGGCTCCTGGTCCGAGTGGTTCCACCGAGCCCCACCACACTACAAGGTCTCCGAGTCGAAGCGCAGCAAGGCCTAGAGGGAGAGCTGTATCTGGGGCAGCATGGTCTAGCAGCTGCCTCCAGCCCAGGGTAAAGCAAAAGGGAGGAGGTGGAAGTAAAGAAAAAATCAGTTGATTTCGGTTTTGCCAGTTTTTCTAAGAATTATCATTAGATTTCTATTGAACTTTTGATTTTTGGCAATTAATAAAATCTTCTATGCTGCATCTGTGAGTATTTCTAATTCTCCTCTGTTACTTGCGACCTGCTTGTGTTGGGTGGGAAAAGCAGCTCTGCAACATGAAAGAGAGTTACACTGCCTGAAGACCTGCAGAAATTCCAGTGGCCTGGTGGGAGATCAGGAGCAGAATGAATGATAAGTCCAGTGCTAAAGTACAGTGCTGGGTACTGGACAAGGGAGGGCCAAGCTGTGGTTCTGTCATTGACTCTGTGTGAGACTTCTTGCCAGCCCACCATCTTCCCATTTATAATGTGGAAAATGGGGGTACCTTCTGTATGGCAGCTGGACCCAACCCACATGGTTACCTCCTGGAGTCCAGGTAAGGGACATCAAAAAGAAATGTATGGTATCAACTGGTATGGCTCACTGATTATTACCCTCCACTGGTGTTCCAGGTGAGCAGCAACAAGGACCCAACAAGAAGGCTGTGATCAGAGAGCTCATGTGAAGCATTTGGAGATGCTAAAAGATCCAGTTTTTCTGAAATACAGTCTTGTTGATGATCATGACTGTGTCAGGAAAGTCTCCAAGAAATCCTATGTGTGTGATGAGAACTTTTGGGCACAGGTATTTCATGAGACATGAGCCTTTTACTCTGCTCCTTGTTTGTTTTTTCGATCAGTGAGGATAAGCCTTCTCTAGACCCTGTGAGTTCTGTTTCCCATGGAGCTGGAGCCCACAGCTCATAGAGGGAGGGAGCATTGTTCCCTAGCAACCATCTCTACTCTTCAGCCTTTATCCCACCTCCATAACTGGACTTCAGCAGGACCTGCCTGCTGAAACTACCAGTCGCCACACCGGGGATCATGGACGAGGTGAGAGGTAGTTATGGAAGAGGCTTTGCTTCTTGGAAAATCATGGATCTTTGGATTTTTTTAATCAAAAAAAAAAAAAAAAAGAGAGAGAAATGTCATTTTCACATCAATGGGGCTCCTCAGGTTTGGAAAGTCACTGAAACCTCCTCATACTTTGGAGACCCAGTCAAATGTGGAAGGCTTGTGAGACCACTCTTGGTCACATCCGGTGGCTGGTGACAATGGCCGGTTCCCACACATGTCTAAGGAGGTTTTCTGCCTGGGAAAAACGGCTCACTGTTTCCTCAAAGGCTGCATGTCAGGAAAGTCAGAGTGTTAAGCTATGCTAAACATTTCATTCAGAAAGAAAGATCAAGTTTAATCCTTTTTAGCTCTTGATCAAGATATATCTTTTCTGATTGGTTGCCTATTGTCCCTCACAAAATTGGCTTAGCAAAGCAATAAGTAGACATACTTCTGTGGTTTCTGTTATCCAGGAGGATGGTAAAATGGCCTAAAGTCCTTCTTGGCCTCAAGATGTAGGATTCTCTGAGCAATGCTTCGACTTTGTACCTTCAGGGGAGGAAGTAAAATGAACAATAACAATCACATACAATTGCAATGTTTATATAATAACAGTGACAACAACATCATATCTAGCTACAAACTAGAAAGTAGGAACAGTTGCTTTGGTGTCATTTTGTCCAAGAGGAACTGGGGAAATGAAAGTTATTGATGAATGGGATTTGGGAGATGAACACATTGCCTCATTACAAAGAAATTCTGCTTTGTTGGAAGAAATGGGAGAGGGGGAATTTCTGTATCAGCAGACTGGAAAGTTCTTCCCACTGAATATAGTAATAATAACAGACATGGTTTTGTTTTAAGTAGGAGGTGGGAGTTAGCACAGCAGTTTATTTAGCAGCAGATTCCTGCACTTTGATCATGTGTAAGTGTATGGCTCTTCTTTAAAAAGAAAGAAGAGCGATAGAGAAAAGAAGCAGATCATTCCCTACGAGTCAGGACTGGCTTCCTCTCCTCATCTCTTGTGGCCCTGTTCTTTTTGTGGGAGAGGTTCTGCAGAGCATGCAGCACTGACTCCTGGAGTCTGACTGATACAGTAACTTCAGCTTCAGGATCCCAGTACTTTGTACCACACGGTGCTGCAAAGACCTGTCACAGTGTAAAACCCAAGCTGCTGCTGGTTCAAGTCAGCCCTGGGGGAGCACTAGGCTTCTACCCCCTGGGTGGGTGCCTTCATTCCCATAACTGCCTCAGGAGCACAAGGTAAGCCCTGTGTCATGTCCTGAGCTAATCTGACGAATCCAAATGTACATTCCTACCTGATCCAGATCCCATTTGTCCTGCTGCTAGTGCCAGCAGGCTCACAGTTACCATATTCACCACCATGGGCTGTGGCTTCAGTTGTAACTTGTCACGGCCTTCACATGGGCTAAACCTGTCAAGTCCCCCTGGGATGAGGAACACACACAATAAGCAGGACATGACAGAGGGTTACACAGACATTCCCTCTGCAGGAAAGACACTTCTCGTCCTAGTTGTCCCATACAAATACAATGCCTACAGATGCCACTGAGGGAGACTCAAGGACAGACCCAGGTCCCGGGGATTAGTCATAGCTCAAAGAGCTGTGCAGGGGTGGAAATGCCAGGAGTTTGCTGCACTTCGGGAATGTGGACTGACAGAGTTTCCCTGTTGTTTGTGTTTTCAGAATTGTCAAGCTCAGGGCAATGAAGCATTAGAAATGGGACAGAAAGGACCTAGCGACAGTACTGAAATGACAGAAAACTCCTTGGCCTGGGCATCTCTTTCAGATTACCAACAGCTGAGTTACAACTTGAGCGTAAATCTCTGCCAAGGTGAGGCGACACACTGCCTATCCCTGACCTTCAAAGCTGGTTCCATCTGTGCTTTGCCAGGGCTCAGGGCAGCCACATTGCTGTGGGCAGAGATCTGACTATAGGTAATACTCGCTTTCCCCTCTTCTTATTCCTTCTATCCAAAGTCACTGCTTTTCCAGGCTGTGGTACCTGAGGAACTGGAATCTAGATACTACCATTTATGTATTCTATCCCTTTCTTTTCTTTCACTTTTAATTTTTTTTCCCAAGGTGTGAAAAGTGAATATGAATCATACCCCTGTCCTCCTGTCCAGAGCTGTCCAGATGGACACCATTTGCAATTCAATGTTCCCTGTCATCTCCGGTTGCTAGTTACCTCCAGTTCCAGTGCCAACATCGTTTCTCTTCCAGACCTTTAGACATGCAGGGCTCTGAAATATCTTTCCTAGACCTCTGTTTCCAAGGTTCCCCAGGATCCCTCCATCTAAGCAAATATTGGAAACTGAGCATTCATTCAAGAAACCCGGAAATAATTGTCTCTGGTTCTAGTTTCTCATGTACCAGCATAAGGCAGATTCCTTTTCCTTATACAGTATGTTCCATGACAAGACCTTGCTGGGTATGGAGGACTGCGTTGTCCTGGGTTTGTGTGGTCACACAGAAAGGAAGGACAGCTTTCCTCAGGGAGCTCAAAATCATTATTGTCAAGACAAAGGTGTCATTAAAAGGAAGGTGAAGAGGAAAGGATTAGAGATTAAAATAAAGCTCCCTTGTGGCTAGAAGTCAAGAGGGGATAAAGAGAGAAGTCAGCTGGGAGCTCTTTGTTAAGTATTGTGGCAGAAAAGGAGATCAAGAAGGCCTGGAGTGGTAAGATGGTGGGGGTTTTGTGGAGTTGTGCTGCTAGTAGCTGCTAGGAAGCTACTCACATGGATGAGGAGATTCTACAGGAGGTAAGTGGGCACTTGACTGAAGAATGGGCACTGGGATACAAGTAAAGATGATACCTTACAGCACCCTCTGTGTGTATTTCATACTTGAGGATGAAAAGCAGATAAATTGGCAAACACAAGCAGCCTCCTGGGTGATGAGGAAGCTATTGTTCAGCACCCAGCCTCAAACCTGATCAAAGGTACTGCAGTCAACACATGCCTTTTCTTGAGCCCTTGCGACTGCTGGTGTTGCTCCCCTGCTGAATTCCAGGACTGCAGTAGGGTGATTTCTACATACGGTTCCTTATTTGCTGTTCCTTGCAGGTGGCCCACTGAAGAGCCAAAGCTTGATGAAAGATTCCTACACCCCTGATGTATTTCAGAAGGCAACCATAGATCCCAGGCACTGGCATGGAAAGACAATTAGTGAGTTAGGTATGACTTCTGCCAGGAAAAGTACATTGCTGAATTCCTGAGATGGGTGCTGCTTCTGCCAAGGACAAAGGATGGATTTGGGCAAAGGCACAAGGGGACTAGGAACTGGCATTTTAACAAGAGAGAAGCTCTACAGCTAGAATAATCCTTGGGGTATAATAGCAGTAGGAAGGAGGCTGTAACTGAGCTATGATTTGCCTTCTTTACAGGGAGATGGTTTGAGAAATATTTCCTAGCTATTAATGTGCAGAAAGCAATGAAGGAGAAATATGGGGGTAAAAAAAATAAGCCCTAGAAGATGAAGGTTGAAAATTTGAGTGGATTCAGCAACGAGTCTTTTTCCTCTGCCGTCTAATAAGCCTGCCTGTGAAACCCAAACCCATTGCCTGCTAGCTGGCAACAGCAGATTTGTTCCTGCTGCTTTCTCTCCTCTCTATTAAAGCGCCTCTGGAAGAGCAGTGCAAGATAAGTCTGAATATGAATACCAAAAAAAAAAAAAAAAATCACTTCGTTGGTCACTAGTGCAGTGGGAAGGATTAGGGTGTGAGGTACACACCCTTGCAGAAGGATTGGTGGTGAGAGGAGCCCACACAGAAATTCATCTGCTCAGCATCTGAGCTACCTGTGAGTGGTGTAAGAGGGCAGTGGTGGAAGGGGTGGGGGGGTGTGTGTGTGTGTGAGGAAACTCACGTTTGCCAGAAGATTCATGACACTGACAACTGCCCCAGCACTCCAGAGAGTGCAGAGGATGCAGTGGGAACCAACCAGGGTTGTCCCAGCAGCAGAAATGTGCGAAAGCAAATGGAAATTCACCTGAGAAGAGGAGGCATCAAGCTGTTCACAAAAGCTAAGACTATTTGCAGGCCAAACCAGTGAAAAACAAACAAACAACAGCCTATTCCACCTAAAGGGAACAGGAAAGCTGCAAGAAGCCTCAGGACTCCTCCAATGCACAAATCACCCCACAATGTGTATGTACCCTTACTGAAGCTCTCACAAGCCCTGTTTGCCCCTGAGAGCCCTTTCCCTGACTCAGAGGTAAGTGACTCTCAGAGAGAAGCAGGGGAATCCAGCATCCAGTCTGTACCACCTAAAGTTCAAGGGTGTATCTGGACAGTAAGTAAGGACCACCCAAGGCTTGAATGATGCAGGGTATGCGGGGTCTTTAGTGCTTCCTGATGCGTTTTTCTCACAAATTGAATGGTCTTTATTGCAGGACTCTGCCTTCCAGCTCCAAAGTGTAGCAATTTGGTGCAGCAATCACAAAGTACATTTCTGGGAATAGCGATGCCCTGATCTTCCCCGTCTGGTCCTAAGCTCTCACCATTTTAGAAGATTGATGCTTTGCTCCCTGATATGAACTGTTTTGGGACAGAATTAGGATTGTTACTTCACCATTGGCTGGTGATTAGATAACACTATGCTGACTTTGTTAAAGTAGCGAAGGAGGTTAAAATTTAACTAATATGATAATCAAGTGATAATCATTTCCCACCACCAATAATTAACCATTTGGACTACAGCTAGTTCCAGGCAGATGTCCAAGTCTTTCAAATTAAGGAGACCGGCCAAATTGCAGCTTGTAGAAACCTCCCTGTGGGTTTGCTTTGTACATCAGTGCTGAGTGGCTGCTGTCTGAGCACACAGCGCTCTCGCCTCCCCTGAACAGCACAGCTCTGTAGGAACAGCCGGTTCTCTGTGTTGCATCCAGCACCGATGGCCAGTATAACTCCAGGTACATAATGAACACTGTCTTCTGAGACCACAGCAGGTCCCAATCCAGAAAACATGGAGCTGAACAGACATCTCCTGATGTTGTTTGGCATACTGGAAGCAGGCAGTTCAGGGCACTGAACTGTCAGCTAATAGACAACGCATAATGTGGGATGGATCCACACACGGATTTACAGATCTGTTTCTACTAGACATTAAAAATGCCTATTAGCCATTAGAAATAGACACTAGGGCAAGCAGGCAGACTGCAGGATTATGGTTCAGCTGGAAGCAAATGCCCTTTTGCTATTCATGAAGGGCTCATAAAGAGAGTAGATCAGAAGAGAAAAGGACTGAAAGGTCCTGTTGGTGCACCACTGTGCACAAAATGGGGTGTTTGCCTCTTGCAGTGGAATGAAGTCACTGTGTACACCTTTTACAAATGAAAATATTTTATAAGCATCTTAATATAAAATACTTGGTGTTGCATAATGCACTCAAATGGGTGACAGCTGTTTGATGACAAATGAACATACATGTGTCAATCCCACTTCATCTTCTTTGCTTTGCCAAATGGTACAGCTCAGCCAGGGACAAACACTTTCAGACAGGTGACACATGAAAGCTGCAGAGATAACTGAGATTATAGCTTTCAGCGAGGCAGCACAGCCGCTGGGAGCAATCAATACCTGAGGTCTTTGAGTGCTGAACAGACTAATTTAGCCACAACCTTGGCAAGGAGCATTTTCCTGTGTGGCACTCTGTGTTGTAGAGTGCTTTGGATATCCAAACATGTGTATGGAAAGCCAGCTTTGGAATCTCCAGGTATCATGTCACATGCAGTTAGACAAGAACAGAGCTGAAATAAGTGCTCATGCTCACTGCAGCTGAAATCTCCCTTCTATCCATTCTTCGGCTCTCAACAGTTCATTCCTTCTTGCTTGTTTTGTGCTGGTGTTGGCAGTTCCCTGCCCACACTCTGAACTGAGTCAAATTGATAAACCAGCAGAAAATCAATACATAAGGAAAAAAACCCACAAACCAAACAAAGCAAAAGTTAACAGGTTAACCAATTAAAATTTCTTAGCAAAGGACCTTGCTACAGACAAGGCAATGAGTGATGGGATATGCAGATGTTGGGAAAGAGGAGTAGAAGGAGAGTGGAGGTGGAAATGGCCTTTCACTGCCTCTTTTATGCAGCAAGAAATTAGTTTCCCTCCACTGTATTGTCTCAACAGGACGCAGTGCTTTGCGACACAGGTAGCCTGTATTTAAGTGATTTTACAGGGTCTGATCATTGGGTGGCAGCTCTGAGCCGATGTTTTTATCTGACAGGTCAGAAACGGGAAAAAAAAAGTGGGTTCTTCTTTGGTTTAGCTAAACCATTCACTGAAATTGCTATTTAAGATCTGTTCAGGTCACCTCTAAACAGTCAATGCACTTGAAATATAATCAGACTACAAGGATTTGAAGTAGAAGAAACCCATTGCACCCCAGCTTCTGCAGCACTCTCCTCACAACTTTTTCTAGGAGTAATGGCTACTTCCCAGTTCAGGTTTATGCATCACTGCAGCTGAGGCACAGGTCATTTTGCACGATATCATTTTTAATAAAGATTTCCTATTCTCCAAGCAACATTTCATTTTTCTTTTCATTTAACCCTCTGACCTCTGCCTATCTCATGCTATCCTGAATGACTCCAAACTTTGGTATTTCCACTGTGAATGACTTTGAATGGCTCATATAAAGAGATGGTAACAACTGTAAGAACAGAAGACAGACACTGCAAAAACTCTAATAAGAGTCTTCAGCTGACTATTCGATTCAATCCTTTGTGCTGTAAAGCTTGCACGGAAGTAAAACTTAAATTCAGAGCTACATCTATCCTGAGGTAAGCCCAGTATTCCTAAAAGAATGGAATACTTACTGCTGATCCTGCCTATAATGGGATAAAAGAGAAATCCAGCACTGCTTGAAGTGACGAGAGATCACAACAAAAAGGGAGCAGGTGAATTGACTTCAGTGGATTTCACTCTCAGGCACTGGGTTTAAAATAACAATTGTGTCTTACATTTGAAGGTAATAAAAACTCTTATTCATCAAGAGAGAATGGTGATTCGAGGGTTAGGAATTACCTGGGGTGTTCCACTTGATAGTGGTAAAGGAGCCAAGGAGCAAGAAAGGTATAAAACAAAACCAAAACTCAAATGCAGTGTTCCTCAGGGTTCACTTTGTGTTTTCCTTGCCACAGACTCCTCTCTGACAGAGCCAAGGCTTCACAGACTGAAGCTGGAAGAGCAGTGACCCGGTGTCAGGGGTGGGATCACTGCACTTGGAAACAGTACAAGAGGTTTAAGAACAACAGCTCCTTACAGATGGAGAATAGGCTCTCTCAGCTTTGAGCAAAATGGTGAGGGCTGCATTGAAGAATATACAACAAGGTTCTATTGCTGATTTTAGTGAACAGGCCTACCAATTTTTATGCTGAGTTGCCATATTATCCCTTTTAATAACATTCCTTTTCTTTTAAACCCTTGGATTCATTGCTTCTGAGCAGGAAAACTGATTATCCAAGCTCATTATGTGCCCAAGTGAAATCATTTTCTTTTCCTATAACCCGAGAGCCTTGAACTGAAATTGATTAACTATTTTTAGAAAGAAGCTCTAGCTAAGTCTGACTTCTTCCCCTGCCAATCACCTATCAGGGGAGTGCAAAACAAGCCTGTCTAAATGCAGGTGCCTAGGAATTATGGCCTGTCCCTTTTACTGCATACATTAATGTAACTAAGAAAGGGATGGGGTTATTTGAGATCTTTCGCCATGTTGGACTAGAAGCTGGAGAGGAGAGGTAGCATTTGTGGAAAGAAAATGGGATAATAATGGTGTTATTTTTTTAATTTTTGGTTTGGTTACCTAAGATCCCTGCAACTCCAGCAGGCTTTTCTGCATCTCAAGGCTGGCTACTTTCCTTTTCCAACAGCTTTCTTTAGGATTCTGAAGACCCCTGCATTGTTTTCCTTGCCACTGCTGGATGAAAAAAGCTGCTATTAACAGCTCTCTGTCTGGCAGCTCTCTAAGGTGCCAACTGCACACAGACAGGGGATGACCTAATGGGGTACACTGTCTTCCAGGAAGCCAGAAGGAACCTCTGGCCACATCTCGTGTACCCTCCTCAGAAGTTGCAACCCTCAGACTTTTTTGTGCCACAGGAAGAGGTCAACTGTTTACTGCCAACTACAAGTGTCCCAGTTCCAAGATACGAAAGCACAATTCAGCTACTGAGAAAAATCCATGTTTTTTCCTGTAAATAAAACAGGGCCAGGGACCATTCTCTGGCTGTCTGGTAAAACGGCACAGACTGGCTGCATCCGCAGACTTGCTGGTCTCCTTGGTCTCCCACAGAGCCTGTGCAGTCTAAAACACAGATAAAGACTTTTACTCAGTTCAGAGTGCACGGCACACTGTGTTACAGCTGTACTCCGAGTGAAAAAGGATGTGCTTTGCACAGCCTGGGTGCAAAGCCTGCTGGAATGCTGCTGAAGGACACTGAATACAGCCTAACCTGGTACAGCTGTGTCCATGTCACCCAGTGGGAATTGTTGCTGCCCTGTGCTGTCTCCCAAACAGTGCCAGGTTGTTATCTTGGAGAGCACTGGTTGGCACAGGCAAAACCATGGCAGGGGGAGTGCTGACAACAAAGCGGTGCAAGCAGTTGCAAGGCAGTGTGTGATACTACATCTTGGCCCTGATTTATTTGGCACTAATAACTCAGGCAATGTGACTGCTGGCATCAGCATTTATGAAGCGCATGAGTTTTCAGGGATATTTTGCAGTAAGTTTTTCAAAATAAAGGGCCCTTGTCTCTTACAAGCACTCATGAAACTAGACAAAGGGAGAAGACAACAATTTCCAAGAGCCAACAAACAAACCCATCTTTCCTTCACATGACTTACAAAAGTACAAATTAAAAAGACCTGACCCTCGCTCCTAAGAGCCAGATAATTATCACAAGACCCAGGAGTCAATTTAATTTGTATCAGCTTCCCTGACTGCTCTGCAACCTAGGATATTTTCCCAAGGAGGGTGTTCTGGTCACCTTCCCACTCTGTCTTTGAAGACGTGACATAAATTTGAGGCATTATGGACAATTTGGAGCTATTTCTGATCAGCCACACACTGGCTGGGACCAATGCAGCTCTTCTTTGTTTACATTCCACTTTCAAAGTCAGGCTTTGCTTCAAGGAGCAGAAAGTATGTCATTTCTAAAGGATGAGGAGGTAAGGGAATATGTGTGTTTTCGTGAGCAGGAAGTTGTCTTCAGGCAGGCTGGGAGGAACTCAGCCAACAACGTTTCCACTGCCTTTTATTGAAACCTATTTCCAAAAGAAATGCAGAAGAAGAAAGGAAGCAGTTTTCTATCCTCAGACTTCCATCCGGGGAGGTCAAGGTCTGCAGCTGCAGTAATTCCTTACCATTTCCATAGGTGTTTGGAAGGTGTACACACACCTAGGAGGTAAATGGGTGAAAATGCTTTGTCGCCCCCATCACAATGGGTGATACCCATGTGCAGCCTGCTCTTACCCCATGGCTAGCAAGGAATTTTAGGATTAGATATTCAATACTATAATCTGAGAGTGTTTTAAATACTCAAGACTAGAGACAAGACTTAGTGGTTCACCTTTATCATTCTGAAACAAGTGGATATTTATCTCTGCCTGCAGAGTCAAGTCTAATTTGAAGTTGTAGTTCTCTTGATCATATCTGTGGATGTGACACACCCAGGGTATTGTAAAGTTCTGGAAGTCAGGGTGTTTTAGACCTTTCTGGGATCTTCAGGTCATTTCTTTGTTCCTGGTTAAGCAGAAGAAAAGAAGCATGACTATCTGAATAGGATGCTGCTACACGGCCCGATGTGTGGTTTCTGAAACCTTCCCCACATATATTTTATTCTGTTTCTAAATCAGTATTACATTATTCTGGCATACTCCTGTAATTCATTAAATGACACGAATAAATTCTCTAATATCAAACACTTCTGCTTTATTCTCTCTTGCTTTCCTCAAAGGAAGATGCACTCACAATAAGTATTTTGGGCTGGTGGGTGTCTGGGCCCTGAGCACAACCTCTTTCATGCCCTCCCCAAAAGGGGTTTTATAGACGCTGAAATGTGGGCTGCAGAAAGATTCTCCAGCTTTCTGCCTCTGTGAGAAAGTCTCTTGCTTTCTCACAGACACTGGCTGAAAAACAGTTAGAAGTTTCTGTAAACAAATTTTTTTATCTTGCAAGTTGTTTTTGCAGATATTGTTATAGTTCTAACTAGAAAATATTTAGAAATAAGTGTCTTAGAATTTGACTAATTCCCTCAAGGGGTGGATGGCCAAAGGGCCAATAACTTTATGCTATTTAACACACTTTTGCGAACTAACATATAAAAGCTTTTAGAAAATTATTAAGCTTCCTTCCTTTACTCCTGATCCTTAGACTTCGCTTAGTTCTTCCTTTGCCGTCCCCGGCAAAACAACAACATGGTTTGGCTGCCCATGCTCAAGGCTATCTAAGCTGGAATTAGCCTGGCTGAGGGTCTCCCCACCTTCACTCAGAAGCTGCTTTTGAATTCAGACCCTTGCCTGAGCTATGGCACGGCCATATCTGTGCCTGGTGATGCACAGCACTGATGGCAATCCATGGGATTGACTTCCTAGCTTGACCTTAAGTCTGGCTACAGGATAGGGACTTCCTATGGAATCTGGATGGATGGCTGATTCTGGTCACTCTCACTGCTCTGCATTTCTTGCTACTGTGGGATTACACTGTTGTCATTGAGGTCAATGCCTTGCTGTCACCCTCAGCTCCCAGCTCACCTTCCCTCAGCAAGCAAAGCTTGTGACTTCCACAGCAGCAGGCTTGGCATTTTACATGTGTACACACATCTGTTACGCTGTGCTCACACTAGAGAATCCAAAGAAGGGACACCAGAGAAATGCAACCAGCAGCTGGGACAGAGATTTTGTGAGGACTGTGGGACTGCAGAGCTCCTACAAAGTTATTTCCATGCAGACTGTGAAGTCCTTTATGCTGCAGGAACACTTCCGTGGTTTGAGACTTCAACCCACAGCAAATTGCTAACATTTAAAATGTGATTCAATACCCGAGGGATTGTAAGAGCCACTTTTTCCATTGGCTTCACAGCTGTCAAGTCAATTCATGAATGAATCCTACAGCTCTTTCTCAAAATTAAAACCAAGGTAATTTCTTCCTATTCTTCTTTCATGTGTTTTCTTCCCTGCCTCCTATCTCTCTGCTGTTTATCCCTCCATCTCCAGCATCCACTATTATACTTTTTCCCCCTATCTCTTCTTTATTCTCTGTTCCTTCCTCTCTCATACTCTCCAGTCTGACTGTTCTGTTTTCTTCTTGAAAGGAAGCAGAAGTAGCAATAAGATAGTGCAAGACATATCTAGTATATCTGAGAGGAAACACAAGTCAAGCAAACTTCTGGTTTTCTCACAGTTTTTGTATTGCAGAAATAATTTCAACATAGCTATGCTCTTGCTGGCATAAGGAAGAAGCAGCCTTCTTTGCCAATCAGATTAGTTATTATCACCACTGCCTCTAGTGTAACACATTACTCCACTCAAGTGCAATTATTAGCATGTCCTGCTATATTGTGTGTGTGCTCTCACAGAAAAAGCAGGGGAGAGTGATTGAAAAGCTAATGAAACCAGACGGATCAGCATGCTCTGCTTCCTGTTCTTCCTCATCCTGTACAGAACCAGCTTCCTCCCTAGTTTGGACATAACACTGGTGTCTGCAAGCTGGATACTATGCTGGCTGCAAGACCAGTCCACGTCTTTTTGCCCAGCTCCATCTCTTAGGTTCACCAACCAAGCCTCTTCAGGCCCCTCACAGGACACCAGCCAGGAACTTTGTTTCCAGCAGTTGTTAAAGCTCAGAGTCACTCAGAGTCATTTGATGAGCCTCGGAACACTCCACCCGTGTACAAGCTGTAAGAGATACATAGTCACTGGAGCACTGCAGGGTCTTCACTGGGAGGCTCTCTGAAAAGAAGATTGGGCTGAAGAACACAGTGGGAAATGGTAAAATGAACACAAGTTACTGGACTGCAGAAAGCAGAGACAGAGAAGTGAGGTGCTGAGTGATGAGAACTGCTAGGAATATCCATGGTATTGATCTGCATTTATTTCACTGGTCAAAATTGGCCCTTCATGGGAAAGTGGCAAGAAGTCTCCAGCACCAGTTGCTGCTGTTAGAGTAGGCTGGACTCTTTGTCTTTTATAAGAATTTTATCATGAGTCTTAGAACTGAAAATGTCTCAACTCTTTGACTGTGCTTGTTTGTAAATCAAAATGGTTATGCAAGAAAAGTAAGACTCTGGTCTACAACCTGCACAGAAAAGTTGGAATTGTTTTCTAATAGGTAAAATTAATTTTCAATAAATATTCTAATTCAAAAGATAGATCTAAAGGGTTAAGCGTGATGTTTTGAAGCCTCATTAGGCTTCATGCCTTTGAATCAAAAGGGCCTCATAACACTGGCTAAAACCGCAAAAACATCTTTCCCTTTCTCACCCCCCAAAAGGAATCACAGCCATTCTGACACAGTGAACTATCATCTAAGACTTGTGATGGTACCTTTGTTTCTCTTCCTGAACTGCAGAGGCCTGATGCTCTATGAAACTCTATCACAGATGGAGGGCTGGTCAAGCAAGTGTGAGTATAACACAGAAAGCCTAAAAGAGCAGCTCTCCCCAGTGAGAAGCCTGCTGTTGGAGGAAATGAGAGTACCAACACCAGCTGGGTAATGCTGAATGGGGATTTATTTAGCTGAGCACTCACATTGGTATCAGTGTCCTAGGATAAGCATAATTCTAAGTTCTGGTAATTCTCTACATAGTTTTGCAATAAGCAAGGGTCCAAGCTGAACAAGAGGCCCCTCAGGACCTAAGCAGTGCAGTGTTGACTTTTTTACCCCTTAACAAGAAAAAGAATCTGGCAGAAATTTAGAAAAACAACTTCTATAAACATAATTACATATTTTTTAAAAGCCAAACAAATGCTCTCAGGAATCCACTGCTCTTCTAGCAGTCAAGAGAGATCTCAGTAAAAAGTCAGTAAGGGCAAGATATGAGTGAGTGATTTATTGTTTCAGGCAAAAAACCCAGATGCCTCATTAAGCAGGACATTCAACTTTGCCTTTGTGGGTTGTTTTCGTTTGGTGAATACATTGCCATGCCCACCAAATAAGCCCACTTGCCTTAGCAAGAGTTCTGCCTCTAGGAAGTCATATGCAAAAGTGAGAGACACCCACTCTGTTTAGCTACAAAGTCACAGAAAGGAGAAAGCTTGCTGGCAAGGAAAATATATTTCAAAAACCTAGCAGCTGAAAAACTTGTGTCCCTCTATCAGTAAACAAACATACCTCATAGGTGGATTTGCAGAGAACCCGCTTTTCCTTTTTCTTTTGTGAAAAAGCTCTATGCAAGAGGGAGCTGTGTCTGTGTTGAAGAAAGGTCACTGTTAACCAGGGAAGATGAATGTGCCCTTCCCTGAGAATTCAAACTCCAAGAACAGGAGCTGAAGTTGCCTGTGCTGTCATGAGAACTAGGGGCCCAGGATCAGCTTGGTTGAGTGCTCTGTTTTTCAGAAACAGCAGCCAAAAGATGGCAAGGAATGATTTTGCCTTTCCTAGCAGCTCAAGGGCAGCCTAATCTTGCAAGAAACACCTGTGCCTGAGCCAAGTCACTTTCAGGTCCAAAAAGTGAAACATGCTGCCAAGCCAAGGTTGTTTCAGCCATCGTAGAGTTACTGCTTGAGAGAACATAGAGTCCAAGGCGTCCAGTACTGTGAATCACATGTCAGGCAAGGGATTATAATCTTCCCAGTATGTGATCATTTCTGGAAAGAGCAGTGTGCAATGCTGTGCTGGTTTTGGCTTGGATAGAGTTAATTTCTTCACAGTAGCTGTTATGGGGCTGTGTTTTGGATTTGTGCTGGAAACAGTGTTGATAAATCAGGGATGTTTTAGTTACTGCTGAGCACAGAGTCAAGGCCTTTTCTGCTTCACCCCACCAGTGAGGAGGCTGGGGGTGCACAAGAAGTTGGGAGGGGATACAACCAGGACAGCTGACCCCAACTGACCCAAGGGATATTCCATACCACATGGCATCATGGTCAGCATATAGAGCTGAGGGAAGAGGGAAGGGGAATGTTTGGAGTCATGGCATTTGTCTTCTCAAGTCATCATAACATATGATGGATGGAGCCCTGCATTCCTGGGGATGGCTGAACTCTTGCCTTCCAATGGGAAGCGATGAATTAATTCCCTGGGTTTTTTTGCTTCTATGAGCAGGTTTTGCTTTCCCTATTACACTGTATTTACCTCAACCCACGAGTTTTCTCACTTTTACCCTTCCTTTCCCGTTCTTTTTCCCATCCCACCATGGGGGGCTGGGTGGTAGTTGCCAGCTGGAATGAAACCGCAAACATTTTCATCACCTTTTGTTTCAGTACCTTTCACTGAGCACCCCAGAGGTTCCAACACTTATGAGTAATGGCTGAGTTCCTCACTCACACAGGTGCTGTGCTTCTGCGCTGCCAGCTGTACTACTAACTGAATCTTGACTTTAGCTTAGGTCCAGCAACTAGGTTCCTGATCAGATGTCATAAAATTAAGAAGAAGAGGGAAGTAAGTATTTTCACTGTTACATTTTGCTTAACCAATTTCCCAGAACTGTGATACATTTCTGCAAGTGGGATGTAATAATCTCTTAACAGAGGCTGACGTTTGCTGCTTGTTCCCTTTTCTGTCAGTGTGCACTCAGAACCTGTCCTTTAAATCACCATTCTCCTGGTGTGCAATGCTTTTTGAAAGGAAAATTCATTTCCATAAATTTAAAAGGTCATTAAACAAAATATTGGTTTACATTGTGAATGTTGTCTTAAAGGCACATTGTTGTTGCTAAGCCTGACGTGTATAAAACTGTCTCCATTCAAATAGTAGCACTATTGAGTATGTAATGGCACTATTGAGTACTTAATAGTAGCACTACTAAATATGGATTCTGCTTAAACCAAACCCACACAGCTGAGGGATTAAAATTCAAACCACACTCTGATTATATATTTTAATTTAAGTGATACTATCACTCTGCATCAATAGAAGTGAGGAAAATACACTCAAATGGAGACAGTGTAATTTAACATATATCTATCTTTTTAATCTTTGGGTAAAAAAGGAAGGGGCTGGTGGCATCTAAAGAAGTGAGAGGCAGTGAAGTCTCTTACTGTTTTCTCTAACCTGGACTGCAGCCTCTATGAAGAGAGTACTGCAGGTTTGGGCAGTACCTTCAGCAACTGAAAGTACCAGAGCTCAGGCAGCTTTGGATTACATCCACCACAGCATACACGGTTTCTTTGGAATCAGTGACAGCTGGAAGTGCATCAGAAATAAAAAATTTAAAAAGCTAAAAGAAAAGCAGAGTAAGCCAAGGAGTGGAAGAAGAAGGGAAAGCTACTTGACAGTAATTTTCAGGGTATACTGTGAAAATGAATGTTGTACACAGTGTATGGACATGAGCTTGAGAATGGAAACTTTTCATCTTCACATTTCCCAAAGGGCACACATGCACTCTTCTCTCTTCATGCTTCTTTCCCAGATTACTTTTTTTAAAAAGAGAGATGTGTTAAGTTATCCTTTCAGTTTCTTCTTAACGGGCAGAACTTTCCCACTTAGATGGAGAGACCTCAGTGGAGAAAGATGAGGACTGGTAGTGAATACCCATGCACATGTCTCTTGAAACTTCAGTCATTCATAAATAATTGCCTTTTCTTTTTTTCATGCTTGTTAAACACAGTCGCACTGTGTGTGATTCCAAGCAATACTTTGTTACTCCTCTCACTTAATTTACTCCAATTAGGTTCTGGCATCCCTGATGCTACCGATCAGATGGAGTGTTTCTGCAGCAGAGCAATGCTTGGTGAACATGAGATTAAAGTTCCCTTGGGTGGAACTGAGGCATCTCTGTTCAGCAAAGCTGCCGCGGCAACTTGTGCTTGCCTGGAATGTGACGGGATCAGTGACGGCAAATTCACCACGCTGGTCTCACGGCAGAGTCTGGCAGCACCAGTTACCTCGTTAGTTTGCACTGAAATGACTGTCAGGACATACCTATGCTAAAAAGGCCTGAGGAGCTCTGCCTTGGGAAGGTTGAAAGGCAACTTCCTCTGTAGAGTCAGGCTGTGAAGTGGTGCCTTTCTTTTTAAAGGTCACACAAAGGGAGTTAACTGGCGTGTTAACTCCCTATCTAAAGTGAAATCCAGTTAGAGCCTTTAGCAGCAGCTTAGGGTAGAGGTTCGAGAAAACTCTTGTGACACAAAGAGCAAGTAGGAGAGACCAGTCTAAATCCTAGAATTTCTCCTTCTCTATTTGCTGAGCCATAGTGAAAGCAACTTCCATGGCTATATATAAAAAGCAGTGGGCAGATTGCCATAAATTCAGTGGTAATCTCTTCAGGGCTACTGGGATGGGCTCTTTGACCAGAAATACTTCAATTAATCCTTTCAGGAAACACAGAATCTTGAACTGACAAGACACCAAAAGGCCATCTCTAAGTCAGTTAAAAACTTCAATCCCAAAGTGGGACAGAACTTGACTGAATAGGTAGACAAGTCAAGCCTTTCAGCTCCAAGACAGGACATGAGGATGAAGCCAAATCATTCTTTAGACACCGTGTGGGTATTGCCATATCCGTATAGGCCATCCACAGCCTCTCTTGGACGCAGTGGAAGTTTTGTCAGGCATGTGATGTCACAGATTGATATCACAGCAGCCAGATACCACCTGCTGGATCTGGTCTCCACCCCCAGGAGGAGATCACCTCCCAAAGGGAGATCTGGAGTTACATGAACACTACCAACATTGCACCAAGACTTACCCAACAGGTACCACATGCAGCAAAGGCTGAAAGGTGTCTTAAGTAGGATAGGCTCCCTTCAGGAGCAGAAAAAGGGAAAATATCTCCTTCATTTCTCATGACCAAGTAAATACAAAAATGGACAAACGTTTTACGAGAAAAGACACATGCAGTTGAAAAGATGACAGAGCACAAGGTATCTAGACATCCTCTCAGTAGCTGCCAAGAAAAACCCAATGGTTGTGGCCCAACAACAAAGAAACAGCAGGTAAGAGGTTCTGAAAGCAAAGTTTAAACCAGGAGGCTGAAAAAAGCAGTCCTACATAGTAGCATTCTTCAATGGTCCTGCTTTTATACACTCTGTCAGATAACAGAGTCTCACTGCATGATTGATTAAACTGTTTGGGGAAAAGGGGATTATATTTATTAGTATCTGGTAACATTTTGAAGCAGATTAAGTCTATATAAGATGGATTCCACCTAATCAAAACAGAATCAGTGCTGCTGACATTTAAGATTAAAGACACTATGAGGCAATTTTAAAATGAAAACCAAGGGAATGATGCCAGATGTGGAAAATAAATTGTTCGGACTGATCTATTTGTGTGGTCTGAGATCACAGAAAGCCTATGACTTAGAAAAAGGTGTAGAATAGAAGGTAAGAAAAACACTGAGAAAATCAATAACCTGGGTAAGCAGAGCATATAAAACTATGCAACCAAATCAAGACAAATAGTTCATTTTATTTTACTTTATTTGCTAATATGAATCTAGCCACAGAGTCTACATTTTTAGCCACTGTAAATGATTGCTCCTTGGAGTCATTTGTGAAAGCATTCACAAGAAAACAAACAGCTTTAGTCCTGAGTATACGAGACCTAGTACAAGTTGAAACAATGAAAGGCACAAGTTTGCTACAATAATGTTTTAAGGAAAAACTGGCAAAAATAAGGCCAAGAAGCTGTTAAAGGATGAAATGTTTTCAGTAGCCAAAGGAGCTGTTTAAAGAATCATATACAAATTTAAAAAGTGAGCCTAGGCCTTTTGTAAGTCTACCCATGCTATGAAGGTAGAGTTATTGTAGCCTTAATGTTCTGAAAAACTAAATGAGGCGAGACGCGTAGGGAAAAATGATATCTTAGAATGATCTTTTCCAGCTAAATTTTACTGTTTAATAAAACATATTTACTTTCGTACAAGCCTTGCATAACATATACTATTACTCAATTGCTTTCTTATCATATAAATCTGCAAAGGAACTTAAACATTCAATTGCTGAACAAGTAGTTTAGGTAAATAATCAAAGGCTTTAGCAGGCCTCAGCATCAGAGAAAAAATGAAAGCTTTTGAGGAGTACTCAGAGAACAATCCAGGGAACTACTGACCAATCAGGCTGGCTTTTGTACAGGATGATACAAACTATAATGAAAAATAGAAATAGTAGAGAAAAATGTTCTGGAGAAGTGTGAACATATCTCTACAAAAGAGAGTTGTTCATGTCTCATAAAACTGGTAGAGTTCTTGGAAGAACTCCAGAAGCAAACATGTACAGGGTTATCCAATTAATGCCTCATAATGACTAAATAGCTTGAAGTCCCTCAAAAATGCATTTCCAAGAAACTAAGAGATAAAAGGAAGGTTGTCATGTAGATTAAAGTAATTTGAAGACAGAAAACAAATGAGAAAAAATAATGGTTAGTTTTCATATTGGAGGAAGGATTTAAGTGATTTCTCCCAGGAAAATTATAATCTTCAACATAGTTATTAATTATCTGGCAGACTGAGTGGTGAGAGGTCTCTCACCTGAGAGAGCTGAGTGACTGAGAAAGGCAACATTTTATCTGGGGTACTCCAGCCTGATGATGATGGAGAAAACACTAAGCTATTAGGTATAAATGGGAGATGAGATTAGAATCACAGAAACAGAGATTCGTAGAATGGTTTGGGTTGGAAGGATCCAAACCCCCTGCCATGGGCAAGGACATCTTCCACTAGGCCAGGCTGCTGAAAGCCCCATCCAGTCTGGCCTTGAACCTTCTAATGAATAAGCATCCACAACTTCCCTGAGATACCAATTTCTGTGTATTGCCAGTCTCATTGTAAAAATTTCTTCCTTATATCCAATCCAAATTTATCCTTTTCCAGTTTAAAACTGCTGCCCACTGTCCTGTCACTAAACACCTTGGTAAAAAGTCTCTCTCTGTCTTTTTTATAAACCACCTTTATATATCAAAAGGCCACAATAACGTGGCCCTGGACCATTCTGTTCTCCAGGCTGAACACCCNATAAGCATCCACAACTTCCCTGAGATACCAATTTCTGTGTATTGCCAGTCTCATTGTAAAAATTTCTTCCTTATATCCAATCCAAATTTATCCTTTTCCAGTTTAAAACTGCTGCCCACTGTCCTGTCACTAAACACCTTGGTAAAAAGTCTCTCTCTGTCTTTTTTATAAACCACCTTTATATATCAAAAGGCCACAATAACGTGGCCCTGGACCATTCTGTTCTCCAGGCTGAACACCCCCAGCTCTCTCAGCAGAGGCTCCATCCCTCTCACCATCTTCATGGCCCTCCTCTGGACCCTCTCTGACATATCCATGTCTTCCTTGCACTGGGGACCCCAGAGCTGGANTTTATCCTTTTCCAGTTTAAAACTGCTGCCCACTGTCCTGTCACTAAACACCTTGGTAAAAAGTCTCTCTCTGTCTTTTTTATAAACCACCTTTATATATCAAAAGGCCACAATAACGTGGCCCTGGACCATTCTGTTCTCCAGGCTGAACACCCCCAGCTCTCTCAGCAGAGGCTCCATCCCTCTCACCATCTTCATGGCCCTCCTCTGGACCCTCTCTGACATATCCATGTCTTCCTTGCACTGGGGACCCCAGAGCTGGATGCAGCACTCCAGGTGGGATCTCACCAGAGCAGAGTAGAGGGGCAGAATTCCCTCGCTTGCCCTGCCAGCTTGGAAAAAGAGACAACTGAGGAATCATTTGACAGAAGATTGTAGCATCTCAGACAAGGGGTGGTGAATAAGGAATGATGGTTTATCAATTCTCGCAGAACAAAATCTAAGGAGCAACTTACCATGCAATTGGCACAAAATGAGTTCAGGAAAATATGAGCATTATTTTTTTTGTTTGTGTGTTTTTATTTATAAATATATGTATCAATGTTTTATTATCATACATTACAAAGCTAAAAATTTAGTGGTTTTAGAAAGGCATTAGTTGAATCTCTAAAGGCCAGAGACATGAAGTACCTATGCTCTACAACAGCTTAGATGTAACCTCCAACTCAGAAAAGCTCTGGGCCAGAATTTACCTATTTACTGGATATTGTTCCATGCTTCCTACATCTGGGCTTTAAGCATCCACTGCAAATACTGGCAGAGACACAATCCTGGGCTAGATGGAATGATTGTTTAGATCCAGTGTGTTAGTCTTATGATCCTATACTACAGTCTGTGCTGCAAGTAGAAGGGAGGAAAAGGGTGTCTTCAGATGCTGAAACAGCACCATGAATCCATCCTGAATCTGCAGTGAATGAAAGAAACTCAAAAATGTGTGTCAACATCTTACGTAACTTTGAGTGCCGCAGAAGGACAAACAGCTTAGAAGATTAAAAAGTACTCGTCCCAAAACTTTGCAATGTATGTGCCCACTGCGAGCAAGGAGCAGGAAAATTTTTAAAAAGAGAATAGGAAAAGCTGATCAGTTGTTTCAGATAGCTTTACAATTACTTCTCTAGACAAATAAATCATCCTTCAAGAATGAGGACCAAATGCTTCCCTACAAACAAGCTGGAAAGGTTTTGACCTAAAGCTGTTTCATGTTGTACAAGATTGCAGAGGAGTTTGGGTTCACTCACTGAACCTCATGGTGAAACATCCATTGTGCAGTATGAGAAGTTGTTAGGGTCTGGGCTGGAGCATATGGAATCCTGGCGTACACTTGAAAGGACTTAAAAAGGGCCAAAAGAGGCATGAAGTCATAGTGTTACTTATTCCCTATGTACAGAACATGATGTGGAGTTCCTTTTCATGGAAATTTCATTTCCATAGTGAGAGCAGAGAGAGCATGTAGGGAGTGAGGAGGAGAGACAGAGTGGAGTTCTGTGGGAATAAGATTGTGTGTACAACATGCTTGTGAACATGAAACTATGCAGGGACTGCAAGATGGGTTGGTTTTGTTTTTCCATTGCCCAGTAGAGGCACAGGATTCTCTGAAATTCTCCAGCTGTTGTTCTCTGAGGTCTTGGAGGGCTTTCCACTGCAGGTTTCTTTTTCTAGCAAACCATTCAGCCCCATTTTCCTTCCTTACGTGAGAGACAACCCCCAAGCCAACAGAAATACAGCAACAGTTCGGCATTGACCTTAATTAGAGCTACTGAGGTCACAATATACTTCTTACCCTAGTCTCATGCAAATTCAGGTAATATGTTTCTGGTTGATGAAGATTATGATAAGGGAATAATAAAGTGATTACTTCAGAGCAAGGAAAAATGCCTGCTGTTGAAACACGGGCAGAATCTTTTATGTTTGAGTATGCAGTAAGAAAGGGTTGCAATCATCTCATAACGCGTTTTTTGACTGTATAGGAAACATTGATGACTCATCATGCAGATATACAGGCTGAGGGGCTGGAACTACTTAGTGAGAAGCCCTACAGAGAGGAGCATGTCATAATTGGCTCCTGAATCATCAGAATGATGATTCCTCTCCTGCATATCCATACCTGGCACTGGGGAAGGGAGCAGTAACTTGTCTTTGCACAGTAACTTTGCGGCTCAAGCTAATGATCAGAAAGTTGAAGACCTGGGACTCATGACTGCTTCTAAGTCTTGAATCACCAGGCTACAGGATTGTAAAATGCTTTTTACAGATCTCATGCAGAAGAGAATGGAAGATTCATATGATCAGCAACAGATGAAGTTTATGGAAGTTTTGATTGTGTGACCCAGTAAGAAGTGGATTCCTCTGGCAGAGAAGAGCCATAGATTATGAGCTCTGCTTCCAATGTTCATTACATATTTTATTTAATGATACTTAGGTGGATATTGAAGAAAGAGTCCCTAGAGCAGAAACTCATTCTGCCCTAAATGAATTGTTATAGTTCTAAAGCAAACCACTGCTCAGTTCCCGTATCCTGACAATGGCATGTTACTCTGCAAATTCCAGGCTCCTGAAGTGATCTTCGGATGATAATATCATCTCTGTGGGATCATAACAAATGTGCTTTTATCTGTAAATCCTGTCTCCAAAATCAGCCTCTGCAAATGCCCAGTGAAGTGCAGAGGAACAGAAGGAACAGAGTGCTCTTAGAGTACTTACCACATCTTAGAGTACTGATCACAATGCAAATGGCCTTTATCCAAAAGCCACTGAGTTGAATAAAACTTCTCCCACTTATTATTCTTCTTGATTATTAAACCCCAGCAATTCAAGGCCCAGTAAAGTGATGCATATCTAAGATATGAATTCAGATACAACATTTGCATATGAATTTGAACATCTCCTTTTAGGACATGCTTCGATAGAGCGCAATTATACAGCCTGGAAGAAATTGTTGTGCCCCTCATAAAAGGCCAAAGAAGAGACTAACAAAAAAAATCCATTGATTACAAAAGCTAAATTGAAAATCCCTCAAAGTGTTCATCAATATTCTCTATTGGAGGCTGCAACTGCCTGCCTTCTGCTGTCAAGAGCACCAAGCTCAATATGCACACCTTTCAGATTTATAATGGTATTTACAAGGATTAAAGCCTTGAAAACCCAAACAATTTCACTGTAATTTCTGAATCAGCACAGTCCCATTAACCCAGCAGGAGGAATTGGGTGGCAAAAACACAGAACTCATTTTCTCTGTCAAATAATACAGCAAAGTCAGGAGGAAATGTCCTACCTCACATATGGCATAGCTGAACCTATAGAATTTTTTGAGACCTCAGCAAATGAGCTAATAGTAATTTTATTGTAAACACCATATTTTTAACTTATGAAAGGAAATATTTACAGGAAGAAATGATATGTTTATTAATACAGATTTTATAATTGAAAAAAAAATATGGTTTTTTGGAAATCAAGTCCACCTTCAGGTCTGAAACCAAAGCCTTTTCACTGATTACAAAGTAGCAGTTCTGAACAAAAGCTCTTACCTTGCACCACTTTCTTTACAGCAAAACTGGGAAAAAAGTCTCCTCTTTCTCAACACTCATTATTTAGGGAAAAAAAGACCAAACTAAGAATCAATTACATGTTAGGATGAAGTATATAATGCATAAACAGTCAATGAACTTAAAAGAAAATCATATCATACTTCAACACTTAGAAATAGAAAAAAACCAAGCAGATACAGGCTTGTGCACCTTCCCAGCATCTCTTACCTGCCATTTTCTGTTATCTGCCCCACTCCCTCTCACTGAACCTTAGGAGCCCTTGGGTTTCCTTTCCGTAACGTTTCTTCTTCCAAATGGTTCTCTACGACTTGCTTTATGTATCCCAGTAATGTTTCCTTCTTATCCTTTGAATCCACTGTGATATACTGCATATTAACATTAAGAAAGTTTTCCTGTATTTCAACAATTTTTTTCTAATTTTTTATTTAAGCTTCTGTAATTGTCTGGGGTTTTTTCACCTTAGACAATACCTATTTCATGCCATAGTGGAAAGGCAGAGATATAAAAGTTCCTTGATGACTTTTAGAGCTTTTTTACAAATACACAAAAGTTCAACAAAATTGCTTGGTTTCCAAGCTTGTCTTCTTCTGATAGCCTTTCAAATGTTAAGTCTGCATTTCCTGCCACGAGTTGTGCCAAACAATCTGATATAATTGCAAGATGATTGTGATGGGTCGCAGGATCATGAGGAGAATAAACTGTTCATCATGGATAAGGCAAAAAGTTTGAAAAACACTAAAGGGCAATATTTGTGTTATCTTCCGGGCCAAATCTGTGAAGACCACCGAGAATGAGATTGAGCTACTTCAAGTTTTTCAACACGTTGGACTGGAAGCTTGAAAATGTAACTGGTGTTTACTTGTTCCTAGGTTTGATGGTTCATTTTCACCAGTTAGTTGCAGCCTCTTTCAGTTATCTGTCTCTTTGGTATTCTTTAATATTTACCCATTTAACAGATTTCTTTGATCCTCAAAGATTGCTGCCAGGAAAAGTAATCATCTGATTTCAGGTTTTTGAAAAGCTGAATGGCCTGTATTTTTTTCCTCTTCCACAGATCCTTTTCCTTGCCAGTGATGGATTCATCATCACATACAGGCTTCCCAAGTGTTGTCTCATCTTCAGAAAGTTTCTGGACTTGGTGGTCTTCCTGACTATTATCCATCTTCACACTGGATTTTAGGCTGTGGAAGCAATAGTCACCAACCTGGCAAAGGAAAACTGGCTCAGTGCTGTCAGGATTTAACACCACCAAGTTACCCTCTGACAAAGGCTGCTTTCTAGGAATACCATTTTCCTTCTGTAAGACAGGCAGAAGAATCTTTGTGGGTTTTGAGTGTTCATGGAGACTTTCAGGCACAGTAAGATAGTCGCCAAACATATCCAGGTGCAATTCAGGAGACAAGGTTGGTGCTTGGCCTGGAACTGGGATCATGACACCAGTTTTCTCAGGAGAAAACTCATGGCAAGAGTGGTCACTGGGAGGCTGGGGCTCTTGTGAGCCACAAGGTGATTCCCCAGCTGCGACAAGTGGAGGATGGGTGGAGGTGATGGCTGGTGGCAGTAACGGGCTGTCCGTGGCGATGTACTCCAAGGGACACTGTTGAGGAGACATGGTACAGCTGAGAGCCTTCGGAGAGTTCTGCTCTTCTGTTCCCTTGTTGATGCCTTCCCCACAGGCTGGTGAGGCCCACAAGACTTCTTCCTTGTCATCAAGATGCTGCATCATTTCCTTCTGATTTGGGAGCAAGTCCTTTGGAGGAGCTGCTTCTGGCTGTTCTTGCCTCTGTGGGGCCTGGGGAGAGTCTTCCCTTGGGAGCGTCACATACTGAAGGGAAACCGATTTCTTACTGAGCCCCACGGGGTCCATTTCCAGGGTCTGATGTATATCAGGGTGAGAGGACACCACTGGGCTGTACAAGTATGGACCATTGAAAGCAAAGCAAGGGATTGCTGTGTGGGAAGCAATACTTGCATCGGCACTGTTTCTCCTTGAAATGGGAAAGGAATGACCAGCACTCTGACTTGAGCAGACAACCGGGGCATTCTCTGACTCATTTAAAGCATGGTATGAGTTCTGTAGGTCCAGTGTAACAGGGGAAACATCTGTCTTTTGAGTCTGCCCTTCAAGGCACTCTGCCAAAGTCTTTGCCTGCCTGAATGTGGGAAAGTTAAAAGTTGCTCGTGAGAGAGATTATTGTGGTAAACACGAAATATAAACCAATTTTAGTTGAAAATGCACATAGCTACACACAGGCTTAGAAAAAATTTTCTTGCAGATGCAGCTACCCATGTAGTAAAAAACTGAATCTCCTCCTCAAAAGCAACTTGTATAGGATTTTTAGTGACAGGACACTTGATTATATCCTGCCATGATGCAGTGAGGTCTTAGAGATCATCCACAGTGTCACTACTATGTGCTGTTCACTCACCTGTCCACAACTTGAAGGAAGCTAGCCTGCTCCATCTTCTCTGAAAGGTTGTATTTGTTGAAGTCCAGCTGGTTGCTTGTTGGCCAACTTCCCAAGTGTCCTTTCTGAAAATGAAAAAGCAGACGTGACCAAAGAGCATTATCTCACTGGCAGTAGAATCAGGAACCGTACATTCCTTGTGGACCAAGAAAATGAATAGGAGAGCCTATAGCACCTGGTAACAGGGATACAACTTCACTAATACGGCTCAAATGTGTATTCTGCTCTTCAGAAGATGGTTTCTTCAAACCTGTATTGCCTTACCACTGGCCTAAACAAGTACTCAGTGAGCCAACTAGGAAAGATGCCCTCCTAAACTTGTTATTTGTGAATAGAGGACTTGAAGGATTTGATAGTAGGTGGTTTTCTTGGCCACAATGATCATGAAATGATTGAGTTTAAAATTTTCAGGGTAATGGGAAGAAAGAAAAAGGAACAGTAGAGTTGCCACTCTGGAGTTCAAGACAGCAAACTTCAAGCTGTTCAGGAAGCTACTTGGCAGTGTCCCCTAGGAACCTGCTTTTGAGAGTTGGTGAGTCCACAAGTGCTAGGCAGGTTTTAAGAACCCTCTTTTAAAAGCACAGGAAATTTTAGAGTACTGAAAATTTTTCTACATTGATTTAAAATCACGTTTGTGCTGACAAGCACAGCACAAAGAGGTCTGCTAAATGTAAGGACACTCTTATGTTGAGTAGGACCAGAACTTCTCCTAAAAACAAGTAATAGATAAATGAAGATATCTGTTCATTGTGGACTAGAAAACAAAAAGAGCTCTTAAGATTATTGGAAGTCCTGAAAAAGAGATAGAAATAATGAATCCTTCAAGGTACAGTCCCCTCTTACCCCCAGGTAACTCTGGATCAGGACACTCTTGCTGGGGTTCGGAATCTTTTCCTCCCACATTTGCTTCTTCCTGCCGCAAGAACACAGTTTTCAAGATTTGCTTCTCAATGTGACTACCACCAGAAAAGGCTGCACCCCATACACCATGCTGTGAGGCACAGCAAGGCACAACCCTGGCACTGGCACAGCACCACCCAACCCTCTCCCTTGCACAGCCATGCACAAGGCTGCCCACCAAGGCCCATCTCCACGCAGACCTCTCTCCTGAGGGTCAAGAAGTGCCTCAGACTTTATGCCACCCATATGGGCTGCTAAGCCTCCTTGTTGCAACACAAGCCTACCTGAGGAAATACTTATAGCTGCAATAAGCAGCTATCAGCAAAGGGATGATGAGAGCTGGGAGCGTCACTGGGAGAACCACAGGTGCCAGAACTGAAACAGAGAAAAGAGAAAAAGTTATCCACCTGTAGAGTGACTGTTTCCTGCAACAGGTTTTTCACTCTGGCCACTATTCAGGGAATGTGATATGTGGAGGGACAGGATCTTAAGGCCTTCAAACTGTTGGGATAACCTCCAAAGTGGGACAGGCCAAATGTGACCTGAACAGTGTACTGGCCAAAGGAGATAATTGTTTCCTTTACTGATTCACTTCTTAGATTTTACTGACATCAGAATTAAACAATTTAAGCTAATAAAAAGATGGTTATGAACCTTACTCCACCATGAACAATAGGCATGCCTTCAGACATCTTAAGTCTGCCTGACTCTGTATAGTTTTGAGGAAATGGGGTCCCAGAGATTTTCTAAGAGCTTCCCCTGCTAACAGCCACAACAGCACACTAATTTCTTCCTGAATACACACATCAAAATTTGCCCACAGTATAACCACTACAGCCTCCCTCAGGACAAACCATGTAAGATCATGTTACTTTAGGCAAAAGATTGTATGATGGCAGACATTCTGCCTCTAAGTCCAGAAACAGCAAAAACATGTAAAGATTTTTTCTCCAGTTGTGTTTTACACAACCTTATAGTCACTCTGCAAATATAAAAAGCTGATGGCTTATGTTCTATCTTCCTAAAGTATCAGGCTCTTTAGTCACTGACAGCAGAATGGACTACTGGAATCAGAAAACAATGGTAATCTTTTGGGCAGGATGTCTTTGCTTCATTCTCCATGTGGAAAACTTTATGGTTAGTTGTACTCACCTTATGAAGGCAAGTAGAAAAGAAGCTTAAAAGGTCATTCGCCTCCTTGTCTAGCATTGTTGTTGTACTGCAAGTTGTACTGCAACTCATAAAGGCAGCTGCCTTTGTGAGTTACTCCAACTAGGCCATGGCTGCACCTCACTCCAACCCCAGCTGAGAGAATGTGTTATACTAAAGAGCCATTCCAGCCATTAACAGTCCACCAAAACCTGACAGAAGCAGCTCCATGAAAAGTACCATTCTCGGTCTTCCAGGTGAACTCCTCACTCCATTCACTCCAAGGTCCCCCATATTCCAGAGTATTCACCCTTGCACGCATTTTCCCCCTATATTCTGTAGATGCTGCCAGCATCTGCAGGGTGAAGACGAAGGGAGGTTCATCATTGCTGATATTTAACTCCTGGAGAGTCTGGGGAGAGGAGAGGAGCACAAATGACAGAGGTGAGAAGAACTGTCTTCCCATTTGACCAGCAATGAAGTATTCAGGACTCTTGCACTTTGAAAGTTACCTTTTCATATCGGTTGTTTTCCCAGTACTTGACTTGGTATCTCTGTGTTATGAAGCTGTAATTCAATTTGTGTTTTATCCACCTTAGTTCATACTCTTGGTTCTCTGTCGCTGTTACTGACACATTTGCAGGTGGCAGCACCTGAACTGGAACACACTGAATGTCTCAGAGCACTTACCAACCTACTGGTCCAGTGCTCTCTTTCCACATCGTGAATCATTTCCAGGGATTGAAAACAAGGTTGTTTTGTGCAATGTAAAATGACTCAGCTTTTTAACACTTCTTAACTCTCTGCATCTTCATTTTGTAGTCAAATACAATAAAACAGTAGACCACTAAATAACAGAAAATTCATAACCATGAATACTGACAGCACTCCCTGTGTACAGAAAAGCAGCAAAGCAATAGTTGAAATATCTGTACTGGTCCACCACATTTCCAGAAATTTTCAGCTCTCTTGGAGCTACCTCCTGATATTTTGACCCACTGCAGGAGCTGTCCTAGTTTTAGAGTTTGAAAAGTCACCCAAATACCTTCAGATACATGCAGGCAGAGATGACCCACATGGTGCATCTCACTGGGCAAAGGATTCCTACTTCATCCAATGTTCCAGGGGCCATTGCACAAACCCACAAGAACTCACTGGCTTCTTGAGAAATCACATAGTGACACACTCCTACTCCCCACAAACACCTCTCACCACAGTCCTCTGTCACCTGGGACACTCATGAATGTGAATCACAGAGAAGTCAGCAGGGTGGCAAATGCTCACTGAGAAGCTCTGGGTCACAACCTGAATTTCTGCACAACAGTTTCCATCACTGTCACCTTCCTCAGAGTAACAAGTGCCACTGAGGAACTCCACACCTACATCCCAGAGCTCTCACCTGATACAGTTCCTTTCTTCATCAGTGATTGTTTCTTCCATTTCCCACTCACTTTTGCTCATCACTGCTGCCCTCAGCCCCACTTGCTCAGAGAGGCATCTCTCCAAGAAACAAGAAGGAGAAGCAAGAAACAACACAGAAACTCACTGTTTTTGTAGGCTTCAATCAGCTTCTCCTCCGTCTTGGCCCGGACAGACACACGGTACTGGCTCTGGCTGCTGGAATTGCTAACAGGGATCTCACAGCTCTGGACCACATATGGAGTGTGGGGCAAAGTCTTCTCACTCACAGGAGAGCACTCCTCTTCTCTGAGGGGAAAAAAGAGGATGAACAGAAATCAGGGGAATGGGACAGGCAGAAGCCCCATGGGAGAGGCAGAGACATGCTGCCGTGGGCAGAGCACGTACTCTGATGCTGGGGTGGCCCTGAAGAACAAGCCAAAGAGGACAGAGGTGGTGATCACTTTCTTCACTTCCCAGCTGCACGTCAGACGATCTCCACCATCGAAGAGGCAGCGAAGGTTCCTCGGCTGAAGGCCACCTTCAGGGAGCACAAGTGCAAGGTAAGTGACAGGAAAGTTCTGGCTTCTCAGCTTCTAACGCTGCACAGCCCCACTCCATCCCATGCTACCTTCAGGGGTCTTCCACGACACCTCCGTGCTCCACTCACTGTACTGCCCAGAGAAGCCACTGGCCTGCCCCGGTCTGGCTCGCACACGGGCAACATAGCTGCTCCCTGGGACAAGGTCCTCATGGCTGAGACTGCAGTGTGTAGTGTTGGAGAGCAAGAGTGAGGCAGCTTCCTGTTGTTGGGAGAGAGGGGGGAGCGGAAGGGAGGGGGGAAATTGGGGAGTTGGGGAATGGAAAGGTGGAGGGAAGACAGGGAAAGAGTGAGAGGGGTTGACTGCCAGGCTGCATCTCCAACAGTCCCACACGTATGATGGTCCATGCACATGCTGCCATGCGGTGCTTCCTCGCTCCCACACAAGAGGGGCTGAAGCAGCACAGTGCAGGAAGGGTGAGGCATGGCCATTGCCAGGCACAATCTCCTCCCGCAACAAGTAGCAAACTCCTGCAGCTTGCAAAGTCCAGACTGTCTTCAGCTCCAGCTACACAAGTTCATAGCATTGCTCAGTGCAGAATTATGTGGGAATCTGGCCAAGATACTTCCCTTAAAATCTAAAGATCAGGCTGACAGGTACAGAGCAGAAACATATGCAGATCTAGGGAAACTATAGGGCAAAGGATATGGACTCCTAAAAACTTGGGAAAAAAACCAACAACAACAACAAAAAAAGAAAAACCCAAAACATATCTGTCTCAAAGTGGGAGTAACTTCAAACATATTTTGCTGTTTTCCCCACATGAACCTCACAGCGTCCTGTTGGAACATGATTTAATTCAGTTTAAGAGAGATTGAAGGCAAAATCAACTCCAACTCAAATCCAAGTACAGTGGTTGAGGGTTTCTTTGAGTGGAGAAGAGATCTTTCATTCAGTTCAGCATTCAGTTCAGGACAAATGGTATTTCACTGGGAAGTCACTTGCAAACAGAAAGAGAGCCCCTTCCACCTGACCCAAAACAACACTTGTTGTATCTCCTCACAGTCCCTGAGAGTGGAAAGATCACAGACTTTCAACCACAGGCTTTTACCACAGACTTTCAACTGCCCAAAATGGTGCAGCCCAAACCAAGACAGCTCAGTTCCTCTGCTCTTACCTCCCAGGACTCCCACTCCCGCTTGTAAGTGACTTCAAACTCCAGTGCATTGCCCAACCCTTGGCTTCCATCAGCTGTTCTCCAGGTCAGCAAGAAGTCTCCTGATGTCATTGAGCCGACTGAGAGGTTTTGAGGTGGGAGGGGCTGAACTGGAAGGTGAAGGTACAGTGCATGAGAGGAGATAATGAGGAAAGGACACAAAGAGGGGAAGAAAACATCTAGGTGAGCTTCCCTGTTTCCAGAGTCTCTTATCCCTGACACACTAAGTACCTCCTGCTTGACTAGCTCCTGAGATGATACCAGGTCCAGCTGCTCCCAGAAACATGCCTTCTCCTCTCCCTGCCCAGCCCTCTCTATGTGGAACTCTTTGGCAGTTTTCACAATGGAAGCGGAATTCACTTCCAGATGACAGCAAATACATTCTCAAAAATCCTTAGAATTCATTGGAAAATGAGAATTTGGTATTTAAGCCTTACCATTTTGGAAAATATCAACATCCAGTTCTGCTTGAAGCACCTTGTTAGGTCTGAAGCCATAAATATAATCTACCCCAATTCCAAAATACTCTGTAATGTTGCGGCAGACCCAGTGCACGTACACGTCTGGAGCTTCATGTAAGTCATTTTCTGTCTGGCGTTCGCAAAACATGTCCATGTTCTCCCTGTGTGCAGATAAAGTGATCTATAAAGATCTGATCTGAAGACCTGTAGTTAGTGCAAAATTAAACACACCACTGAAACCAATTTCATCCCATCCTGTTGTTATATTTTACTAAGGCACTTATATCCTCTTCTCATTGTACCTATTACCCCTGGTTTGCATCAGTTAATACAAGAAACATTTTTAACACCAGAATTTTGCCTCCCCATTTCGAAGTTGTGCAGCAGAATGTTATGGTACCAGTTCATTTTTGTTACTTTTTTAGCCTAGCTCTATGTAATCTCATATTTTTAGGTGAGAAATAGTATGATGAAAATTAATGTCATGTAAATACACCTTTGACTCAGAGTGAAAGGCAGTAAAGTTTGTGATGATCCTAGGCTGCTTGAAGGCTTTCATTTTGCAGTACCAGAAAAACACTTAGAAAAAGATTCTCAGTCGAAATGTACTTCTGTATCCTTAGTAGTTCTGTTCTGCCAACGGACCTTGAATGTTCATTAAAGATTTCATCCACAATGTTAATCATCCTTTCAGATAGCCTTTCTCCAGGCCAAGGAGCATCATGAAAATTAGAAACAATTTTTTAAACTAGGCAGGAGAGGATAATCTTTGTGTGGTTGCAGCAGCCTTAGCTGCTGGAGAGATGCGTTGCTTCTTTATGCACCCTCTGGAATTTTGTTTGTGCTTATGGCCTCATGCCCAGTATATTATCTTGTTCCAGCTCAGATGAGAAATATTAAGTTGTGAATATTTAAGGCCAAATACTCTCTTCCAGGATAGGATGGAGTCTTCTAGCCAACTATATGTCAGCAAGCATTATTCAGCACTATTTCTATTTTTATAAGTTGGGTATTAGCAAGGAAACCAGGGATATTGCTGAAGTATGGATTGGACACTGCAGTATGTGTGAACCCTTAAGCAAAAGACTCAGCCCAAGGATTGTGAAGCCCTGAAGTTATTTCTATCTACTCACCAGCATTACCTTACAGTTTAGTCAACTGTTCTTCATCTATGAGCTGATCCTGTTTAATTGTTGGCCATTTTGATTTCAGCTGTGTGACTGTCCATGTTTAATACCTGCTTGTCTGATTAGTTCACCTCAGTTAAGTTTCATGATCCACACACTTTATCATGTAACAATGTTCCAGAGAATCCTCCAAAGGTCCAAGTAACTGTATATCAGTTTCTTTTCCCAGAAGTATTTAACTTCAAGGTCCTACTCCAAAGTCCTTCCACTGTTTTCATCTGCTTTTAGGTCTATTAATTCTCTCTTGTTTGCAATAAAATCAAGAGTTCTTACTCTTTCCTCTTCTTCCTGTATCCTCAGACCCTAAATAATTTTCTTGTCAACTATCCACCTTTGCCTTCCTCTGTTTCTTAACTATTCCTCCATTTCTGTCCTTTCTTATCCTTGCCATCAATCCAGTCTGGTGATTCAGTTCTCTTTTCAAAAGGAAACAGATGTAACAGAGAGACACTGTCATAAACACACCAGTATCTCTGGGAGGAAAACTGATAGCACAGATAGAGAACTTACCAGTCATCTCTATCTCATAAATATACAGTCCATACATATTTCTCAAAAGTTATCAAAACCACACTCTCAGTGATGCTCTTAAATGGGCAAAATGACGGGGGGAATGTCTCCTCCCTTTAGGGTTTACAAACAATACTCACACTTGTTCTGACACCTCCTTCTCCCCTAATGCTGTTTATTAGCATCCTATATGGCCTATCTTATTTTGTATCTATGATCCTATGACAAAATTATGGAAAATAATTTTAAAGGTGATAAAAATAACTCCACTGGCATAGCCTATTCATTCCTCTCTTTCTGGACGAGGCCTCAGAAACAGGCACAATTTTTGCTTAAATCAAAAAGAGAGGTGGATGTGCTTTCTGAAAACCTGACTGCTGGTCCCCAGGATTCCAAGTTATGGCAAATTTCCCTTTGGACTTTTATCTCCCTCAGCACATTTCAGGTACTTACATTATAATATTATCCCGTTGGTAAAGAATCATACCAACGAGGTCATGAGCCTCTGAATGCTCCATCCATGTGCAGGTCACCTGTGACTGGTAGTCATTGTAGCAGTTCAAGCTTTTCATTGGGATACTCTCTGGGAAAGGAATTCAGGCAAAAAAGATGGAATGATTAAAAATATAACTGGTGAGAGATAGCAGGAAGTACAGAATGGGTAAGGCACTGATAAGAGTTCTCTCCTCTTGGCACCAGAAAATCATAGACTCATAGAATTGTTTGGGTTGGAAGGGACCTTAAAGATCAGGCAGTTCCAACCCTCCTGCCATGGGCAGGGACACCTTCCACTGCACCACTTTGCTCAGAGCCCCATCCAACGTGGCCCTGAACCCCCATCTCCAGGGATGGGGTATGACTCAGTGAAATTATGTGCAGAATTGTGACCATTCTGCACATCTCCACAATACACAGGTGTCCATACCCAGCTACAACTAACAACAATTAAGTGCAATCTTTGTGCCTGCAAGGCAGACAGTTCTAGCCAAGGTATCACTTCTCAAACACTGATTATTTCCAAGGATTAGTAGATACCATGGTCAGCAGACATATGGTGATCATTTCATCCTTGTGTGTTGGTGTGTGGACTTCTTTGCTACTAACTTCCTAGTAAAGTTTATAATGCTAGAAAGGTCTATTTAAAAGTGATATGCTCTGGGAATAGTCTTGTTATGACTCAGAAGAATGTCCAAACTCATTTGTTGGAACTAGATTTATGATCCAGAGATGGCCTCATCAAGGCCAGCAAGGATATCCTCTCATCAAGGATATTTTTTTTAAGTTCACAACTGTGAAGCTGAAAAATACAGACTGCCTCTGGCACATGTATTATGAAGCACTTTGCTTTCTTATGCTTCCTTATTTTCTCTTAAGGTAATATCCATGCTGCACTATTGGGATATTGCACCTTCAGATGACAAAGATGACAGTGTGCATACATGACTGTGCTCTCTCAAATAATTTTTCTTGATGAGAGTTATAATCAGCTTGTTTGAAGGGCTTTTTACAGGCAAAACCCCATCAGAACAGAATGATGCTGTCTTAGCAGGCATAAGAGGGACTTTACTTTGATCTTCTACTGAAAACCAGGACAAAGTAAGTTCTAGTGCATCCCTTGCACAACCAGAAAATGGAGCCTCCCACATAGAAAAGGATGGTCTGAATGTAGGGCTAAGGCTCAGAATGCCAAGAACCCAGTCTACCTACACAGTAATACATTTTGCCTCAGAGACCTCAAAGGAAGATATCCTGCAATTGATGCTGGGCCAGGCAGCACAACTCCTCCAGCTACTGCAGACATGGGGTATCTTCATTAGAAAAGGTAGAAGTCCATACGGGACAGCTCCTGACAACACTCTTTTTCTGCTGTCTTCAGGATGTCTATAGGCCTGCTCTTGCAGCAGGTATGGTGTACTTCCTGTTCCCAGTTCTGTTAAATCAAATTAGAGGGCAGGGGAGGACAGAGCACGGGAAAGAAGAAAAGAAAGAGAAGAGAAGAGAAGAGAAAAGAAAAGAAAAGAAAAGAAAAGAAAAGAAAAGAAAAGAAAAGAAAAGAAAAGAAAAGAAAAGAAAAGAAAAAAGAAAAGAAAAGAAAAGAAAAGAAAAGAAAAGAAAAGAAAAGAAAAGAAAAGAAAAGAAAAGAAAAGAAAAGAAAAGAAAAGAAAAGAAGAAAGGAGAAAGAAGCTCTCATTGCATAAGAAAGGAAACACAAGCAACTGTGGCAGATGGTCCCTTTATCTGTCAGCTATTCCACAAGAAGAAAATCAGGTCATCTGGATTTTGCTCTTGGTACCCCCCACCACACTGTCTTGTGTCTGGCCACATGTCTCTACTCCTGTGCACTACCATCTGAATTATGCAGCCCTTAATTTTCCTACGTTTTTGCTAATTATCAGGGTCTACCCCTCCTCCCATTTACTCATTATCCAATCAGATTGTTCATCTCACCCATTTACACAGTATTTCACCCAGCCATACCCCAAACATACAACTGATTTGTCTGCACAGGCACCTGCTATATGCTGGTTTTGAACAGGATATCTGTTCTCTTACAGCTTAGAAAATAGGGGAAGAAGGAAGCAGAAAAGCAAGCAGAAAAGGAGGTTCTGGTGTAGCTGAAAGAAGGAGACAGATACAAAAAGAAAGGCAATAATAGAAGGATAAAAGAGAATATAAATTTGAATCTCACCTCGAATGGCTTGAACATGGAAGACCAAATTCAGATTCAGCAGCAGGATGAAAATCTCTTTCATGTTCACACTGTCCTTGGCACACAGGCTTGATCTTAACTCAAAATTTCAGGGTTTTCATTGCCCACTGGCTACTCTCTTGCCCTGCTTACTGTGGAGCTGTTTGTTTTCATTTCACATAAAGAGAAGTAAAACTGAATAAGGGAACTTCTTTAAGATCACGTTGACGTGACATTCAGAAAGAACTTCTACCAAGCATTTATTGTAGGACAAAGTCCATGTCTTCTCATTGCATGTTCCTACAATACAAGCGAAGAATGATGTAAATGTACATTTCCAAAGAATTCAGTCAGCTGAGTAGCAACAAGAAAAAAATCCTAATCTGTGATGAGAACTCATCCTTAAAATTCATTTCATTCTTCTGCTCATTATGCTTAAAGCCTTCCAAATGAACCACAACAGTGGTTAGTTTCCTTAAAAATATGATCTCAACCACATAATTCCTAGGAGCTGTAGTGGTTGAATTTCCATATTCATTCACTTTGAGAGTTTCCTTCAACATACTACTTTTCTAGGTGCCCCCCAAACAAGTTGCAAATTGTAGACATAATACCAAAGAAATTAAAATTCTTTCTTTGCCTTTTTTTTTTTTTCTGGTGATTGTAGAGTATGAGAGCAGATTGAGCAGTTCCAGGACCATGGACTACACTGTTCAATACCGGAATTTAAGTCCTTTTGGCCATCTCTCATTGCTCTCTCAAAATCATAATACACACACCTACTTAAGTATGTTACAGATCTGAGACTTATGTCTACTTTAGGGGAGCATGGAAAAACTCCTTTTAAATTCCTATTGACTTTTAGATTCCCAAATGCCACTTCCTTGCACCAGAAACAGCTGGCTGAGCCCGTGAATAACCATTACAGCTAAGGAATCTCTCAGTAACTCACAAGTCCTTGTAGGAGAGCAAACTCTGCCATCATGCTTCCCCCAGAAAGGAAGCCATTCCCTTACCTGGATCCAGGGATGTCTGTGAGGCAGATGATTAAACCTGATGGGTGACTCGCCCTGTCCAGCCTCCCCCCACAGCACCAGAATCCTCTGATGCGGAAATCAGCAAACCCACACTTGCCTAGAACTGGAGACAGAAGTATAAACCAACCACAGGATTTTCTCGGCAAGTAAGTCTACAAAATAACTGCTACATCTTTTGTGAACCTCAAATGCCACTTTCAGAGAAGCTGACACCCCCCTTTCAAGGAAAGTCTGTGCAATTTCACAAAATAGGAAGTCTGTACTTCCTATTTTAGCCCCCAAAGCATGCACTTAGATGGGACTGTTAGGTTAACTGGGAAGGGAGGGAAAGGAAATTTGTCATTGCCAATCTGTGTGTTAGCAATTACTAGATCATGAGACTAATGTATTTTAAGAAGGAGAAAGGACTGACTGCAGCAGAAGTAAGAAAGATAAAGAAAGAATTTTCTGGTTTTCACTCCAGTGCTGTGTCTTGCTTTACTCTAGACTAGACAATTTTCATGGCAGGGATCACCCTGGACTTTTGTTTGTACATCTATATTGGGGGAGAGTGAACTACCTTTATCTCTGTAACTCTTTATTTTGAGTAATATTTCTAAGTTTTACCCATTTCAACAACAATTAATAATAAATTATAAGTACTATAGTACATAGAGGAAACAAAAGAAAACTAGTGAGAACAGTTGATCTGAAGTTATCCTACACCCAAAGCAGCCTGGTCTTTTAGTCCAACCATAAAACTTAGCCCAGTAGCCTTCGAAAATAAATGTTAGGAAAGTTAGGTAGCCATGAGGGAGAGACATGCTCAGGTTTGCCTCTCAGGGATAAACCATGGGGGACTAAGATGAGTCCCCAGATACAGAATATAATTGCCAGAGTCTGTCTGTCCTGCACTGCTACTCCTCCTCTAAATCCCCATGGCACTGACCAAAACCACAGTTAGCACAGTTATTCTCTCACCAGAACTGCATCAATAAACAAGCAAAAAACCCTGTATAATGTGAATAAGGGAAACATGCAGAACACGACAAAGAATATCGAGAGTATCTGAGGAACCTGTGTGTCAGAAGGTGTCCATATAAAACCTGCAGACAATTAGGGGAATATGTAATTTGGCTGGATGGGAAGAATTTATTTTGCACTGCAGTTTAAAGGCAGAGGGGGATCATCCTGCTCTGATTTTCAAAGGCCAGTGTGTTTATGTTCTTCCAGCACGCTCATAAAAGAGGTCGGTTGTTTCCCAGCAGACATTTTCCCTCCCTTTCCTTTCTCATTGAAAATGTTCCTCCATTGTCAGACAGACATGCTGAGTTGCTGGTTACATCACAGGATACAGCTGCCAGTGAAAATCTTCGGATGCCACTTGCTCTGTTGAAGTCCAGGAACAAGTAACAAGGAATCCTGCACACCAGAAGCTTTGCAGGCCATGCATGCTGTTAGGTTTCAAACTTACAATGCATTTTCTTATGTATCAAAACATGTCATGTCACTGATATAATCATTGCATATTGCTTCATCTCCTTTCTAAACTGCATTGCTACAATGCCTCTGAAGCAGGAAGTTACATCTTGTAATATTATGGTAAAATAATGTCAACTAAGTCCCCCCCCCCCATCAAAAATGGTTTAAAATAAAAATTAATGAACTAATATTTAACTTTATTTGTTGAAGAATCTGATACAGTAATTTCTTGTTAGTTCTACTTTGAAATACAATGTCAGAAAGCAGAAGATAGAAAAGAAATTGCTGTTTGAGTAGGTATCATACACATTTTCCCAGAACATGGAATAAGTAGTTTGTACAATTCTATAAAGGCCTATAAGGAACACCACAGGTGTACTAGGTTTGATTCACAGAATTCAATATATTGGTCAGAGGAAAAGAAGAAAGCTAAGAAGGGCTGCAATTTCTTCACTGAAATCCAGAAAAGGTTTTCTTGATGCTCCTAGGACAAACTCTGAATGCCAAATCAGACTCCAACATGAGAGAAATAATTATACACTGGCACACAAACCTTCAGATCAGCAAATGAAGAGAAAATTATGGGAGTCTAGAAAAAAAGAGAAAAGCTTATGAAGACATTCTGGACAAATAACTAGCCTTGGGAGTGAGAACAGAGATTAGAGCAGGTCTTGGTGATCAGGACACCTCTATTGCAGGCTAACACTGACTTGCTTTTTGAACACGGCTCGTGATTTTATTTCTCTATTCCTCACCTTCTCTGGTCTCTATGTAGATGTTTCTATTGCAGAGGTGTGCTAAAAAGCTGAAGAAGTTAACTAAGTACAGGTTTTACACTGAAAGGTAATATATTACTAAAAATTACTCATTTCAAGGTCACTTCAAAGGCATGTTGAAGGAAACTGCCTGCAGGGAGGGATATCTATATAGCACTTACATTGCTCCTACTGCTTGAGTAGCACCTATTCCTGGACTAGTGTTGTAGACAACCAAGTCATCTTTGTGAGTGATGTGCAACTTCCAGGGGAAAAAGTGCTTCTCAGAGGGCCTTCTTCTGCTCTGAGACACCATGAGTTCAACATCCTGATCGGAGAGCAAGCGGATCAGATCACCATCAGGGTCCCGGTAATTCAAAACAATATCATCTTGGTTAAACTCCTGCCTGGGAGAAAATAAATTGATTGATCCCCAGAAATGAAGGAATGCCTGGGAGGTGCTACATGATGAACAATATACTGACAATCTAATTAATTTTGATAAAAGCCACACAAAGCCTTGGGTGTCTTGGCATTCTTGATACAGCTAGTACTAGAAATCATACAGCCACATTCATGCTGTGTTGTGTTTAAGCTAAGAAATTTATTAGAACCAAGAACCATTTCCAGTAACACCACACAAATGGCACAATTAATCTGTGTGTTTGATAGAATAACCATACAAAAGAGCTGACTGTTGTTACTACTCACTTTTGCCCACTTATTTTTGTTCTTTCTGAGGAGTGCAAGAATATTAGAACAGGTTTTCTATTACTAATATTTACTAATATTTACTAATATTTAATGTTCTAAAGTGTTGATGTTCAATGCTAGATTAATCTGGTTTAACACTTGTTTAACGGGTGTTAGAAGGCCATGTCCTGCATTCTGAAGAAGTGTACTAGACAAAAGGTTCTTTCATGGGGGTATGGCTCTGATCTTAGAACAAGAAATGGGAATTTCTACCCATAGCTGAGTCAGAGGCGTGTGTCATTCCTTACTCATTGACAATCCCAAGGAGGACTACCGTCTGCACAGATGGCCCTGGGCCAAGTCAAAGTGCAACTTCTTCAAGACACTTGAAAAGTATTTCACACACAAAACATGTTGGTGCCCAAGTAGAATGTGGAAAATCTCGGACCGAAATGAACTTGACAAATGTTTAAGTATCAAATATACAACTAAGTGCTTGCACTGTACCTCATCAATTCCATTAGATCTTTGAATGATGGAATGCTGCTCAGATCCTCTTCCACTGAGATATCCCTGTATTTAGAACACATCTAATCATTACATGTCATGACAAGAGAATTGTTGGTGTTCCTTCAGCAGTAAACTGGAAGACTATTTTCTTATTACCTGATAGTGCTCACAGTCTCATCATAGTAATAACAGCGGACTTTATTAACTGTGTCTTCCTGCTTTGGTAAATCTTTTATGATCTTCACAAAAGCACATGGGAAAATCCCAGTGGCACCACCAGCAGTTCCCTGGAATGACAGGAAATATTAGAATCAAGAAAACCATGCCATTTTGGCCACATGCAATAGGTTCTGGAATTCAATTAATTTACATAGAAACAACAGTAAGAATTTTTCCACTACAATCAAGAAAAGAAGTTCTATGGAAGTGACCTGATGGCCTCCCTACAAAAAGATTATACAATTACATAGTCAAATACCAGGCAGGGGAGTGAAACAGTGTGTAAAAAATGAAAGTCAGATGGTTAGCAAGGAAGGCTGTGGTGTTTGAGCAAGCAGAGATACCATATCAGCAAACACACAGTATGTTCTCCTCATCCTTTTTTCAGAACACTGCTGCATTACCCAAGTTCTCTCTAATCAGGCTGACGTGTGTTGTGGTATGAAGCATGAAGCATACATCAACTCACCCTGAGGCAAGAAACCAATTAATCGCTGAAATGGAGTTTCCATCTCCTTTCTGTGGCCTTTCTGTGTTCTAATCACTTCCAAAGAATTAAAAAACATTCCAGCAGAAGCAAATGCAAATGAAAACTGAAGTCTGGAGGGCAGAAAATTTGTAAGCTAAAAACCATCAAGGAACCAAACAATTACTAATTTGGAATCAAGGATTTATTCTTGACAGTAAGACCTGATTATGACACAGTTTCTCCTTGAAAGGAAGAGGCAGGTCACAAGGACCAGGAGAGCCCTTTCTACTCATATATTTCAAGATATGCTAATAATTCAGTACTGCTATTGCAGTCTTACCTCCAACCAGTCTTTGTTTACTTTGCTGAGTAGATAGATCAAATCTCCCTTCTTGAAGCTGAGTTCCAGTTTATTGGTTCCAGGAAAATCAAACAGTGCCTGTGGAAAGTAATAACCTCGAAATTATTAATTCACAGAATTACAAAAGCAAATCTTTCTGTTGTGTTCTTGAGGAGAAAGCATAAAGCAGCAAGACAGCGTGCACTTTGTCATCACATATGTATTTCTGGGATAAGGTCACATATATTTGACCGTAGTCTGCAGTTCTCACAATCTCTTCTCCTACTCAGCACACACAAAACTGCTTTGAAGAAGCAGTGAAAGCACTAGGATAAACATGGCCCTGAGAGAGCTACATGCAAGGATTCTTAAAGTGCCAGTACACCGAGCACCAGAGAAATAAATATGCGTAAGTTGAAAGCACTTAAGAGCAAGTAAGACAACAGAGCTGAAGACAACTGACAGCTTGAAACCCTGAGAATTGAAAAGATATATTATTTCTGGTTGCAGCTTTACAGCTTTTAGATTTGCTGCAGAATATCACAAAGAGCCTTAAAAAATTGCAGAAACGTGTCTTAATTTAAGGGTAACTCACTGTTGCTTTTACATCTAGCTTTCAGGTCTGTATGCTGAACCGGGAGATTTGGGAAAGACTGGGAGACTGACATGTTGTTAAAATGGCACTTAGATGCCCTCTTCAGGGAAAAAAAAAAAAAAAGGAGGCAAATACATGCTACCACACTAACAAAAGGCTGGATAGTTAAAGTGGCTGAGTGATCAAAAATGTACATCTCCCCCATTGTCCTTAGAGAATATGGTAGCCATTTAAATGCTCTTAGAGGAGCAAAAATGAAAAGGTGTTCTTCATTCTGTGTCGTGATAGTTCTTTTGGTCTTGTTAATGCCAAGAGTTCTCCCAATTAAAAAAACCAACAAAGCAATAGCTACTGTTGTGCTAGTGGTTCATACGTCTACTTAAGAGCTCTTTCAAAAGCCTTTTTTCACCTATTGAAAAGTTCTGGTAGGTATATTCCATGTTAATAAATTAATAGATAAAACCCAAGAGATAGGACTGTTCCAAGACCTGTCATTCTCCGTGTAAAGAACAAAACCAACAAACCTCAAAGCAGATGCATGGAGTTTTTAATCTTATATGGCAAAGTCACATGTTTCAGGAAGCAAGACCCTGCTCAGGCAAATACTGGTTACAAGGCAGTCTCATGGGCTTAATAGTGAGAAAATATACCACAAAAGACAAGGGTATGGGCATTTTTCAGTAGAACATTTATGTCACAGAAAATACTAAGATGCCTCACCTGCAAAGCTTTTAAACATATGTTGAAGTCAATGAAGCTGAAGCTTATGCCTGTTTTAAATTCAACTTATGGGTAGCACTATGCAAATGTGGACCATTTGGCAGTAAGCTGTACATGTCTTAGTTTTGAATCTCCTGTCATTCTGATTTCACAATGGACCTTCTTATTACTCAAGTGATGAGGAACAGAACACCTCTTTCCATCCATTGTTTCATTCCCTCTTGTTAAAATCAATTGTTTTTCTCTGTTGATTTCACTTTCTTCCCCCAAGCTCTAATTGAAAAAGGCAACTTGATGGATGAGGTACCAAAGTAAAACAGAGTTTAATCTCCTGTCCTATGACAGGTTGTGCAGAGTACTCACCTCAGCCCGCGGAGCTGCGGTGCGGTCAAAAACAGGCACTGGATCTGCAGTGCTCTTACTGCAAAGAAATGAGATGACAGGGAGCTAAACAGATCTTTCTAAGTCATTAAAAATGCTACACAATCAGTAGTGCAGTATCTGTGTTTTTAATATTTAGGGGGCAGGTAAGCCATAGATCACTGGGGAAACTGCATGAGAATCTGTGTGCAGCACTGAAGTAAATAAATATGGATGCAACAACACTGCCCTGGTTCTCTCAGTTTCAGTGCAGAGCAGCAGCAATCTGATGGTGTCTGCTGCTGAGAACAGATGGAATTTTCAGTTGTCAGTATTCTGGACCTCTCTTCCACAACACTGCTCAGTCCCCCTACTCTGCCTTCTGGGCATCTCTGTTTCTAGCATTCATGGCATTCAGTTCAAACTCTGCCATCATACACACATGCAGTTTTTGCACTGTTTGAGGTGAGTGAAAAGGAAGCGAGTCCATCTTTGTAATGCTGAAAGGAGAATTAATTTATCTGAAGGGTAATGAAGTATGACATCTACTTAGCAGTCCTGCAAATGGGGTGTCAATGCTGCTATGCAGGACAGGCCCCTGTTTAGACAAAGGACAGGAACAAATTAAGTATTCAGTTTCGTTTAGTGTCTGAACCAGATCTCACTGAATTCAGTGCCAAAACTCACATTGACTTAAGTGGTGCAAGCCACTTAATCTTGGCCTGTATATTCTGCACATTATAGTAGAGATTACCATTAAAGAAATATAGGCAGATAGAGCTGGACAGTATTTTTAAAAAGCAAGGCATATTCTCATTTTGGAGTTTTCCTTTAATGCAAGTACCACATCCACTTTAAAAATCTGAGATTACTGAAAACAAGAAATACCCTGTGTTCACTCCACCACAGAGACCCTCATATTAGGAATTAATGGATTCACTTGGAAAACACAGTGGTGATCCTCATCTCTCTCTCCCCCCAAAACTGGACAGCATCTCTTACATCAAGCAATGCTGAAAAAAACATGTCAATCACTTACACTCGGCGTGTCCGTGGGCGAAGCCGTCTCAGTCTGTGAGGCACCTGCTCACCATCAAAGGTTGAGTGGTAGAAGAACAGCCGTACGTCCTCATCCATCAACACCCAAGCAGGGAGGCAGAGTAGGTTCTGTGCCAAGAGCAAGCAGGAAGCAGAGTGTAACAGTGGGAGAGACCAATTCTCTATTTATTTACATGTAACAAATATGCCTCTCTGACCTACGGGATCATGAAGGATATTCATTACTGCCAGAAATCTCCCTCCTCTCCCTTCTCACTCAGCAGGATGCAGCTGAACAGCTGACAGTTTCTCCTCTTTACTCCTGGAGTTGGCCAATATATTACTTCACTCTTTTTGTACCTGATTTACTGCAGGAGTAAATTGCTTTTTGTGTTTCTCTTCAGAACGTGAATGACTGTGGAAAGAAGGCAATCTTAAGCAGTGGAAGTCTTGGCCAGTGCTTCAGACTTTAAAAGATTTAAAGTTCAGGTCTTCAGTTAACCTGCACACAAAGAATATCTCTCCCTGATGTATTCTGCATCTTCACTGTAATTCAGGTACTCTCAGAAGGCCACCTGTCCTGATTCTGGTTGTGAGAGAGTCAATTTTTCTTCTTGGTAGCTGGTACAGTGCTGTGTTGGATTTAGAATGAGAATAATGTTGATAACACATGGAAGTTTTAGTTGTTTCTAACTAGTAGCTTACTTAGTCTAAGCCAAGGACTTTTCTGTTCCCTATGTCCTGCCAGTGAGGAGCTGCACAAGAAGCCAGGAGGGAGCATGGCCAGGACAGCTGGTCCAAACTGGCCAAAGGGATATTCCATGCCACAGAACATCATGCCCAGTATATAAACTGGAGGGAGCTGGCCGGGAGCCACTGATCACTGGCTGGCCATCGGTCAGCAGGTGGTGAGCAATTGTGTTGTGCATCATTTGTTTGCTTTCTTCTTTAGTTTTATTTCTCTCAGTCTTTTTTGTTACCTCCCTTCTAATTACAATTACCAGTATTATATTTTACTTTATTTCAATTATTAAACCGTTCTTGTCTCAACCCATGGGTTTTACCTTTTCCTGATTGTCCTCCCCATTCCACTAGGGGAGGAGGGAGTGAGCAAGAGGCTGCATGGCAGTTAGATGGTGGGTGGGGTTAAAGCACAACTCACACACCATTCTCCTAGTCCCTTAAATGCACACACCAACTCTGTATTCATGCAACACCTGGAGATTCACCATTTCCTCATACATCTTGGAGGTCTTGGTAAGGATATCCATCTGTATATGAAGTCATGGAGTGAGTCTTTGTGAACTGCATGCTCCAGCAGAGCCTACAGTATGAACAATCTGGGGAAGAGGACTGCAGATTGTACCACAGTGTGGGCACTGTGTCTTCAGGAAAGCAATACAGGGCGAGGCAGACACTTAGGACTCCAACGGTACTGTCTGTCTTAGCTGATTTCAACTGCTAAGTATCTGCAGTGCTTAGTGCATTCTCTACCTTAAAATTAAGTTTTACCTTCATGTAGACATTTAGGATAGGAATCCTGCTCTCAGCAATTTCCTTTTTGGCACCAACAAAAACTTTTCCTGGAAGATATAAAACCTGTGACAGTTACTGAAGGAAAAAAAAAAAAAGGAGGCTGTCAAGAGAAATGAAGCAATCAGGAGAATGTAGAAGCTCAAAAAACTACATATTTTCTAAAGGATTTTAGGTTTCTAAATTAACTTTACCACAAATGAAGGGATTGTCAATGGAACATGACTTCTCTGGCATCCATAGCCAGGAATTAGTTCCTTGTCACAACTACTTCTCTCAATGCATTCCTCTTTAGGACAGCTTGGAGCTGAAAAAGCTGCTAATTATGCAAAGATTTGGTACTAACAGCTTACCTGGCAGTACAGGGAGTGTACAGGTAAATGGGCTGTTATTGCTCTCTGGCCCATATCTCTCCTCTAGTTTGGCATGCAGGGCATAGAACTCACGATAGCGCCGGAAAATCAGGTATCTGCCACCACCTTTAAGCTTTACTTCAATGACAAACATCTGGAACAGAGAGGAGGGATTCATGCTGATGTTCATACTTATAAATACTCACCAAATGAACGTGAGGAATAAAATAGGAACATAAGATCAGTGCTCCATTAGTGGGAGTATTCTCTTAGGGGCAGAGGAAAGCAAGCCTTCAGCTAAGCGTTGCAAACTCAAGATAGGAAATAACAAGTTAGCACCAGTGTGGTATTTGTGTGGGTCCAGCTTGCACATAAAGCATGTCCTTGTGGCTGCTTTCTATTATATAACCTTAAAAGGAAACATGAAATTACTAGATTCGACTTTATGCTCACACACTTTCCCTCAGTGACAAACAAAACACTATAGGGAGACAAATACAAATATTTTACAATAAGATGCCTTGGACATCTAAATCTAGAGAAAAACAGACATCTAAATGAATTGATTTTTAGAATTGAAGGCATTCATACTTCTTTTTGACTTTAATGTACACAGTTTCAGAAATTATGGTCCAACCTCCTTCAACTACTATTTTATTTATCTCTTGACAAAATTTCTTTGCTCTAAAGGAATCCACAATTTCCATGCACTGACCTCTGAGTCACATTGCAGCCAGACCCTTCAGAAAACATAAGGACAGAGCAACCAAACATCACTCTATTCCAGAGTAAAACCTGAATACTGCAATGGGAAGGTTTTTATGAGCAATGTCTCCAGCAGAAGTCAGACTGAGCTGGTCATATTCAAAACCTTCAGAAAATACTACTGTCTTTCCCTACTATTCCCTTCCTGTGTGCTCTTTCAAGTCTTAATATGCTACCTCCTGTGAAGATGGGAGCATCCTAACTTGCCAGTACCACAGAATAATCAAGCAAGACTCTGCCCTTCTACCCTCTGAATTCTTTTCCCACTATCTTCACCAAAGGTACAGCACTCCAACAGGAAATAAATCAGATATTAGGAAAGAATTATGATGTTAGAGGCTATCTCTCACATTTCATTCAGAAAATAAATTTTTAGACTAAATCTGGGATAACTATCCTCCACTCCAGAAAAATAAAGCACTGAGAAGTCTTCCACATGGAACTACTCATGCCAAAAAGCAATTACACCAGATTAACTGCATTTTGTTTCCCACAACCAAACCACAAACAACAGTCACAGAGGAAGGACCTCCCAGGCAGGACAAATCTCCCTTCTTACATAATAATTAGTAAAGCCTTTCTTCTCTTCAATATCTGCAATGTTAGCTGAAACAGGTACATCATCTGGAAGCTGGTCAAAATCACTGTGAAGCAAGAACAGAAGATTTAGGTTACTCATACTGGTAATAGCCTTTGAGGTATCCTATGCCACACAGAGCAAAAGTAGGCAATATCACATATTCTAGTATCAAAATCAAGAAGTTAGAAACTCGTGGTGTCATTCTCTTCCTCTGGAGGTCTGATCTTGAGATGTCAAGCTTCAATTGGTTCAGCACAAGTCAGTGACCATTGTGAAGATTCATCGTGCCTGAAAAATACCCCTCTCATTCCTATGCTTGCTTGAGAAACAGGACTACAAAACAAACACTTGAACTGCTAAGATTTTCCTGAGAAATGTCATCAGCTGTGGATGCATTCTTAATCCTTCCTTAATCTAGAAGATTTACAATAAGAACTCTTCATCAGTAGATCTTATTCTAAGGAGATCATTATATATCATGATTTATGCTGCTGTTATTACTGCATTACTGTAGGGAATAGGAAACAGTTCTAAGAAAAGAGTTGGTTATGCTAGGTGCTGTAGAAACTGACAGCACAAAGCTAAATCCTAAAAACTTTATACTCTGTGCAAGATGCATAAAATGTACCACATACATATAAGAAAAGAAACAACAGGATAAGCACAAAGAGAAAGAACAAAGAAACAAAAACATAGTATTGTTCTATATCAAAACTAGTGGTGCCTATACCAGCTGTCAAAATGTTGTCAAGTTTTCTTGTAAACATCACAATAAAGCAAACTCTTAAAGAGGCTTTGCAAAAAGAATGAGTAGGATAGCAAATATTTAGAGAGAGACCTCCCAGTCACAGCAGATAAGATTCATCACCGAATCACAGAATATTTGGAGTTGGAAGAGACCCACAAAGATCATCAAGTCCAGCTCTCAAGTGAATGGCCTGCATGGGGATCAAACCTGCAACCTTGGCATTAATCTCCCAGTCACAACAGATAACCTGAAGCAAGCACAAAGACACTTGTTTGAAAATGTCAAAAATGTGTGAAGGAACACCTGGTAGTAGGCAGGGTTAGAATAAGCTTTGCAGATCCTAGAAAGAATTGGATTTGAAGTGAGGAGGAAGGATCCCTGCAGGAACACCTAAAGAGCAGCCATATGACCACACAGTCATGTTACTCCTCTATACTGTCCACATAACAAAACAGCATGGATTGGCAGGTGCTTTTTCCTCTGTGACCTTCTCCTCGGTGCAACAGCTTTGATAAGCAGAAGACAAATTCACCTTCGCTTCAATCTTATAACTCAATGATGTTAGAGGGGTATTTATATTGACACCTGAGTAAAAAGCATCAAGAATGAGAAAAAAAGGATAAAAATGAGATAAAGAGAAACTTTTAAAAGGATCATCTAAGAAACGCTAAATGACAAACTGTTAAATATTCTGATAATACCAACAAAAGTGGTAATTGGCTCAGTTTATTCTGCTAGGAGAACATCCCAAGCAGGGATTTCCACAAGGCGTAGCCCATTTGAAATGCTGAAGTAATGATGCAACATCTTGCAATAGTTTGCTGTACATGGAGAATGCCATGAATCAGCACCACCCACAATACTGTAAATACTACCCCTTACTGTGAAGAGGGATGTGGTTATGGAAATCAAGAGCTATAATTAGTCATATCACAAACACTCATATCATAAACTCCAATAAAAGGGAAACTGTTTTGCAGCTACAAAGAGGACAATGACCCACTATGTCCTAGGTGGTGAATATTCCCCACAAAAAGAAGAAAGTCCGCTCCAGCATAAGAAATGCTCTGCTCCACCCTGAGCAGCCTAATAGTGTGGAAGTTACAATAACAAGAAGCCTTTTAGAATCACCAAAGGTGGTTGCATCCAAATTAAATGAACAGATCACAGCAGTTACATGAGTCTTGTGGGGAGGCAGGGGCAGGGAGAGACACATTACCTCTTTTCTCGCAGCTGTCGGGGAAGAGACATGGTTCTTCTTAAATCCAGATGACTAAGATCTATCCCTCTACTTCTTGGGCAGTTCCTGGTTTAATAGGATGAACACAAAGTCAAAGAAATTCTCCCTGTGTGAAACAAGACTCCTTTGCAAGGCCTCAGAGATCTTTTTTTAATGTTTCAGTGTCAGACGATTTCTGCTGTACCTCCCCACCCCCATGAGTTTGAGGAAGTATTAGGGGAAAAACAGTAATAAAGAAAGACTGTTCTGTGATGTCTGTCATGTCTCAAAACTGCCACAGTTGAGAAACTGAAAGCCCAAGAAAAAGCAGAAACTATGAGCCACATATTCCATTGTCCACCCTCCACCAAAACATTTGCTTCTGTTGAAAGCCAGTATGAGTGGGCTCAGCAAAGTCTGTTTTGCCTCAGCTAAAATGTCCCCATATAGACCTGTACATTAATATTTGTAAACCGGGATGAATACTTCTGATGCCTTCTTGAGGCTCTGTGATTCCCAAGGATCCTCCTTTTCACAGACCAAGAGCCAGGAGGTGGAGCTAAAGAATAAATTTTAAAATGGGAGCAGAATGTATCATCAGAAAATTCAACCTTGTCAAACACCAGGGCATCGGGCACAGCAGATGAGCTTTGAAGAATGGATCAATCAAAGTAAGACAGGAGTCCTTTAAAGCTCAGAGATCTTTTTGGCTTCATGTGCTCAAAACGACCCACATTTGCCACATACAAAGACAAGGTAACGGCTCGCTTTGGCTTGTACTCGAATTGTAGCGACAGAGCATTTACATAATATCAGTTGACAATCTTTCAAGAAGAAAATAAAAGGAAGAAAGTGACAAGAGAGCCATGATTTCTTAACAATGTGGCTAAGTTGCAACACAGCTTATCTACCTTAGTCAAAAGCTGCTATGTGCATCCTTGCCTCTGCATTTCAGTCTTTGACTGTCTTCCATTTTCGTGTTCAATTCACATTTGCTTCCTTCTCCTCCTTCCGCTGCCAAGAACAAAAATTCCCATCTGAATGGAGCAAAAATCAACCAGCATCCTTCAAAATAAAACTCTATTTACAACTGTAATCATCAGCCTTGAGAGTAACTGCATTGCATTGCATTTTAATGAAGTAAATCCTTCACCCATCTCCTTTCCATGGATAACTCCAGGCACCACGACAGAATTTGAGAGAGGGTATAGTGTCTCTTGATCAGAAGGGACCAGGAGAACCCACAACATTCTGAACTGCATTTTCTGGGTGATTTGCTACTCTTCTACATATCATAGCTTTGACAAGAAAGTCACAGAAAGGGTATTCTAATTTTTCAAATGTCCTGAAAGATAATCTAGATACCATGCAGGTACATCTTTTAATAGACAGAGGATAGGACACAATGCAAAAATACATGTTCATTGTTTATCTAGGGATGTGCCTTTTCGAAAACAAGTCGACAGAAACTCTCAGACAAGTTGTCTATGCAGGTGCTTTGCTATAAGCCAAAAAAACCAAACTGAAAGCAGCTCAGTTCCACTATTCTCTACTAGAGATTGCAGCTAGTAATAATACTAACCTGACAGAATAATGCTAAACCTACTAAGAAAGTTTATAATTCTGCAGAATTTTCTTGTTCTGAACTCAACCAGAAAAAAGACTTTCTTTTCTGACAAAAGGCAGATTTCTACCTCAGAAGAGTGGATAGCTAATTGGTTAGAGGGATCACCAAGGCTGTGAGACTACAATTGGAAACACTGCTTTGCCATGTTCTTCTGTGCCAAATCAGTGCCTCAACTACCACGTTTTCTCTTCATTTCTACTATTGTGCTACTATACTAGAAATAACAATTTCTATTATTTGGGCTGAGAAAATAGGCTGTCTCTAGTCAAATACACATTCTTTCTCTGTTCAAATAATTATTTTATGAATGAAAAAAATGCCCATTACAAAACTGATATCCTAATGACAGTGCCTGTGTCAAGAGGTATGCCTGCACTAGGAAAGTATCCAATTTCATCAGCTGACGTGGCAGCTCTCAGTTTTGAGAAAACCCATCCATACACTATGGCTGGCATGGTCATTGTGGTGCTATGCACCGACCCAAATACATGTGCAAGAGAAAGCAGGAATTCATCCAAGTGCAAGGAATACAAAAGAAAAATTAGTTCATTAAAGGAGACTACTAAGAGAATCCTCAGATGACTGAATCATGACCATATGCTGCCACCACTATATGCCTCTTCACAGTTCACAATCTACTCTATTATTTTGGACGTGCCTGTGAGCTGTGAAACTGTGGCCTTCTGTCCAACGCACCTGTTGTTAGAAAACACATGTACAAGGATACTTAACACCCTGGAAATCCGAGAGTATCAGCTAGAACTAAACAACCAAAGCAAGTGTGGAATTTTGATGAAAAATAGGAGTGTAGTCCCAAATCACTAAAGATACATGAACCACTAATAAAGGGTAAACCAAACAATGCAGTAGAAATACTCAGCTGAATCAAGTTTGGATGACAGCACTACATACCACATCTACTAGGGCAGCAGCTACTGTACCATTTTGCACGTCTCTATAGAATAATGGCTTCTCTCTGATGCACCTGATGTTAGAGAAGTGCTGTGCAGTTATGCTCAATCACCATAGAATAAATCTTTTAAGTGGTAGGAGAAAGTGAACAAGAATAATATTCTTAAAAGATGTCTGATCTCATCACAGATTAATCTGCAAAGGAAATAACATTTAGCCATCACTGCAAAGAAGCTGAACATCAAATAGAAACACATACGGCAGAGTTGGCTTGCAAGATACTTTCATTCAACCTATTTTTTTCAAAGGATATGTGGAATATTTGCGTCTGTAGCATACATAACATTAGCAGTTGGGTGTCTTGACTCCTGTGGTTGCTTGAGACTGCACTGCAATTGTACTAACACTGATTTGGGAAGTGTTTGGGGATCTATTCCATTTTCCTTTAATAATACTTGTACAGATTTTTCTTCTATGGTTACCATCAGCTTTACAGAATGCTTTAATAGACTTTTACAATATTTATTTTCAAATACAGCCATGTTTAAAAAAAGTTGAAGTTGTTCTATCTTCCTGAAGTTCTTAGAAAAAAAAACAAAGAGGGCATAAGTTGAGAGTTGAGCTAATTGGTTTTGCATTCTTCATTTGATAATGGCTCAATTCATAATGTCTGAATGTATGGATACTCTCCCTCTCATGCATTGTGTTGAGATTTAAAAAGGCACAGGAGTATGGATTGATGGAATTTGGAAATGTGTTTTGAATTAAATCTGGACACAGTTTCCATGATTGCTTTTTTAGGGTGAAAAGTAGCTAGTAGGCATTTGCAGAAAAAGACTCTTTTCATGCCCTGCTGATATAAACACAACTAAATAATCCATCTTGGACTGAAGAAATTTAGAGGTCAGCATCTACCACTGTTCCTGACAGTGAATTTAATGGTGTCATTTCCAGAATAAATTATTACTCAACATGGAAGAGGTTTACAGAACCAAATGTTAAAGAAAGAGCAGCATTTTTTTTAAATTACATTCTTCTCAGAACATCAACCTAAATCATACACCTGAATCTTGGCTTTTTCACCTCTATTGCTTGAGCAAAATAAGGAATAAGTATTGCAGGAAAAAAAACCCACCCCAAAAGTGAGGTTTTTCTTTTGGCATTATCAGCTATTTTGGAAATACGCAAGCAACAGTACCATTCTGAGGTTTGATAGTTCATGATTCAATAGGCAGATCTCGCGAGCTTTTCTTATGCAGAGCAATATCACAAGCAGTATTATGATCTTCCTCTCTGTGGAAAACAATTCTTCTTTTAAAATAAACCTCCTTCCCTTAAAAAGCTTTTAAAAATTTATAGGATTTCTTCCTGATAGAGTAGAATCACTGAGATTGGAAGAGTTAGAAGAAACTTCTCCTTCATGAGCAATGGAGCTTTCTGTCCTTGCAGAGCTCAGACGGATATTGATGCCAAGGACCAAGTGAGAAAAGTGTAAGCTCAGAAACAACAACAGAACATTTCTTCATCCAGATCACATATCACTTCCTGGATAAAAGAGGCAAATAAGGAAGAAATAGGGCAGAGCTTGTCACCGCTATTGTGCATGACAGATGTGGGCTGGAGGTGGAGTCCTGTGCTCCAGTCAACTTCTCCAGTGTCAAAATCTGGTAACTGGCCATTGCAGACAAAGAAGCAGGAAAGTTCCATTCAAGAACTCCTAAGAGAGCTATGCCTACAGAACTTTAAAACCTAGTTTTAGTGCATAGCAGCAGTGGACCTTTGTGGCAGGAGGGTCTTTGTGTTTTAAGTCTCCTAATCATCTTGAGAATCAAGAATCTGTCAGAGTCATGCTACTCAAGACAAAGAAAATTCTGCTTCATCTATTTCACAAGTTCAAAAGACCTGTTAAAATTACTCAAAAAAATTTCACTGAACTTCCCCAAAAGGCAAAACAGGGTTGGGATTTGCTAAAATTTGTGCAGTGATGCATTCAAATCAGACTACACCGTTCCTAACAGTTTAATTTCCCCATCCATTTGAAGAAATCCTGTGACCAAATTCCTTTTACTTAATTTAGAAACTTTAGATAAGTGCCTTTAGTTAAGTGAAGTTTTCAGAACAGTGAAGAAAGATAGGTACCACTGGCCAGTAAATAAGACCTCAAGTGGGCCAATTCTACCTACGAAGGTTTTATCGGTCTCCTAGGAATATACATGAATTATGAAATGGCTACATTACCAGTTTTGTCACCTCAGGTTTCTAAAGGTAAGGAAATAAATCTGTCCCTTACTGTGGACCTAGTTATTACTGGTACAAAGGTACCTTCTCATTTGGGACTCAGCTATATTTGGATATGCACTTTTACACTGGTATAATTGTCTTTTCCTTAGGGGAGTTGTACTACTTAAGATACACTGATATAGTCAAAGAAGCACAATTTTCTGGTGCAGAAATAATCCAGTCTGCTCATTATAGAGAGTTTATGGCTCATTTTCTAATGGTTCATAAATTGGGACAATATTCCTTAATAAAATCAGGGGGCAAGGGGGCTAGGATAGGCAGGCAAGTGGCAAATATAGAGGCAATAAATGTCAGAGTCCTGTGATTTTCAAAGTTCTGTTGTGTCTCTTCCTCACAGCCTGCCTCACCTGCTGCTTCACCTACTGGCCGTTTAGTACCTCAGCCTTCATTCCTTGAAAGACAAACTTGTGGAATTAATGCACCAATTAACATTTCAAAAAGCAATTCAATCCCAAGTCAGTGGCTGGACTGTACGTTTCAAGTGTGGAAGGCTGGAGTTTATGTCTCCCATACCTCAACAGGCAGAAGGCTGCCTCGTTATGCGAAACCGGGTCTGAACAAGAGACCTCTTAATTAATTGCCATAGCAAGTTCAGCCACTGGCTTGCTGTGTGTAATTCCTTCTGCCTTAGCTTTGCCATCTGTAAAATAGGGCTGACTAAGACTTTTCTCATGACGGGGGAGATGAGAAGGAAAAATGTTCAGTAGAGGTATAATTCTTGGAGAAAACCAGGTAAAAAGTGAGAAACTACAACCATTATCCTTAGCAACCCACCTGCATCCAAAATCACCTACAGTGCAAACAGAAAACAATTTTTAAAGGTAGCTCTTTTAAAATGTGCTAGTAATGCTCCAATGCCTTAGAACAGATTCTCAAACCCCCAGAAAAGACTGTTGTGGCTAAACTATCACATATGTTAAACAGCAGCATCCAACAGGCATGTCCTAATACAGAAAAGAACAAGGAAAGGAAATGAAGAATAACTTTCTGCCCAGAGTGCTATTTAATCTCGGAATACATCATCGTGCTTGTGGATTGCTTCAATAATCTGAGCTAAACAAAGGTACCGGAGAACTTTGAAGGTGTGATTTCAAGAAATGAGTATATGGTGATGGTATCAGCTTAGGAAAATCTGTGTCTTCACACAGTGTCTTGATTTTTTCCTGCCTCACAGGATGGCACATCTGAGGCTGTGCTGCAAAATACGTTAGCTAACTAAGCCAGCTGTAAAAACACTTTTTTAAGCCACAGATCGATTTCCCAGCCCGGCTCACAGCGCAGACATCAACATGACGAGGAGAATGAATGGAGAGGAATACATTAAACAAGCACTGCCTGATAACTTTGTCTTACAAAAGCAGTCTGACAACGTAGTGAGTCTATGTGTATACATGTACAGCCCCAAATAATTCATTTTGTCTCCTGGCAATCCATCTCTACACGCAGATACTAATGCAGCCTCTTTCATGGATATGCTTCAGAGCAATCTAACAGTAGTGTGGCAAGAATTTTACCACTTTGATGATACATGGAAGAAGCCAAAACACACGCCCAAAACATGACCTTTTCTGTAATAGCTTTTCTGAATGAGACAGCAGCTACTGAGGTAGTATCTATAGCACACAGTTCTTGAGTAGCTGTTCCTCTCTCCTTTAGTGCCTTTGCCCTGTTTGCCATCACTTTATTCATTTGTCATCACTTTATTCATTTTTTCCAGATTTCACTACAAACAACTCGTACAAGCTGTTGCACGATGTGAGGGGAGTGCCATAACAGTGGGTTTCTCATTGGGAATCATAACACAGGTAGGTGGAAAAGAGGGCAGAAAACTGTATGTCAACAGCCCTTTTTCATGATTGAAAAGTGTTTTCCTTGTGAAAAGGCAAAAAGAAAACTTCAAAATAAAGGAAAAGGAGGAAGTGAAGGGGAGTAAGAATTAAACATGCCTATGACTAAGACATACAATAAAATCTATTTACTACCCAAATAATTCTTAGTCCAAACAAGGTGGTTATGACACTCTCAGATATGTCTGTTGAAAAACAGTAAAAGGTAGAGGGGGATTGATGTCCTGTTCCAGTTCTTTCTGTTCCACATCTTGCCTCTTGAGTTCTGCTGAATGTGACATTTTTCCCTAGCACCTAATACACAGAACTCTGCTGCTAATTTTGTGCACAGAGTTCTCATGCTGTGTAATTTGAGGCCAGAGACTCCTCCAACAGCCTGCCAGACGGCGTGCACACCCTTCAACACTGCTTCTGCTGCAGAGAAAGGGGGGATGGGACAAGGAAATGAGCCAAGCAAGGAATAAGAAACAAGCTTCCAAACTTGCCCAAGATGTTTATCTGATTTTTGGCTCTTGGATTCACCAGGGATCTATCTCCAGCTCTCCCTATCCAGTTTGTCAGAAGATCCATCCACTGGATTTGCCAGCAATTCAAAAGACTCAGTCAACTTAAGAAGCACACTTTTCCCTTTTTTTCCCATATTAGAGTCTGTCTGGCTGCTCTAAAACTAAATCAGGCTGTTGGCCACAAGGGTCTTTTAAAACCACCCTGATGAGATAGAATAAGAACTGATTTCTGCAATATTATAATCCAGGATTTAAAAGAGAATCTGGTTTCTCTTTCTCCCCACCTTGGTCAACATCTCTGCATCTCACAGAGATAGTCTGCAATGTAATACATTCTACTAAAATGAGAATGGTCAAGTAACCTTCAAAACATGAGCTGATGTACTCAATAGGGGATTGAACTGGATGTATTCCCATTAACTAAACAGAAATAACAGACGCCCCTCTTTGCTTCCAGCTCACTGGAGCAATTTTTGCTGGTGCCTTTTAGTGGAATCATCACTTTATTCATTTTGAATAAAGTATTGAATTAGATCCATTTTCAATACTACTTACTTCTTCCTTGGTGCTGATATTGCCAGAAGGAGAACACCCCACACCACTGTATTCTCTCCACTCCAATCTTCTTTCTCTTGACTGTAGTCAATAGACAGTGAGGGGACTGCAGGATAAAAAGAAAAAACAAAAGGACTTCCATAACAGAATTATATCAATAACTTCTTTACTGTAAGCACTTTATGTCAGAACAAAAGAATCTGCACTGCCTAAAGACTTCTTTGAATGGTACAGCATCATCCTCACTAATGCTTCTTCTCTGATAATTATTTTGACCAGCAGTATCAACCACAAACCTGGTCTGAAAAAAAAAAAGATCTCAGGCCTTGCTGTACAGTGAGTGCTATGATAATCCACAGACCCATCTGAGACTAATTTAAATCTTTCTTTAGAATTTGAGAAGAGCTGGGACATCTCCTTCTGCTGTTCACCTGCAAGAGAGCACCATGATCTTTGACATCCAGAGAACTTTCTTTGAACTTTCTTTGCAGTTCATCTCATTGTGAAATATGTGCCTCTGCAGAGAGAACAAGGGAGGGAAGGCTGGGAAGAGGAACATAGTCCTTTATTCTGTATCTGGGAAGTCAGATAAGCAAAAGATTACACATAAAAGTCAGATAACTCCATATACTGATCTACTACAACCACTGACATGATCCACTGAAGAAAAAGAAGAGAATGAGAGAAAAAATAGGGACAATGCACAGCTGACAAAAAGAGGAACATAAAAAGTAAAAATAGGGATGTGTGGAAACAATCAAATGTAAGAAAGAATTGGTAAGAATCCATCCTTCCTCTAAAGAAATGCAGTGCATTTCCAAACTTGACCCACATGTGTCTGGCTATTTAATTTATGAGATGTGAAGCTGACCACCCAGCAGGCTGGCTATAAATTATATCTCTTAGATATGCCAATATGATTTACATTAGGAGATAGGAAGGGAAAACTGATGAATAAGAATCTTGACCTTACCTTCTGGGGAACGGCCTGGAATATACTCTGTTGGTACCTGAAAGTCTGTAGATGCCCTGAGGTAGTAATATTCCTTGCCAAGACCTCTGCATCAGAAAAGGTAATAAATCAAAGCCTGTTTTCCACTGTCTGACAGCATGGCTGCCTAGCACAACTAGTCTCAGATCCACAGCACTTGCAATTTTGCTGACCAAGCTTTGCTCAGATCCTTGCTTTTCCCTCTTCTTTCATAGATCTTCATTGTTTATAACCTTTATTTTTCTCTCTATACTTCCACTTTGGTTTGTTGGGGTTTTTTTGCATTATCAAAACAGTAGCCAGTAGGTCAAGAGTAATTATTTTTCTTGTCTAGTAAATGCTAATCAGGCTGTATCTGGAATACTGCAAGACTGTATCTGTAAAACTATCACTAGTTTTGGACCCTCAAAAACAAGACAAATATTGGCATTCTGATAGAGCTCAGTCAAGGACAAATAAGGCTGGAGCACATGATATAGAAGGAAAGGCTGAGGTAAATTACCTCATTTAGCTTAAAAAGGAAAAGACTGGGAGGGAGATATAATTGTTACTCCAACTAAACAAAGTGGGATTAAAGAGCAGACACAGCTAGACTCTTCTCCTAGGTGGACAACAAAAGGCCAAGACACAGAGTTGCACAAGTGAAAAAATCTCAGTGGATATAAGAAAAAATAATTCAACATGACACTGGAACAAGGATCTAGAAAGACTATGGGATCTCCATCATGGGAAATGTGCAAACTTTGACTAGACAAGCTTAACCTATCCTTTCTATTAGGTCAGCTTTGAGCTATTCATTGCATATATGACATGTGGTAGCCTCTTCTAACTTTACTTATTCTATGTTCAGATACCAGATGCTGTCTTCAGACAACCAAAATCTCCATCAGAGTTACTGGTCAACGTATCCGAGACAATCTGCTTGACCTAAATTAAAATCTCACAGGCATTTGGCAACTGTGAACACTTCAGACAGTCTATGGTATGGTGCTATAAAATTAAATTTCTTGTATTAAAAAAAAAAGGAATGAGATGAAACCCAAGTTCTCCTAAAATCAACACTTCTAAAATCATTACCTTTAATAACGTCATAGTAAAATGTATTGATGCATATTCTCAGGTTGGATTGACAGAGAGAAGAAATCAACTTTTCTCCATTGCTTATACTTCCTACCTCATTCATCTGCAAATTCTTTTCTCTTTGATCACCAACTTTTCCCACCTCACCATTTTCCCCTGGTGGCACTCATCCCTCTCCAAGCCCATCTTCCTCCTCAACCTCCTTTCCTCTTCACATAACCTTTTACTGACTTTTTTGATCCCAACCTTTGTTCTTCTAGCCTTGAACCTCTGAGCTGGAAAATAATTCCTCAAGGCACCTCCCTTAAATAGCAGCTAATTATTTGGCTTTGGGCCTGCTCACGCTTTGTCAGCTCTCTTGTCATCAAATCTATCAAGTGTGTGGGGAAGCTTTGGAATGACCAAGAAACCTATAAACTGACCTGGTAATCCCAGGGAAAACCTGGTCTGCATTAATGATACTTGTAAAATAATTAAGAGAGCTTGATGCCTGAAGTACCTTTGAGCAGCCTTCCTCAAATGTTGCCTGACACATCAAGTATTCAGTGCTCGAAAGGGGGGGAAGAGGGAAATACGTCTGCCATGGAAATGAATAGAGAGACTAAAATTATACACCACACAAGCACTAGACATGCAGTAATTTGATTAGCAATTAATACATTTATTCAGGTTTTCTTTTGCCTTAGTAGTTTGTCTCCCATTACCCTCAGTCTCTTTATTCTTGCTAATGCTATGGCTTTTAGACATCAAGAGTCTTAGAGTAAGAAATAAAACAGTAACAGACACTCAGCATGCCTGACTATATGCCTGACACTGTGAAACAAAGGATGAAGAAACATTTCCACAACTTGAAATTGGGCTCTTTAGGCTGTTAACTAGTGAGCAGTCAAAAAGGCTGCAGAGTTTTATAAATAGACCTGATTCAGAGAACAAGAATCACAGAAAATAACACTTTCACCACATAACTACATAACTCCAACTGGTATTTTAGAGATATAACTTGAAAAGTCAGTGACATTTTGCTCTCGGTTACAGAAAAGTTACTGTTCACATATTTTGAATGCAAGACATGGGGCTTACCAGACCACCTACATCATCATGTCAATACACAAAGAGTTTATGAACATAACAGAAATTTTTATACTAGAAAAATTGTTAGTTTCTCTCACTCTTGAATCCATATTCTGATTCATCAGAGCAGACCTGTATTTCTAATCTGAGTACTTTCTTTCCAATAGTTGCAACACAAAAAAAAATTGAAAACAAAACACACTTGCCTGACTTGGCAATATAGTTCACATTCCTACAGATGACTGTCTTACGCTTTCAAAGTCTATCAGATTTAGCCAGGCTAACAACAGACACTCTGCTTTTACATATAATCCTTCAGCAAATCTCAATAAACTCTTTGCTGAAATAATAGCCATCCAGCTGCTAAATCCACAAGATAATTAACCACTCTACGAAAGGACATTTCTTTTGAAGCAGATTGAAATTTTATCAAATGATTACTCCCTCTTAGTTTGAATAATAATTATTCAAATAATTTTTTCTTTTTAACCTTTTCTCACCTAAGTTCTCTCTGGGGCCCTTGGGCAATAGAAAAACTAAAAATGTAACTGTGGGATAGCAGAAGGCAGGAAAGTGAAGAAGGCAGGAAAAAAAGGCATTAAATAGTTACTTCATTCTCATTTAGGCTCCAAATCTAGCTTCAGAGGGACTATTCATAGTCTAAAACTTAAGGATAAAGAAGAAGACTGTGCAAGACCATAGTGCCTTTGGCATAAGAATTGTTTCTTGCTATGAGACATCTAAGTACAATACTTATAAAAGGCCCCAGTTACAGCTGGATCTAGAAAATTTGATGCAGTATAAAACAAATGAGAAAGAAGCATCTAGGAAGAGAAACTTCTAGTAATTTCCGATAAGTCTATTCTCCAAATTAATACCTGACTGAATTTTCTTGTGTTGATTTGGTTTGAGTCTCCATTTTGACCAGACACATGAAGTACGGCTTAACACTACTTTACTAACCACAGGGAAATTTAAGAAGATGTGGTAGCCATGCTTAAGAATGTACACTTGAAGTAATGCTGCCAAAGAAATCCAAAGACTATACAAACATGACAGTCTATAAAGAAAAAGAAAAAATATAATGGGCAAAAGGAGTTAACAATAGCTATTTTTAAAGGGCTAGCAAACTGTCTAGAACCACAGGAGAAGGGTGTTTGCTATATGCTACTGATTCCAGTCAAGATACCCCCTCCTCCACTTTGTAAAGGGAACAACTCCCTTAAACACACATTTGGCTTTCTTTCTGCAAGTGTCTACATCAACAGAAATAACTTCTCGCCCAAAACCAACCTATTCATTTCTCTAAAATATGACTGTATGGTGAGCTACGATTCTAAGGGAGACTCCAGCAGATGTTTTTGTTTTGCTGTCTCATCTTCATGCTCCTTTTAAGGAGCTATTAGCCTTGCCTAATCCCTCAACTAAATTTATCAGCAGTTGTTCGCAGCCAAGAGTTAAGCTAAATTAAACTTTGAAATCCCTGTACAGTGTATCAGATGCACTTCTGGTAGAGGAGCAGAAAGTTCCAAATGTTCCACTTATCAAAACGTAGGAGAACCGTGTTCTTCTCTACAGGTTCCTCAAAGCTTCCACACATTTTTCAAGACGACCACAATTTCCCTGATCTTATAAGCGCAAGAACTCAGCCATTGAAAACAACTTTTCATTTAACTCTGCATCGGGGTGTACTAGCATACATGCTTTTTTTCACATAGGGACATACTTTCCTCTACAAGTTATTAACCCTAGATTATGTAGGGAGGAGGAATGTATACAACACAGACTTAGGTGAAGACTGATCTTAGGTTGATCAAGACAGATGTTTGAAGCATCTGTTCCAGCTGACACCCTTGGTGAAAAGGTATTTATCTACATCTTTCTGTCTCAGCATGTATGTATCTGTTCCCCAGTCTTCATCCTCACACAATCAATCATTCCCTTGTTTGTTTCTCTCACGTATTCCTAAGTACTTACCAGAACAGATATTCCTCCTGGTCTTAGCGAGTAATAAAATACACAGTGTTTTAAAAATTTGTATGTCAACACTTGGTTAGTTTTGGTGACAATATATGATAATTCCTCATTCCAGAACTGTGGACTTCGTGGTTCTTCTATGTCAGAAGATGGACAATTATGTATCCTTACATACACACACACAAAAACAAAGCCAAAGGAAACAGCACAACCACAAAAAAACCTCAAAACAAAACCACAAAACATAAATAGAACAGTTCAGTATGTACTCTTTCTTATAAATTAAAAAAGCACGTGCATAAAATATGGGTGCTTAAGAAGAAACAGCCTAAGAGACAAATCTTTTACCTGGGCTTTTTTTGCCTTTAGATTACAATTTAAAACATCAGTAGCTTTCAGCAGTCACTGATATCTAACAAGAGATCAGTACCCACATGGATTTATGGTGTCAATGAAACTCCTAACCAATTGACCTTCTCTCTACAAAGTAATTATTCAGTGGTACTAACTGATCCCCATCACATTGCAGTTCCTGAGAAAAGCTCTAGAAGAGGAGCCTGGTGAAATCTCCACTGAAAACACCACAAGAGTCTCAATGACAACTGTGGAAGATGGTTCAGACTCTCAAAAGACAACCGAGTCAAGACTGCAGCTCTCTGGATGCAAAAGCAATTCTTGCAAACCAGGTTACACTAAACTGGTGAAATAAAAGTAAACTTCCTCTCCTAAGACTTCATAGCATTTACTCTGAGGCCAAATCAAAGGTTTGTTTATGAAATCATTTGTCTATCCTTTCCACCAGTTTTGGGGTTTTTTTCAGGAGAGAAATTGTGTGTGAAAAGTGTGATTTCTGCTGTCTGTATTCCCATGGCTACTAGAAACTGCTAGAAAGGGAATTGGGCACATCACACAAAATGTCAGGTTAACAAATACCAACACAACCGCTCAGAGAAACAGACACTTTCTCGCACCTTCATCCTCCCATATCACACTAGAAGAAAAGGAAAAAAAAATCAACAGAAAACTAGCCAAAACCATGGAAGGGAATCAAATACATCCTTCAGAAACATAAGCTCCTCTAAAAATAGGATGAAAGGTTAAGCAAGTCACTTGGTTTTCCTCATAGCAGTAATAAAGGTCTTTGTAAGGGATTTGCACAAGTTCTGTGTCGTTACAGTCGCATCTGTCTCCTCATTGCTGGAGAAAAACGGCGGCGAGGATTTAGAGCATGTATAACCTGAGAGAGAAATCATCTGTCATTCCCTCACGGGGCATTAGCAAACTTTCCCTCTCCTGGGAGAACGAAGAGCCGCACTCCTTCCCCTGTCTCTTCTGCATGCAGCTTTAAGCATTTTTACAATATGCTTATGAACACAGGCTTATGAATAATATTAATAATCAGAACAAATCTAGCTCTATTAAGAAAGGGTAAAAGAAGTCCAGTTGAAAAAAGACAATGTTCTGTGCAATAAACAGGGTGAATATGGTAGTAAAGAAGAGGTCAAGTAACAAACAAACCCTCTGCATGAAAGGAATGATCTCTGCTCCACTCAAGTGAAAATGCTGTCACAAGATATACTTCTCACCATCAAGATCTAGAGCAACAAAAAATAAAAGGATGGTCCATTTTGGAAGACACCACCTCAGGACAGGATGTAACATGCCATTTCTTGTGCCACTATACCGTGTGGTCTCATGCAAACATGGTGCTCTCTTGCAGGTGGTTGATTTGTTGGCATTTCAGTTGTCTGCCCTTTAACAGGAGAACGTGTTGGGAAAATAAGTCCCTAGGCAGCCAGGTGATAGTAACAAAAGACATGGAGGTACACTACCTCAGAGATCAACAAGGTTTTTAGTATGCCCTGATACTTGTTTTTTCCTTCACAAATAACAGAGCAGAATTGTCAACAGAAGTGCAGAAAAATAGCGGACTTGTAAACTTCAGAGGCAAAATGCTGCCAACCAGCACACCACCTGTGTCTTGTAAGTCTCTGCATCATCCACAAGCAAGGTATTAACGATCAATTTTCTGAAATATCTCATTCTTCTTCAAGACAGCAGCTTCTGTGTCCCAGCGAGAATCAAAACTCAAAGGGCTTGGGATGCTTCTGCCTCTTACAAACAGCCATCAAAATACCAAAGCATGAGCCTAAAGTCCTGGTGCAACTGTACCAAATGCATTGATGCTCCACTTCTAGATTACAACACTTCTTTTACCTACAGAAGGAATATATACAAAGTTTTGAAAGGAGGAATGCAAATAAGGTGCCCTGTAATAAGGTGATTTCTGCCAGAGATTGCCACTGTGAACCTTTTCGGGAAGGAGTAACAATACAAACATCCAAGCAAAAAAAGTATGCCCATAATGAGAATCAATCCAGAGGTGCTGAATATATATAAATATATTGAAAAATAATGTAATTTTCTATAAAAATGGTTAGTCCAATAAATCTATTTCTTTTTGCAAATAACTTTTCTTAGTTGTAGGAATAAACTTACTCACTTTCATAGGAAAATAAAGAAATCTCCATACATAAGACTATGAACAAGGTGATAAGATGATTATCAGAAGGAATATCTAAAACAAAATTGTTAGAAGAAGTTGAGATACACTGGAAATGGCAGGGGAAATACACTTCCCTTAGGAATATGCCTCTGAGTCTTTCTTTAATTATTTTGTCTCCTGAACACAGAGGATAAGGATGTTACAAGAGATAAACTCAGATTTTCAATTTGACATTTACCTGGTGAATGCAGCTGGACAAGCCAACACTTGAATGTCTGTCCATTCTCTTAAGAAGTTTAGAACAGGCAGCAACAGCAGAGATTTCCTTCCTGTAGTCTTCCATTTAGGCAACCTAAAGATATAAAGAAGTGAAAGCAAAGGAGAATTCAGTGTTTGGGTCTGATTCAGGCCATGGACTACACGGAGATATTCTTCTAGCAAAAATAAGTTTGTTTTGTGTGTATTTGTTTATTAACAACTGGGCTGATGCTGATCAACTCATTTCATTAGGATGCCTGAAACAACACTACACAATAATGTCTTTTATTTACTGTTATTCTCCTTAGCTGGATTCAAATCATCACTTAAACTTTAGAAGATATCTCATTTACCAATTGTGTAAATGGAAGAACTGTTTTCTAATGAAATATTGACAATAAACAAACAGCTGACACAACAGTGCTCTTGTTCTGCTAATAGCTATAGACTTCCTTATCTAGCAATTTCCACTTGGGAGGTTGGCAGGAAAGCCCCAACTTGCCATTTGAGCACCACAGCTATAAAATTCTTCCCACTTGCTGTTAACCCAGAAAGCTATGACTCCTTTACAAACCTCTGACTTTTAAATCCATCTCACTGGGCACTAACAGCTCTGAAATGAATTATAAGAGCACAGAAAAAAAAAAGGGGAAAAAAAGAAAAAAAGAAGAAGAAAAAAATAAAAGAAAAACCCCCAACAGATTAATTAAAGAATAACTATCAAAATTTGGGTTACCACAGGATTCCAGCTGCTAAAACTAAGGTCCAATTTCCCCAAAAGCTATTTACCCTGATCTAAATACTTTGACTGTTCTCCCACCAGCAGCCTAGTATAAATAGGAATAAGTAATGAAACCATCTTTCTGCTGTGCTAGTTTTTCTGGAATATAACCCCTGTGGTAATAATTACATGGGGCTTATCCATCCCAGTGTGAACACCACCAGAGTGTCAATTATGACAAATGTCTGATACCCACAAGTGTCTGTTGTAAAGAAAACCAACTGTTTTCATTCTCTTAACCTTGGGGTCAGGGTTTCCCACTGGGACTAACAGCTTTTTTTCCTGCTGTAAATATCCATTTGAGAGTTGCTAGGAGGTGTTATGATACACAGACCTACTCTTTCAGCACTTGCTTTTTTCTTGTTTGGTAATTTGAGCCTAACTCTCACCAGGGGTTTACACCTATCTCTGTTTTTCATTTGTATTATCCCCTTTGGGTGAGACATTTCACTTTCTTTTCCACACCATTTGCAATACAAGCTGGGGAGTCCCCAAAGCCCACTGGTAGCATGGACTAGTAGTGACCTATTTCTTACCTCTGGGGTATCTCTTGTAGCCATTTGCTATTTTCAGCTTTTGAGACAATTATCAGAGGACTGGAAAAATCAGTAAAAATGGAACCACTAAGTTTCGATCCTAGGAATACAGACTTCCCCCAGGCAAACCCAAGAACAGGCCATTGCAGAAGGAAATTATAATTAGTATGTACAAAACAAAGGACATTTTCAGCAGTGTTACAGAACAGAGGACATTTTCAGTAGTGTAAACAGTGACAGTGGACACAGACAAAAGTGTTATGAGGAATGTAATCACAAGGCAATCAGATTATGACACCTTCCCCTAATCCCATCCCAAATTACAACCATTTTGGCTCAGGAACTTCACAAGCTGGATGTGGCCTGTAGGCATTTGATAACTTTCAGTGGATCTCTCTTCCATAAATTTACCCATTCTCCTCTCCAACACATATAAGCGTTCATCTTCACAATATCCTTTGGCAGACTAAAGGTTCAGGTTGGTCATCTGGAAGAATTTCTTCCCTGAAAGGGTGGTTAAGCATTGGAACGGGCTGATCAGGAAAGTGGGGGAGTAATCATCCCAGGAAGTGTTCAAGAAACAACTGGATGTAGCACTTAATGCTCGTGGTGTTCAGTCAAAGGTTGGACTTGATGACCTTGGAGGTCTTTTCCAACCTTAATGATTCTATGATTCTATTACTTCTTTAACAAATAAGGAAAAGCTTTGGGGAGCAAAAGATGGTTGGCTGGTATCCTTGAAGACTGAAGTTGCTTGTCACAACATGTGTTGTGGACATAGGAGAGAGTAGCAGGGCAAGGTTAGATGCTAGTGCTGTGATGGTAACATCCAAAATTTGGGGTATATTGGCTGATAGGGACCTGGAGCATCTTATTATTCAAATTACAGTTATTTATGTGTGGTGGGAAAGAGAAAAAGAAATTATAATGGATGAGCATCCCAAACTCTACACTGATATGTATTCCAAGGGGGAAACCCAGTCCTAATCTTTTCCTGAATGAATCTGATTGAGATGATAGTAAATGTGCAACCACATTGCCAAAACTGACAAGTGCAGCAACACAAACTTCCTCCCTAAATTCTACCATTTCACTTAGGTGAACGCTCAGTGAGCCTGTTGCCACAACTGTCCACACCTTCCAGCTTCAGGAAGATTTGTACGAATAACCTAGATGTGTCAGATTTTGATTGTACTCCTCTTAAAAAAAAAAGAAAAATCCCAAGAACGAAACCCCTTTTAATTAATTAAATATTTGACATGTGACAAAGACCTCTCTATATGCCGAATGTGGTCATAAATCTGCTTCCCTCTTTGTAAATAAGCCTTAGTAGGAACTAACTAAAAGGATAAGAAAGGATTTCCACTAATTAGGATTGCTTTTGCCTGGCTGAATTGCACAGAGGAATCACAGTGACTGGCCTGCTCTCCTTTCACCAGTGGACAAATGCAGTCATTCCAGTGGAGTGGACAGAAATGGAAGTCACACTCCATTAGCCAAAAAGACAGTCCTACAATCCCTATCCTCTCTAAGCTGCCAAAGGAAGGCGAAAGAGAAAAGTTACTCTGCCAGCTACCAAATGGAAATGAAGCATGCAGCTAACAACCATGAAATACTGGTATCTAAACCAGAATCTAATCTTGGTACTACACCAAGGGTTTATAATGTGGGAAAGCTTAATGCAAACCCCACCTGACTGAATTCAGCAAACAGTGTATGACGACTTGGACTGTTCTAAAGGCAACACATCATTTGGTTGAAAGATCTGGACCCACAAGAGCCAGCCACCTCACGCTGTAATTATCACCTGCTCTGAGCTAGGGGATGGACATAGTGTTTGTGAGAAATTAAGGACACTACTAAAAAGTAGTATTACTTCCCATACTACTGTAGCACACTGAAAACTCAAAAACCACTACAGGAAGTGTAATTTTAAAAAAAATGAGAGAACACAAATGATTGAATTAACCTTTGTCATGTTTGATTCAATAAAGCTGCCTGTTTAGAAATTATCTGAAGTTGCTGGAGTACTTCCAATTTATCACAGAATTCAGCATCTAAATTATACTGGTAGTAGAGAAATATTTTAAATATTCCTACCCCATACATACCTCAATTATCTTTCCTCACTTCTAGGATCAATTAATCAAGCTAGAAAACTCAGATCTCACTTTTGCAGCACCTGCCTTTCCCAAAAGATAATTTCCATTGTATCACAAAATCTTGGTTGTTCTTTAACCTAAGAAATGTTGGGTTTGAGTGCTGAAACAGAAAAAAACCTTTTTTTTTTTTTACTCATAAATGTACTACAGATAAATGCAATGAATAATCCTTTATAAAATGTTTTCCCTTGCCAGAAAAACATTAAATATCAGTAAACATGTCCCCAGATGGATTACAGAATGGCAAATACATTTCAATGGCATTTTTATTGTTGTTATTATTGCTTGACAGAGTAAAAATAGAAGTGTCTTCAGAGGTGTCTTTCCCTGGAATGAGCAACTCAGCATAAAGAGAATTTATATGCTGAAAAGGTTACACTCAATGTATAACGGCTGTACATATATATAGGATCTCTTCATTTACAATTCCCTGTCTCTCCTAAGAAAGCTCAGGTTGCAAATTTTTTAGACTTCTACAGTACCTTGCCCAATGGGGCCCTGAATGCAGATTTTGCATGCCCCTGTAAGTATGAGCAATCAGAATTACACAATTGAGTTTGCTGTTGCCTGCAGGAAAAAAAAATATTTCTGACTTCCTTCAAGGCCAAGAAGTAAAGCTGAATGTTGCAGTTTCAGGTGCAGGAGGCAGTTTAGAGGTGTTCTATTTTGTTTTAAGCAGTAAGGCTAAAGAGAGAAAAGGGCAAACTCCAGAGCATATCTTTGCTTTCCCTCACGATGATGAGGGGGTCACATCTTCCAATTATCTTCGTGAGCAGAGTCCCAGGTCTCAAACTGAACCTCCTGATGCATCGTGATATCCCCGACGCCACTTTCATCAGATGTATGATTCATGGTCCTTTGCAAAACGTTTTCCCCTGCCAGAAAAACATTAAGTATCAGGGAAAGTGTCCCTAGATGGACTACACAACGGAAAACAGGTCTCAATGGCATTTTTATCGTTGTTATTTGCCTATTTGTCCCCTAACAGCTCACTTACACTGCTTGCCTCTCCCCTTAACATTCAAATTTCAAGCGGACCATCCGTTTGCCAATGTAATGGGTTTTCACAGCCAGGGGAAGGTAAGCGCCAAGGATTATTAATAGTGTTCCTCGATTAGTTAAGGGAAAGATAAATGTGACACCGCCAACAAAACCCCTGAATATATCTGATACCAGTGAGGAGTGGGTATCACCTGCTGAAAATAGAAAGAGCGAGAGAGATTATATAAGTGGGGTTCCTACCCCGAGTTCCACTTCTTTTTGACAACCTCCCTACCTAACACCTTTTCAAGCGTGCTTACGAGAGATCCAAGAGGTAAGTAGCAAGAAAATGCTCAAATTTCCACAGCAAACGTGGATTCACCAGCTCCGGGCAAGAAGCAGGACCTTCGCAGATAAGAACATCTTCCATCACTCCGGCCCCATCCCCCTTTCCATAAACAGAAGCCCGGAAACAAAGAGATGCAAATCTCTCAAACACTGAGGGATGGCTTCCCGCAGAGAAGACTCCGAATGAGAAGAATAGATCATTAAAAGGAGTAAAAAGGTGAACTCATTGAGGGGGAATGATGAGAAAAGCGGGGGAGAAGGTGGAAATAACAAAACTTGGAAAGGGAGGGAAGAAGGTGAACGAGAACGCGAGCAAGGGCTCGTGAACAGAATTTACTGAAATGGCCAGCTGCGAACCGAAGACAAAAAAAAAAAACAACCCAAACATCCAGAAGACGTCTAGAAATGGCACCTCTCTTTCTGCACAGATGATTGTAAGCGGTGGGATGAAGTCGCTCTCTCTGGTGTGGTCACTAGGAAGCTAAAGGAAATACGTCACCCTTTTCGCAAAGGACCGCCGTCTTCCTGCTTCAATTCTTGGTGTGAGGAAATTCTCCCTGAATTGTTTGCTTTTGGCAAGGGTGGGCTGATTTCTACTTAATTTATTTGGTCGTTTACTTAGTAACGATATCATCATTCTGGCGCTGGTGGAAGGGGGAGCTGATCTACGCGAAAGTTTTGGTGCAGACAACTTGGAAACCCACGGTGTGGTTTTTGCAAATAGTTCAGGCAGGAAAATTGGCAAAATCTCAGAGATAAAGGAAAACGCGTCATTCATCTCGCAGGGATGATGAGAAAAAGATGAAGGGTCGAGTGAGAAACTGTCAATTCGTGAAACGCCTTTTTTATTAGAATAACAGTTTTGACTACAGGTTGGTGGTTAAAAGCTTCTGGAAGTTTGCTAGCTGTCCTTAAAGAGAGACACTGCTGACGCTGGAGCTGGGCCTCAGCCGCTCCTGCATGTCAGATCCCAGCTGTCCGCTTCGAAAACGTGTGCGTCGCTGCTTTCACCTCTCTGGCTGTGGAGGGTACACACGGCCTCGGAGCTGGGGGAAATGTTATTTACGCTCTGCAGATGGCTCCACCTGATCCGAAGCCTCATTTTTCTGACACCTCTCACTTTTCGCCTCCACAGCATGATTAGGCCGTAGAGGGCTGACAGATCCGATGACGGAGGGAAAGCGGGGCAGTTCGCGCATCGTTAGGGATGCGGAGGGAGCCGCGGGGCTCCCATCCCCGGGACACAGACAGGGAATGCGCCTCTGGCCGGTTTGCTTGGCATGAGGCTAGTTAACCTGATCGGCGTCTGCCAGCACAGCAGGCAGCGCTGCGCATCGCCTCTGCCAGCCACCGGCTCCAGTTACCCCCGAGGGCAGCCTTCCAAATGTGCTCTGCCTTGTCAGCAGAGCGGGGTTAACGCCGAAACTCGAGTCACCCGCTAGGAGAGCATCTTCACTGGCGGGTGGTCAGGTGCGTTCCGGTTTGTAGGGACCTAAAAGGAAGCTCTGCGGCTCATCCAAGGGTTTGCAAAAGATTCGTAAGTAAGGGGAAAAACCTGCGGAGACTGAGCCCCAACTCCTCTTCAGACCGCACCGATGCTGCACGCAGTGAAGCAGGGAAAGCAGAGGGCCATGTGGCATTGGGCCGGCGGTGTCTGCACTGGGCGCAAGAAGAGATTCTCCTCTCTTTCCTCGGTTAAGGAAAAGTAAAGGGACGTCAGTTTCATGAGATATGGCACATTGATCTCTGGCAAATATCTGCATATCGATGGATATGCATTTACCCTACATTTAAAACGGACTAACAATAGAGTTTTAACCTGTGCTCTCCGAGCTGAACTCCGCTAAAGCAAAAGACCCGAGCACCCCGAGTACTGTCTTTATTGCACCCTTCCACCTCCCAGCTCCAAAACAACGGGGGTCTCTGAGTGAGAACGACCCATGCAGGAAGGTGCGCTGAGCTCTTCTGTGGGGCTGCTGTTCATCTCGGTTCAGCATCCCAGGGCTCAGCTCCTCCTTCCCTGTAGAGCAGAGAAGGATGCGTTCAGCCTAGGGAGAGGGACTTGGCTCCACCATCCATCTCCTTGTTTGTCCTTGGAGAAAACTAAGCATCTCTTGCATCTCAGGAAATACATGGAAAAGGGAGGCCGGGGGAAACTTCCGACGAGAGAAAAACGACAGTCCCTCCCACAATGAAGAGATGATCTTTAGGAAAGAAAAGAAGAAATAAAAAAAAAGGGGGGGGGACCCCAAAGTCACCTCCTCCTCCGTCCTTCTGCATTCAGTGGCATAGTAATGACTTACCCATTATAGCTGCACTTGGGCAGTGGAAAAAAGAAAAAATGATGGGGCTCATACTTTAAAAGAGCCGAGCAATTACTGACAGCAGAACCCGAGGTTCTGCACCAGCCGCCCCCTTTTCGAGGCTGCTCTCCAGCGGCCCCATTCAGAGGAGAGGTGTGATTGTGGCAGCGGGACCAGGCCGTACCCGTCGATCGCGCCCGGGGATCTCGCTGCCACTGCTCTGTCCTCCCCCGTCTCTCCTGGAGCAGCGATGCCAGTACTCCTGCAGAGATCTGCCCTACTACTGGGCCCTAACCTTGGCTACCTCAGCCTAATGGCTCCTGCCCAAACTCTGAGAGCAAGTTGGTCTACTTGCCATATTTTACGTGAAAAATGGGCACAGATTCTTGGAGGAAAAAAAATAACCCTAGAAAACATATTACAAGTCCTAAATGTTGGTTGTTCGGGGGTTTTTTGATGCTAATGGGAAGTGCCCGGTCCTGCCTGAGAAACCCACTACTGCACAGGAGCTCCTCACGAGTGTGTTGTCACATTGCATCTCATTTTGCCATACCCTATCGCAGAAGATTCTGCAGCATATTGTGCATTACAAACGGGATCTGTAGGATTTGCAGGGATGTGATAATTAATTCAGTGAGGATGATGCTTAATATGGACTGGCCTGAAAGAAACAAGGTCTAAAAGGAATATGTGTGTGAAGGGGAGGGGGAAGGGAGAAGGGGGAGATGTTTAAAGTGGTTGAACGATAAGGCAAATGTTCAAAAGCTACATTACATTTGCTTCCCGACCTCAAGAGCAGCTTGAAGCTTGGCATATGCTGCAGCTCCTTACTCATCACTGAATATAACTGGTAAAGCTCATCCTGACTTACTAAAGGAAAAGCCTCTGCTCTGCACCACTAGTTTGTCCACTGCACCCGAGGACTTGACCTTGGCAAAACTCTTTCTCCAGCCGGTATCACAGCAGACTCTGGCACTGCCCCAATAAGGCTTAGGCTCCAGCCTCCCAGGGAGCGACCCCCACCCGCGTCCTCCCCCACCTCAGTCCCCACAAAGGCATCCCCATGCCCTCTCTCTAGCTGAACCCTCGCGTCTGTGGACTACTTGGTGCTCTGCAAACTGGAGAGCGACAGCCCACGGCACTTATCCACGCAGAGCTATAGAGCTGGCACGGGTCCAGCCTTTCCCGGTGTGCCATCCCCACACAGCACTGCAGCTTTGGTCATATGAGCAGAAATGATGAGAAAAGCACTTTTTAATCTTTTCGCACTTGCTTCCCTGTTCAAACAGTTGCAGGATGGCTATGACTGACTTGCTCAGCGCTGAGGATATCAAGAAGGCTGTGGGAGCCTTTTCAGGTGAGTGCTTTTTTCTTTTTTTTTTCCTTCTCTCTTTTCCTCCTTTCATCTCTTCAGGTTAGGATAGCTGTGCATTTATTTTAGCTATGGGAAGATTAGAGGAACTGGCTAGACAAAATTTCTAATGAGGATGTGTTTTCAGATGTTCAATGAATGCCTCTGACAGGTTTATGAAGTACAACGCTGCATCCTCAGCAAAGTTGTCCTGCACGTTACAGAGGTGAAATATTTATTTTAAAGGAAAGCAAGCAGTAACTGTGGACAGACTTTGCTTCTACCGAGAGGATACTTTCAAAGGGAACAAACCCCTCAGCGAACCAAGCTGCATTATATCTTGGTATGGGATAGAGAGTCAGCAGTGGATGTCGGCAGCTTCCCACTTATTCCTGAAATTTAGTTTCAGATGTTACAGAACTGCTGTTTCCCGTTTTCAGGATATAAGAAACCGCTCTTGTACTTCCTACGCAGAATCCCCGGGTGGGCTTTGCTTTTCGGGATGGACAGAAGGCAACAGTAGAGCAAGCGGGTGCACTGCTCGACTGCAGGGGCTCCCTGCAGGTCGAATGGCTGCAGTGGTCCACACTTCCCTCTCAGACTCCCCGGGGTATCAGATGTTCCCTACCCCTCTCATTCATCGCGACCCCTAAAACTGACAGCAAACCCTCTTCGTGCTTGCAGAGGTTCAGGTAGTTAAGGTCGCTCTCAAAGAAACGCCAGAAATCGTGCTCCGGGATGCACGTTATCCCCCTCCCCCAAACTACCTGGCTGACCGCACCATCCCGGGGAGCCGCCTCTGTCTGTCCTGCTCTGTGCGATGACCTTCTCGAACAGACAGAAGCCCAAGACCCGCTGAGCCCGACTCAGCTCAGAAGCCGGAGAGTCAGACGGAGCGACAAATTGCTTTGCTGGATCCAGCAGCTGTTTTACTCATTAGCTTCCATTGTTCTATGGCCATCTCCAAGTCCCGGAGCAGATGCAATTAGCGGCAACTAATGACAGATCTTAGGCAGATCACGAAAGACTGAGCCTCCTTAATTTTATGTAATGGGAAAATTTAATGCGGCGGGAATAAGAATGCATGGGGAAGAAAGAAAAAAAAAAACTCCACCGCACGTTTTGGAGGTCACTGTATGGTATTTCTAATCCACATCACAGTTGTTAGGCTACCTGGGTGAGACAAAAGCGGGTGCGGTTAAACGACAAGGGAGGAGGAGCAGGTAAACTCGGCTCCGATTTCAAGGGCTCTGGGTTGTTTGTTTTTTTCTTCCCCGGAGACAGCTCCTCACAAGGTCTTGCAGGCAGCGCGCCGTGCAGCACTCCCTTGCAGTGCCTGAGCTCACACATCACGATTGCACATTCCTTTAGCGGTTGAAATGCAACACTGATTTCTAGTAAGTCTCCAGGAAAAAAAACCAAACTGTGCTCTGACACACTTCTCGCCAATGCTTGAGCAAGAGCATTTTGGGGTTTTTTTCCAGGGGTGGAAATGTCAAAAAATGACAGCTATCCAATAGTCTGAATCCGCTCTCAGATGTCTGTTCTAGTGTAAAACTTGGCAAAAAAAAAAAAAAAAAGTTTAAGGCACTGAAATGAGAACAAGTACATCAAGTACATTAGACCTCAGCTCCCTAAGCTCCCAAGTCTATCACAGACTTCTTGTGTGACCTTGGGCAAGTCTCATCCTTCTGTAGATCAGCTCTTCATCTGCAAAACAGAGACACTGCCCCTCTGATCCTTTGTTTACTTCCATTAGCACCTGTGAAGCACGGACGATTACACCGAGTACATCCAGCTCCTACCACAGCTGGGCTCGAGTGTTCCTCCCAGGTTAGGAAAAACAGCAGCATGGAAGAAAACCACGGGTATGTGTTGGTGTGTGTTTCAAGGAATTTTCTAAGCAGTTCTCTGGTTTTTCATCTCTTATAGCGGCTGAATCTTTTAACTACAAAAAGTTTTTCGAGATGGTAGGATTGAAAAAGAAGAGCCCAGAAGATGTGAAGAAGGTTTTCCATATTCTTGATAAAGATAAGAGCGGCTTCATTGAAGAGGAAGAATTGAAGTAAGTAAAGTTACATCCTTTCTCAAATAACCCTGCCTTAGGAATCTAATTTCCTGTGGGTTATTTTTACAAGACTCTAGGTAGTAGCATACAGCTCAACCTCTTGACTAGTCGTTTGCTGAGCATATGATCTAAAGAGTGTTGGAGATAGCTAGTTGTCACTTCGATTGCAGGATCCCTGAAACACGTGAATGGTCAATACCTTACAGGTAGTTCTTCAGCCAAATGCAGTTTCAGAGTAAAGCGCTTCTCCTGCATGTTAAAGAAGGTCAACAACAGAAGACACAACCCTGGATTCCAGCTTGTGTCTCAAATCAGTGGTACAAATAAATATGAAGTGTACTTGTTCTGCAGAAAAAAAAAACCAAACCCAAACCAAAAATAAACAAAAAACCCCTGTACAAACCTTCCTTATTTTCTATACCTTCTCCTTAGGTTTGTCCTGAAGGGCTTTACCCCAGAAGGAAGAGACCTATCAGACAAAGAAACGAAGGATCTTCTGGCTGCTGGAGATAAGGACGGTGATGGTAAAATTGGCGCTGATGGTATGTAATTAGAGGAGTAAACTTTGACAGTAACAACCGAATATTACCCTTACACACTAGAACTGAGGAAACCTAGGAATCACTGGGGGCTGTGACCTTCCAAAGGGCACAATTTGTTTTTAATGAAATGCCAAGTCCTGCTCCATTTGCCATACCTTGCTTGAAGGCGTTAGAGGAAGAGGAGCCGAGTTGTGACACTAGAGGGGGCAGGAGCTCACAGAACCCGGCTGTGGGTCGGGCACTCCGCAGCGCAGGACTAAGTACCCAGGCAAACTCTACTTCAGGTACTGTAATTTGTCTGTTGATATCAGTGGAATGAGGATCAGGACACTGCGAGTTCAGAGACCGAGGCTTGACTATAAATCTTGGAAAGAATAAAAGCTGAGCCGCCAGCATTTCTGCTTGATGATTAGTTAGCAGGAAAGTAGTGTATGACTTAGCAAAGCAATGCTCTTAAAATTCAAATTTTCAAAATTCAAACCCACCCATTTTGCCACAGAATTTCTATACAGTAACAGTCTGCTTGATGACTAGTTAGCAGGAAAGTAGTGTATGACTTAGCAAAGCAATGCTCTTAAAATTCAAATTTTCAAAATTCAAACCCACCCATTTTGCCACAGAATTTCTATACAATAACAGTCTATCCAGCTTATGCTAGTGTTTACGTGGGTCTTCACACCTAAGAAAGCTTGTCACTCCCTTTTACAGAGTATGAGAAATACAAGAAAAGAACAACCTTTCTTCTCACAGCATTGCTTAAAAAGCTAGTGCTGTTTTCTATTCCCTTTTGGGATGAATCAGCTTAGCCCACATACAAAGTTTCTCCTTTTTCCTCTTTTTGGGAGGTGAGAGTGAATGAAACACAAGGAAGGAGACAAGAAGAGATGCAATTCTAAACTAAAGCTTTCCTCATTGCAGGAGATTGACGTTTGTGGCCAGAGTACAAAATCACCTAGAGAGCAGGCAATTGCTAGGGTTTTGCCATATCTATAAGCCATATCATAAGCTGAAATCTAAAACATACCTAAACCCCCTCTTATGTCTCTCTGTTACCTAATCTCTGCGATGTATAAAAAATGTTATCTCAAAAAAAAAAAAAAGGTCAATTAAAAGAGAAATAAAAAGCAAACAGTTAACTAACACAGTCTCCCAACTTGCAAGATGACATACAAAATCAGCCACTGACATATCAGTCGGGTGATGCACACTGGCATATCAGTAACTACGGCCCTGTTCCTAGTCCAAAGCCTCTTAATTTCTCCAATCATGACTATATTATGATTATGGTGAAGCTCCTGCTAAACTTCAGCAGTGCTGCTGAATCCAATGTGGGTGTCATTACTTGAAACTTCATATTCTTTATTACATGGGTCTTCTTTATACACACTAAAGTTAGTGACAATAGTACTAAAATCACTGGGCAAGTTTTTCAAAAGAAAACTTAATTCAGGTAAGTAACCTTACAGCTGATCCACCAGCCTCACATCAGATAAATTTTCAGCTATTCCAGAAGGCTGCAAATCAAAACTAGTCTTAATCAGAATAAAAGAACAATATTGCATAATAATTTTACCGTGTACAAGAAAATACAGCATTAACCTTTATATTTAAGACTACCATAACTTTTTTTTTGAGTTGAAACAACGCCTGAAACCCAGTACATTGTAATAAAGCAATATGAAATGCCTCTTCTCCTTATCTCTTTCTTCTGCAGCTTTTACTGTTCCCTAACTTTGGAATGGAATTTCTCTGCATTTATACTTGATAATGAGAAGAGAATGATGTGCTTTTTTCTTTTGATTCTTCTGACCATATCCCTACCGTACAACACTACCAGTTTCTTTTCCATTTCTTAAATTTGACTCTAACAGCCAATTTTTACACCAGAAAGGCTTGAAATACATACAAAAGTTAACAGTTGGGGCTGTGACCAAAGGACAAGGAGGACAGATACTTTCCAGTTTTTCCTTTGGTCCATAAATCCAATTCAAGAATATAACTGCATATGTAAACAAAATGTAAAGTCATGAATGTACATCGCATTCACATGCACTATTGCAATGCTGTATTTCTGTTGCAAACCATTTTTGTTTCCCTGCAGCTGAATTGTCAGGCATCACTTCTACCCCTTGTTTCAAACATCAGTTTCCTAAATCACTAAATGATCGCAAACAAGAAGACTTTCACAGGGGTTAATGTTAATTCTCCTGATGGCCCTCGAATGCTGTCCCTCAGGAGCCCACAGCAGTTGTAAGAACTGATCTTTAGGGATTTTTAACACCACCGAGACAACTTTCTCAGATGTATCATCACAAACATTAATCCCAACCTAATCAGCCTTCTTCTAGCTAAGGTCTCACATTATAAATTTTCTCTTAGGTCTCTTGCTTTAAACCTTTTCTCGTTCCTGCAAGACCATTCAGCTCTGAAATAGTTTCAGCAGTTTACCTCTTGTCCGATCACGATTTGTAACTTGTGGCTGTTGAACCAGTTTCAAAGAGCTGAAAACTTGCAGACAGTTCCTGTAAGGCATGATCACCTTCTGTGCAGTGTCAAACTCCCTCCATATTCCACCAATGTGGTCAGAAGATGATGAATCTGAAAAAAATTGCAGGTCAGGCCAGGTTACCTAACAACACTACCAACCTTAGCTTCCCAAAAAAAAAAAAAAATTATGCTGAAGCAGCTCTGCCAGCTTCAGGAAAATATTTATAAGAAAGAGGAGAAAAGAAATTGAAAATTTCTGGTCATAATGTTGTTTTAAATCTATTTTGTGTATTGGCACTGGACACGCACATTATGCCTTTTAGTTTCTTGATATTAATAGACTTGAGAAAGTACATAGAGAACTTTCAAAGATCATGCACTGTAGGCAGCACAAATCCAAATTTTTATCCCTGTAAATCAGAATGTTGTAAAAATGTGACATTAAGTATGCAAAATTACAACTATTAAGTCATGACCTTGCCAGGTGAAAGCCATAACAACAAAAAAAAAAAAAAAATTGGAATGCTTTCTTTTCTTATCCTACTTTGTGCTCTTCTATCTTCTAAAATAAATTAGTGTAAGCCATTACTTAGGAAGTTTCCTAAACAGATTTGCTGTTGTAAAGAAAATGTAAAAAACACAATCTGATGAGAGAAGTCATGAGCCTACAACACGTCCTCTGTAATCATGTCTGTCATTTCAGTAAAATACTAGAGGGCATGCATTAGGCTGGTACATAGTCCTAAACTCTACTGAACATAGTGAAACAATCCTCTCCTTTTAAGTCGGAGCTTTGACACAAAACAGCCAGTAAATTATTTTGCATGACAAAATGGTCTAAATCCTTGCAATTTAAAGCTACTATTTGTGCAAAGAAAAACATCACTTAATTTTGTTTGGAAGGGTAACTGCAACTGGAAACAAGGATGAAGTAAATCACAAGGATTCCTTCACTAAGAGGCCAGTCAGAGGCAATAACCATTTACAAGGGACTAATATACCGTGCCTTATCTCAGAAGTTTTGCATATATGAGTACACTTTGTAACAATGCTTCTACAAGCCACCTGTGGTTGGACTAACCTTCATACAGAAACGAGTAGTGAACTAATTTACAAGATCGTTCAACTGGAACATCTTCGAAATATTTAAAAAACATTGAAAATCCTAGGAAAAGTTAAATTGTTGCAATTTTTCAAGAAGGAGTATTTTATGGTTTGCTGGCTATCAGAAAGTACCTGTGAAGTATATTGCTATTAAGGGATAATAGCACTATCAAAATGTATTATAGAAAATATTTGGCTGTAAGTCTGAATAACCTTTTCCAAATATATTCTGTAGATACAAATTATTATAAAAGGGATTTAATTTATCTGTAATAAGTATGACAACTTGTTTTAACAGTATATGCATAGTTAGTTTTCCCTTTTGGAAAGGTTTCATCCATTGCAGTTCATGTTTCTCTCTGCAGGATTTATTCACACGGAGATCTAATAATCATAGCCTTTCTCCTTTTCTGCCCAGAATATTTGCAGGTTTTATCACAAGCACTTTATGTTATCTCTTAAACTCAGTTTGCAACACTTTCAATCTAGGTACCCACCATGTACAGGATTTATACATGTTTTGTGTTAAGTAATCTGCATCACTAATCCTAATTTGGATTTACATCTTTCAAAACGATGGATAAATTTGGAATTAATTTAAACCCTCTGACATTTTTATTTCTCAGTCTGGTTTGTCTGCATTTGGCAACATGTTTTTTGGACACGTCATCAAAACTGCTATCTGTTTGCACACAATGGTCAATTAAGATCTCACTTGTTTAGAGTTTAACACTTTTCAACTGAACACTAGAATATTCTTTAAAATGCCTAATTTTCATCTTCTATCTTTTTCAGTTGCCAGACTTTACTCTTCATTATGTCAAACTTCAGTATTTTTTCTTGAGCCTTTACAGATGACTGCCTCCCCTATTTGTCATTTTCCTCTCAGCTGATTATGTTAAACCCATAAACCACTCTCTCTGCATTCCCTCTAATCCCTTTATCGTCTTTGTTGCCCTTCTTGGGATTCCCTCCAGTCTGTCACTTTCAGAGCTCTCAGGCACATACAACTGTGCAAGGTATTCTCATGTGTAACTCTTCCAAGGTTAGATGGAGTTAGGAATTATAACCAGGCAGCTATTCACCAGGATACAAATGTGCCTTTTCCATGCTTTATCTCCCAGCTGAAAGGCATTATATATACTAAAGCATAAAAAAACCCCAAGCTGCAGATAGATACATTTATGTAAATATTATGGATGTACCACTAATAAAAGCCACAGGGTAAAATCCTGGCCCTCTGACACCCCAGGAATTTTTCTCATTTTTATAACATGGTCAAAATTGCTACATAGGTTGGTATCAGCCTTCTGTTTCTGTAATCTGTCATTTTCACTCAATTTACAATTACAAAATCGAGTTTAAATGCAATATAATTATAATATGGGACACGAATACTTTGAAAGACTCATTAATGATTCTCTTTGCCAAACTCTGATATAAAAGAAATTTATCTCACTGCAAGATTAAATTTTTAGTTCTTGCCTTCATCCCATTGAGATTTACAAAGAAATAACCGAGAACTAATCAAGTTCTTCAGATGAATAGTGGTGGAAGTCTTACAGCCTGGCATGTATAGCATTTCTCCCTTACTTTCAAAAAATCCTTTCATTTCACTGTAAGATTTCCCAAATCATACCTTCCCTTTAATTAACTTGGATTTCTTTGCTCTTCTGTTATTGTGATGTTTCTGTTACGCCAGTGACTCTGTATTCATTGTAATATGCTTCCTCCTTCTTTAAATTTTGGTTTTTAAAATATTTTTTTAAATTCTTTCCTTTCTCCAGAATTTGCAACTATGGTGGCTGAATCATAAAGGCTTTGACCAATGCAAACCCTTCACCCATCCTTCACTGCCCAATTCCAACCACCTCCTGCTGACTGCTTTGGCTCCTGTTCTATTTATTTATGTTATTTTATACTCCAGCTCTGTTCTCTGCAATCCTGCAACTCTGTAATTGTGCTGAAAGACACTGTTAAAATAATAAAGGTCACATCAATCTGGGCTTTCTTCTCTCTCACTACAACTTGTTTCTTATTTCATGTAGGCTTGGCACACGCTGAGAGAAAATGTTACTGGTTTTTTTTTCGGACATCCCTGCTGCTTTATCCCTAGCTAGGGTAAAGGAGGAAGAAATTTTAAAAATTATTTGGGATAAAACATGCATATAATGAGTCATTCAGTCCAAGTTCTGAACTGTGGCAAAACTGGCTGCATTATTTTTAAGCCATCCCTGCTAAATGGATGCATACTCATAGCCTGGAAAATCTCTAGTGATGGAAAATCTCTAGTGATGGCAATTACCCAACTTCATTTGGCAGTTTGTTCTTTCAACTTAATCAGTGTTATAGCTAAAAAGTATTTCCTAATATTTAATCTACATCTCCTCTGCTGTATTTTGGTGATCAGTAAATTGATCTTTGTCTGTATCATTTGTTAAATTTGCCCGGTGCAGAGGGATTTTTGGATAAAAGGTTTGACAGGAATATCAGTTGGTGCCAATCATACATGAAGATAACTTCGCAAACTATTAAAAAGCAGTCACTTCTGAAACACAGGGTATGTTTACTAGCAATGTTACACAACTATCTAGGACAGGAAGAATGGAATACTCACAAGAAATAACAATATGCATTTCAGGGAAGAGAACACCAAGATTCAGGTGTGACGCTGCAGTTGATAATCCCAGTGTTAAAAGAGTGAATAAAAAAATCCCATCAAAAAGAATTTATTCTATAACTTCACCAGAGAAGTGAATATCTTCTTTGGAGTTACTTATAGGAAACTGAGACTTATGCTAAGGAAATGATTAGCCAATAGTAAGCCTATGACAGAGCTCAATACTTATTCCCCAAATCCTGTTCAGTAACTTTGGCACCAAAGTTACCAACAGCTTTTTACCTGTGTTGTTGGGGGTGTTTTGCTTTTAAAGCGAAGACTAAAGCAGGGAGAAAATCCATTCAGGCAACATCTCCCCCACATCTTGACAGAACATTGATTATTACTGCAGTAAAAAAGAAGGATATTTTCCACTTCTGTATTCCAAACTATTCCCTGCAGCAATAATACCTTATTCAATTTAGATTTATTATCACCAATTTAGTAGAGACAAAAAGATAAGGCTGAAACCCTGTCATCATCACACTGTACAGAACACCATCCTCTGCCACAGCGATTACCCAATGCTACTCGGGAAGCCAATAAACGTTCCCTAAAGCCATTCTAGATCCTCACTCTGTAGTAACTCGCAAGGAAGACTTTTTGCTGAAGATGCTGTGCGTTCAAAAGAAATCCTTTGGTTTTGCACACTGTATATACGGTTCTGAAGGATGTATTGATTTTTAAGTATTCTAAATAAAGCAAATGAAAACGGATTGCAGCGGAGCGAGTTTATTTCCTGCTTTTTCTCGGCAGCTGCTGACCTCGCGTGGCGACAAAGCGTCATTACAGGAGCACACAGGGCTACCAAAAAGGCATCGGGAACCCCGCTACTGCAGCAGCGAGAATGAAGGTCCAGGCAATTCGAGAACCGACATAAAAGTCGCTATATAAATAAAGCCCTTTATAGTCTCTTTCTATTCTCTGAAGCTGCAAGGATTTTTATTTTAATGCTTCACTGGATGGCATGAAAGCTGAAATTTTATCCAGAGCTTTAGGAAAAAAAAAAGAAAAAGAATGACAATAGAACAAGTAGCAAATAAATAAAGCCACTAATGAGTCTAAAAAAATATTTATAGCAGATTACGTGAAACAAATCAAGTTACAGCAACATCAATGGGGATATTTCGCTAGCATAAAAGTCTGAATACCCCACTGATCCCTGTTTCAGTCTTTCTCCATGTTACCTCAATTACTCTGGAACAAGCAACACTGAGTGCCTAATTTGGCCTGAAAATTTTCAGCCATATAGTAATGAAGGTGAAAAGAAATATCCTTTATTTTCAAACTGAAAAAGTCACAATGGGTAGAGAGACCGCCAAAATACCATCTTTACTTTTCATCCTGACAGTACAAGATATTCTAAAAATGCATTTGGTCAGTTTATTCAAACGTGCAACTGGTATACTCAGATCCTGTATTCTGAGATCTTATACTCAGAATTCTCAAAAACTCTATTTAAACACACTTCCTCCCGCCCCCCCAACTGCATTTTAAAAGTTCAAATTTCAATATGCATCTATCACTGAAGGAAAAAAAAAAATTCGAATAGAAGTGTAATATAAGTAAATCTCTGCCCAGAGATAACATCACTGTTTTATCAATTGCCATCAAACTGTTACTTTCTTTTCCCTGCTGGATCTTCAATGTTTCTCTCAGATTCTTACTTTTCCCACTCAAATTTCTCCCAAACTTTCAACTGTTTCATTTCAAATTAACAAAAATTTTCATAATTTTCCTGTTAGTCGGATGTTATCTAGACATGACTCAAAACACAGCAAACAAATGCAAAATTTAAAGTTACGATAAAATATAAACCAAAATATTTTATATACAAAATATTGAATTATTCATTCTCAATATTGCTCTTGCTTTAATGTCTTTGAGACTGTCACAGAAACTACAGTAAAGCCTGAAGAAAGCAGAATTTGCTACAAAATTTAATCAGGCTTTCTGCACAGTGTGGATTACAGTATGCTTGACAAATACAAACAATCCACATTACCCTGCAATTTACTATTTCATGAAGAAAGATGTTTTAATTTTCAGATGCATAAGCAAAGGAGCAAAATTACATTTCTCCAAGAAACATTTACCTTAAATTTCTTAATTGCAGTCTTATATCTTCTTTGCCCTGAACAGTAAATGTTCCATAATTTTCTTCCCTGTTGTAATACAGTAGAAGTTATGAAAGAAAAAAAAATACTTCAGCCATCCTGTTAAAGACAAATTTTTGAATATTCAGTACATATCCTTTACTTAGATTCATATCCAATGGTTTGTAATGAGACACAATTGAATGACACATTAAAAAAACAGACACTACTTGTTCATACTGGTATTCTGTATTGCTAGAGAGGAAATTGCTCACTCTGAGCTACAACTCAGGAGGAAGAAGAGCCAAATCCTCAAGTCATAGCTAAACCTGACAAATGACATTAGCATTTAACAGAAAGGGTTTGGATTAGCAGACTGTCACCAACTCTTAAGATTTCTCCAATCACCATTTACCATCACTAAATCCTTAACCAACAAATGTATAATTGTTTATGCTTTAAGGGTCCTGCCAAGCTCTTAATGGAGTTTCATGGATCAGCAATTTTCCACATGTCTTATTTTGGGAATCAATGGACTGGAGGCCATAACACCTGTTCACTTTGCAGAAGCTGAGCTAGGATTTATATTTACAGTCTATCCACCAGTCCCAAGCTCGGCACTGCCTAATGTCCTGTGATTGCTTCCACACTTCCTTCACTTTATCAAGGCAAAGGTTGCTCATTTGCTTCTTTTGCCTTCTCTAACTAAACTAAATATTTTTGAAGACTGGTAATGCAGTTCATGTTTCCCTTCCCTGCAACACACACACAATTTTAGCAGGGCCTCTGTGCCATAGTACCTAAACATGAACAACATTCTGTTCAAAACAGAGTTAATATTGTTATGGAATGACTAAGTACAGCCTTGCACAATATTTGCAAGAAGTCTTGCCTCAACAGAATAACATGAAAAATTATGCCTAAAGGTTCATTGAAGTAAAAAATTAGCCCACGAAATTTTTATTAATGAGCATAATGCACAAAGTAACTTCATTTGACTCTAAAATCCTAGATTGAGATTTAAATGGCTGCCTGATAGAGAAGCCATTCTTTTATTTATAAAGCAACTTCAAATAAAAGAGAAATTATAAGGCATGCACTAGCACACCAAAATCCAGCTGTGGTTAAATTACATGCTGACATTCTTGTTCTAACCCCACTCAGGAGCCATGGGTAACACAGAGAGAAGAGCACAGGCTTTAGTACAGGCTGGTGATTAAATACCTCCTCTAAAGTCTGGACTCTCTCATCGCTAACGGGGGCTTGAACCTGAGCTCCTGATTCTTCATTCTGAGCAAGCATTTTAGCTGATTCCCTTTTCCAAAGAGACACACCCTTTAGAAATCCCAACACTCCCTAGGGCTCAGACATTTAAAATTACATTTCTCCTAAACACAAGAAAGTGAAGACAAATGTGTCTAAACAGGGTTAGCTGTCTGCATGACAGACCAATCATCAAAACTTTCCCAGACTGTAGGATCTCCTAACATGGGATAATTACTTTGCAAGAGAGGAAGTACATTTCTGGTTAGTGCATTTCTGGTCAATAAAGTAGCAAAGCTTAACAAAGGCTGATGCAGCTTTAAAGACAATAGTTAATATGAATACGAATACTAGAGTCCCTTCTCCAACCATCAGAAAAATAGAAGGAACTGCATGAGCTACAACAATAAATGGATCAGATGATCCAAATATAAATACTGAAAGGCCTATGGAACTAACAGGAAGGCCTAAGCTAATAATCCTATAGAACATGCAGCTGGAAAAAATGTTTCTTTCATAAATTCATTCAGTCTCCCACCTAGGAAAACCTAAGTGAAAGGATCTTGTCAGTGCCTGAATCAGCTTGTTCAACTCGTATTTCAACAACAGTTTTTAACTCTAGAAGATGCTGTGTGAGGTTTATGTAGAGAAATACAGTTGGTTTCACTGGTATTACAGTAGCACAATACTGGCTTTAACTTAGGCCTTCAGATGGTAAGAACACAATAACTCTCTATTAATGGGCATTTAGATCAGATATCAGGAAGAAATTCTTCACTGAAACAGGTTGCCCAGAGAAGCCGTGGATGCCCCATTCCTGGAAGTGTTCAAGGCCAGGTTGGATGGGGCTTGGAGCAACCTGGTCTAGTGGAAGGCATCCCTGTCCATGGCATTGGGGCTGGAATGGGATGACCTTTAAGGTTCCTCATAGCACAAACCATTCTGTGACTCCAGACAGGTCATGAGGGGTGCAGGGCCAGAGGTCAAAGGCTTAACCATAGATTACTAGAGGAAAGGTCCATGGGTTGCTGAAAACCCAAATGGTTCAGAGACATTTTCATGTTTTGGAAACATTGTCTGGAAGGACTTTTAAAATTATAACATTTTAATTGTTAACAAATTCTACTCCCTGTGTATTCACAATGCAATGCAGCTTAAAAATGTATCACTAGAAAGATACTAAAATATATAAGTAATAGCAAATTATCTCACAGTTATTACTGCTTTATAAAGAGGAATAAAAATTATGAGGCTGTGCTAATTTTATGCTTCGTTCTGCAGATGAATGAAGATTTTCTGTCTTAAAAACATTTGCATTCCTCTTCTTTAAAGCAATTTTCAATTTTGCTGGATACAGCACAATTGCATCTACTCTTTCAGCTGCAATGGGTTGTTGAAATTGAGCTATTGCCCAGCACCTGCTCTTAGTCAGACAGCTGAAATCAGAGGTTAGGGGGAAAAATAAAGATTTTTTGTCATTGTAATGCAAGTCTCCTTTTAGCTTTGCTGCAGTCAGTGTTCAATTATGTTCTGTAACAACCTCCATTACTAGAGCCAGTGTTTTTCTGTTCTCTCTGCATATATTAACTTCCTTGTTCACATGTGAGAGCCTTCTTAGCAAAGCAGAGTCTTAGGAGACATTTGCCCATAGATTTCATGAGTCTCTATCTTTTTTGGGCTGTTGAGAATCCTAGTATTCAAATGTATCTTCATTTTGAATGCTCGAAAGGTAACTGATACAATAGAACTTAAATTATCTCCCACTGAAGGTGTGATAGGTCAAAATTACCCTGAAATTCCATCTAGTCTGTTGAATACAAAGCATCGAACAAGTAACAATGAAGGATTCCCACGTAAATTTTTATCCTATTTTTACAAGCTCTGAATCCTTCTCCTCCAGAATTTTTATCAGTTCACTGTGTAGCCCAGAAGTTTAAGGCTTCATCAGAAGCAGGAATCAAGACCCTACATCTGTAGGAAGAAAGCCACAAAGATTTTGACCAGCAAGGCTCAGCCACAAATGGGAGGGAAGTAGCTGGTGTGAGGAGCTACTGGGAAGGCAGGAGCAGGAGCCTTGCTTCTGCAGCAGGAAGTAAATGGACAGATAGCTCTGAGACAGAGGTCAAAGGGTGAACAATATTGAAGTTCAGGGTCTGAGGAAAAGGAAATGCAGAGCAGGAAGTACTGGGTTGGTTAGAGTGAGGATTTGAAAAGCTTGGAGCAGAAGATACTTTATTATAACATAAATCCATTATAACAAATTGACCTTGAAAAGAAAGGACATAATTAAGGTGAAAATGTTGGTGCCCAAAAATTTAGCCTGTTATAAAAGGGAAGAGAATAGAAAACAGAGTGCTGTAAACTTTTGAAAATTTAATTAGGAGTCTCAAATATTTCTCTTCTCCTTCCTCCATTAAACCTCCAAGTCCTGGAGTCACATGGTTGAATCTTAGTTTTCAGCAAAGGGACAAAAATTCTAGCTGTCATGTCTGCAGAGAAAACCTTGAACATTCAAAGCCTAAAAAAATAGACAGGATATAAACCCAAACATAAACGTCTATTTTTTAATAAATCTCATTATTTGAATGTAATCTGTCTAGCAGTTTTTAACATCAGATATAGCATTAGTGAAAGCCTAGCATCTGCCTTGTAAGCAGACAGCAGCTAGAGATCCAAAAAAAGATCCCCAGCTGCTATCATAGTCATCATCAGCACATAATGACTGGCATGCTGGAATTATGGGTAGCTCATTTAAAGCTGTCACATATTCATGGGTTCTCTGTTTGACAGATTAACCCCTTCCCCGGGCTGCAGGAGCGCTCTCGGTGCTCCCTCCCCAGCAGCCCTGCCCCCGTGCACGGCCCTGCATACGAGAGCACAACGCCATCGCTCCAATAACAGCACTCGCAGCTCGGGAAGGCTCAGGCCGCACACAAGGCCACAGCAAGCCCTCAGTCTGCCACAGACACTCCCCCGTGGAGAGATCCAGACAACTTTCTGTTGTGTGACGTTCTGGTTCCCTGATCAACAATCCACTATCTACTACTTTGGGGAGTAGTATTAAAAATTAAATAAAGATTTCAGGGTTTCTTCCTGGTGCTTTTTCAAGTTTCCATGTGCACGGACAAGAAAATAAAGATTTCAGCTGGAATTTTTCCAGACATATGCAGAATAATTACTCTACGGAAATTCTCTTTATCTTCATCCTTGTGGATTTGAATGCATCCTTGAGAAATCTTTTCCTCCTTTCATATTCATCAAAAGCTAGGACATAACAGATACAATTAGCATACTCGAACCAAGTTTATGTCTTGCAGAGCTACCTACCCTACATCTAGTAATTTACCATTTTCCATTGATGCCACAACTGCCATCCATTTCTAACTTCCACTCTCCCAATGGAGTAGATCAGAAACAAATGGCAGATATGCCAGATCAGTCAGAAGGGCTGTTGTAACTGCCAACAAATCCTTTGGCTGATTCAACCATTTTATAATCATCTTATATTTCAGTGCACCGACTCTCAGCCAAAAAGCCTTCAGATCTATGTCTCAGCCCCCACCACAAAAGAGCAAAATCTGAAGACCTGAACTATAATGGTGTTATCACAGAGCTAGAGAAAGCATCCAAATTCTCACTTCTGTGCTAATGGCCCCACTCTGAAGAGAAATAAAAGCCAGTTTTGGGGGATGCCAAATGAAGTAGCTCTCAAAATAGATGGAGTATCTATTTATTCCACTGCTTGGGGGAAGTGTAAAGAATGGAAATCTACAATAAGATTTACACATCCTTTCTTGCAGTTTTCACAGCTCTCCAGACATACCAGTAAACATTCATAGTCAATCCTATAAGAATCTATACGGATTTAAAAAGCTGCATGAACTCTGAATATTCATTCACAAGATACTCCTGATGCCATTTTGTCACACTTTTTCCTTTTAGTAACATAAGATTTTAAAAAGAACTGATGAAATACTTTGTATTTAAGAGATTTCTTACAGGAAGACCTACTAATTCCCTTTCCTCAACATTAATGCCCTCCTGAGAAGCCCTGCTTATTCCAAAGAAAGCTACAGTTCTTCCTCAGTAGCTTTTATCAGGCAGCACATTCAAGTCACAGGTTGTAACCTGCTCAGTTCTAAACACATCCAGAATGTTTGCATCGACAGATAAACAACCATGAAAACAACTTCTAGGAATATTAGTGCATTCTGCCTCAGAAAAAATCACTTTTTAACAGGTATGCTCTGTGAAGAAGATAATGAAGTGACCTATGCAGTGCCCAACAGAATCTGGAACACCAACCATACCTCAGTCTAAAAGACTGCATGACCTCAATTTAACCCTCATTGTAAAGCCTTACCTTGAGTATCTGAAATTCCTTGCCACTCCTGCTGGAGCTGCAGTTCCACCATCGCTGCCTTCTGCAGCCGGATGAAATGCGAGCCACACACCACACGTGCAGTTCAACGGCTGGTTTGTGACCAATGCCTAAAGGAATGGGACTTCAAATTTCAGGGGTTTGTGGCTGTCAGGGAAACTTATCCTGCTCACATGAGAGAAGGGGCACTTCCCACTCAAAATAATCTTGTTTCATTTGAGGGAAAAACTAAATGTGTGAATGAAAAGAGTGTTCTATTCCTCCTCAACTGCTAAATACAGGATTTAACCTAAAAAACACTTCTCTAGGGTAAGGCCATCACCCTCTGTTGTTGGGGTATTTTTTTGTTTAAATCCACAAGGCTCCTCTTCCCCTCTTTCTCATGTATTCGAGATGAGAGAAGCTTCAGTGAGCACAGCTACCAGCATTCCAATTTATTCAGCAGCAACCCCTGTGGACTGCTAACAGCAGACTGCGATTCTGTTTGGATTACAAGGTGCAGATAAGTAATTCCATCCTTAATCTATCACTGTCAATGCTGGTAGGGGAACAATTTATACCTGTGAGAAGTCAGGCAGAGGAAAAGATAGATTGGGTAAAAAAAAAAAAATAGTGTGGGATAAAAGGACAGAAGAAATAGAGAGGATACAAGTCCATTAAGAGTTCTGTGCACACATGCATGCAGAGGTAGGAAATGAGGGAATGGGATAAAGGAACAGGGTGCTAATAGGAAAGCAGCAAGCAGAAAGGAGATACCCAGATTCCAAGCAGAATTTTTCAATAGCAATGAAAATCTCACTCCCAACATAATCTATGCCTTCCATTACAGCGATCCCAGTGTAAAACGCTAGGGATGTTGGCGACCTCAGTAAATGCTGATGGATCCCACCACACTGCAGCCACGATCAATAAACCTCAAGTACATCATAATGGAGCCTCAAAGCCTTCGCATGCAGACCCGTCAGTAAACTGGGGCAATATTACAAATAGACAACAAAGGATAATGCAAGGATTGCAAAAACGGAACAACGCAGAGACAAGGGAATTTCTTGGAGGATGGAGGGGAAGGCAGAAAAGATGAAAGAGGAGGTAAACTATTTAGACATAAGTGATGGAGAACATCAATAGCCCACATCTGTTTTATGTGATGGAGGATTCGGGGAGGGAAAAAAGGGAAAGTAGTAATGAGACCAGGGATTAATGTTTCTTTTACTTTTTAAAGGAACACCCAGTAGTGACTCCATCACTGTATTTCACTACAGTCATCATCTACAATTAAAGTCTGCCCACTCAGGCTAGTGAAGTCCCTTTCATGTTTTTTATCAGAGAAACAATGTTATTTTACGTGCATATAGAAGACTCCTTTGATTTAGCTACAGATTCTCATTATTTTTATGTTATTTGCTTCCCTGGCTAGGTGTCTGGCAGATATGTCACACAGTCCCAAACACATAAAACAGGTAATTTATCCCAGGAAAGGTAAAACAGCTGCCTTCTAAGCAGGCACTACCTTGACATTAAAATAAAACTTGGAAAACTTTATTTTCAACCAACACGACAACACGGAATGTCCAACGTTATAACCCAAATACAGATGTATTATTGATTATTCTGTTCTTCCCAAGCTTATTCACTGCTTTCCACAGTAGGCACATTCTGTGCTCCAGAATAAACAATCCAAAGTGCAGCCAAGCAAAGTTTAGACCCTAAAAAAAGTGTAGATTGCTATTAATGGCATGATTTCTGATGGCAGACCTCTTTCAAACAGGTTGGCAGGAGGGGAAAACCCAGGAAGCTTCATGGTCACCTTTTTCAGCTCCCACACAAATCCACTGACTTGCAGTGCTTAAGGAAGACAGAAAATCAGTTCGAAGAATAAAAATAAGGGCATAGAAATAATTTAATAGTAGCCAACGGAGAGCTTCGTAGAAATATTTTAAAAATAAGAAAAAATAAATAAAGAAATTAACCTACAGCAGTGTGAAAGGCTACAAAAATTAACAAAAAGGGGCAAAAAAGAACAAAATTCTGAGATAATAAGAAGAAAGCAGCTAAGAAATCAGCGACCAAGAGGACTTTCTCCGCGAGTCCACTAACACAGCCAAACACAGGGAAAAGTGTGCACTGGAGGAAAGGAGAGCGGGTCAGCTGCTGACCCGGGCAGGCAAGGAGCGCAGCTCCACTTCCCCAGGGTCACAGGGGCCTCACAAACCGCCTGTTCCCGACGTGCTGACCCGGCTTCGTGGCCGACTTTGAAGCTCGGAGGCTGATGCAGCTCCCGCCCCCGCCCCAAGCCCTGAGGGGAACGTGACCCGAATGCTGGGGCCGCGCGCGACGGCCGCGCAGGCCGCGGGAGGCCGAGCTCCCGGAGGGCGCATGCGCAGCAAGGCGCGCGGAGCCAGGGCCCGTCTGCACGGAACATCGCGTGCCGTGGGCTCACAGGCAGGAAGCGGAGGCTTCTCCCCCAGCTTGTCTCTTCCCGCCTTGGTGCTGCCGCAGCTCTTTGCCCGTAACTTCCATCATTTTCTGCCGTGCCCCCGAGAGGGTCATTTCGGCCCCGTGGTACAGGCCCCTGTGTTGTACCCAATAACAAGCCGGCTCCCGATGACGTCTTTAGTTGCCAGGCAGAATTCCCCCTCGCGCCTCCCGCAGCACCGCGGCGCCACCGGGAGGGGCGGGGCGTCGGGTTTGATTGACAGCGTTCTTGATGGGCGGGGAAAATCGAGAGAACCAATAACAACTGCGGATGGCCTTGATGAGCAGGGCCTGCAGCCAATGGGGATGGGCGTGTGGTGGCTCGGTTGCCAGGACCGCGCGGTTGCCACGGC
>VWZW01006499.1:431856-455655 GCA_013397115.1 Edolisoma coerulescens
CGGCTGGGCGCGGTGGCGGCCCCCGCTGCCGCCGTCCGGGCCCGCCGCCTGCCCCGGGCCGGCGCGATGGTGAAGCTCGCTGCCAAGTGCCTGCTGGCAGGTGAGTCTGGCTCGCCCGCTCCCATCCATCCCGCTGGCTACAGGGGCCTAGAGCCGGTGCCGTGGGGTGGGGCGAGGCCGGCAGCGCAGGCGGCCCGGCTTCCCACAGCCCCTCGTTGGGGGGCCGCCCCGCCGGAGAAGAGGTAGGGAAAGAGGCGGCGGGAGAGAAGTGAGGACCTCGGCTGCCTGCGGACGGGAACAGTCGAAGTCGTGTGTGTTATTACCACTCGGTGCCCGCCCCCGCCTACCACGTGGAGCCGGGCTGTGCCCGGGAAGGGTGTGAGGTGTAGTTAGACCGGCTGAAATGCAAGGACAGGATCTGGAAGAGGAAAAAAAAACCAAACCCAAACCAAAAAGAGTATTTCTGCACTGTGGAAAGGTGGGCGCAGAGACTGGGGAAAGTGTGAAGGGAGCAGGGTTGGCAGCCGAGTCCTGCCTCCTTTTTGTGAGTCTTGCTTTGAGCTGACGGGAAAAATTCATGTCAGAAATTAGGATGATTCTGAGAGTTTGATAGAAAGGTAAAGCCTAAACAAAGAGTAGAAGGATGAAGCATGTGTGCTTCACAGTGGCATCTTTTTCCCCGAGTACTTTGGAGGCTAACCTGGGAAAAAAGTGAGGTGAAGACACCGGTTTATTTAGTCAGGATGGATTACGGAGGTGTTGAAAGTAAGTACAGCTGGCTGTTAACACTGCATGAAGAAAACTCTTTATTTTTTTCCCCTCCCTCTACATTGAAGGTCTGTGCAGCCTCAGCCAAAAGCACAAATCCATAAAACCTTTATGTGCAGTCAACTCCCAGGTTTAACTCTTTGCTCCAAATTCTTTCATCCAGAATAAAATGTTTGCCTTTTTTAACCTCAGAAGCAGCTGACCATCAACTCATGCAAAGCCAGATGCGGTCTTTGGCACAGGCAAAAGAATTAATCTCCCTTGTGCCTCTACTGCTGTGAACAGCATGAATATCTTGCCTGTCTTCTACACTTGAAGCGTAGGCTTCATTTCCAGTTTGGAAGTTTTCTGCTCCCAATATACTGGCTTTGCTGAAGTCTTTCCAGTTTTGTTGTTTAGTGTTACCAAAGGCCAATTCCACAACCATTTAAAAATCACATGAGTTTTCTTTGGATGACCTGTTTATGTCCTTAATCCTTATTGGGTCTGGAGCTGCCTTTTCAATTCTGTTCACAGCACAAAGAACAGGAATGTCCTATCCCGTAAGTCATCCTCCTATGTGCTACAATAATATCCATGTATTATTAAAAATAAAAAATTAATGAAGCAGACCAGGCAAAATAGATTCTCTGTTGCAGAAAAAACCACTATAGTGAAAGGGACCTAAGATATGAGTAACCACAACAACCTAAAGGGAACAAGAAAATGCAATTACATAGATAGGAGCAAACCCATCAGAAATGGAACTGGGAGCTCTTGTGGACCTAAGGAAATGAAGAGCCAGTGACCCACAGAACTGGGAGCTACACCAAGGTCAAAGAGAACAGGGGAAAAGGGCTTTTATTAGCAAAACAGAGACTATTAAATTGACAATAGAAGACGATTCCTGTGCATCTCAAGGGTGATTTACAGACACGAAGTAAAATAATCTGTTGTCTGAGCTTACTATGGAGACACTGTGCAAAGGTTTTCATTGTAGAGAGACAGCTGGCAGTAGCAGGCATTTTAGAGAGACCCTACAGATTCTGGCAGAGTAACAGAAATATGGATCGAATATATGCTGTACGATGCACTACTGGCACATGAGACTAAACTAAAAAGGGCAAGGAAACTTACTTTGGGGAAGTGTAGTGATGTGATGGACTAAAGAGGGTGGCAAAGAATAAGAAGAGAGAAAGAACACCTGGGGGTGTCAAGCAGAAGAAAGGCAATGCATTAGTTAAGAATTTGTGCTGGCTGATGCCTGCGCAGTTTGGAGCAATGTGTGCCTCTCTATCTCATTTTACAAAGACAGATCTAATTGTCTATTGAAATACAGAATAGCTTCCACTCGGAACAGAGTGTTGTCTTCCGCACAAGCTTGAACTGATCAGAGAACAAACAAGCTGACTTACCAGATTTTCCTGTCTAAATATTATGAGACCCACTCAGCTCAAAGTAAGCAAGGATGCTAAAAATGTTTAAACAAGAACTACATTTGGTTAATGTATCTAGGGGTAATTATCACTATCCAAAACACCCTTCCTCCTCTGTAATAGTATGTGAGCTTTATCAACTTCCTTCAAAACACCAATAGGAAGCTGCAATAGAGTCAAAAATAGACCCCTTTCTTGGTTTATTTATTAACAACATAATGTAAAATACTTCCTTTCTGGCTTTATTTATTAACAACATAATGTAAACGACTTGTATTCCAGTCTTGGCTATTATGAGTGTACCTTTAAGGGTAAAGCTTGAACCACTGAGGTATTTAATTACTGGCTCCTGTCCTTTTAACTATCCAGGCTAGCGGTGAAGAAATGATGAGCTCTTTGGAAGTATTAAGTCTTTGTTTAGAAAGGGTTATGATCTCTTTCATGAAGTAATATGGGCATATATGAGCTCTGCAGAGCCCGAGGAAATGGCCTGAAGTTGTGTCAGGGGCGGTTTAGGTTGGACATCAGGAAAAGGTTCTTCACCCAGAGAGTGGTCGGGCACTGGAACAGCTCCCCAGGGCGGTGGTCACAGCACCAGCCTGACAGAGTCCAAGAAGCACTTGGGCAATACTCTTGGGCACATGATACGACTTTTGGAGATGGTCCTGTGCCGAGCCAGGAGTTGGACCTGGTGATCCTTGTGGGTCCCTTCCAACTCAGTTTATTCTGTGATCCTGTGATTGCTTTGGATTTCACAGAGTTTTGTAAGAGTAGGCCAAAGCAAACAGCTGCCAGGTTTGCCTGAAGTGTTGTGCAAGCCATATCAGAAAGCCTTGGCTCTAGAAGAGCAAAAACCAAAGCCCTTTGGTTTTCCTTCCATACAGGGATGAATCAGCAGGCTCTTCTCCCCAGCCATGTGCTTTCTCTCTGACGTTTGCTTCTGTTATGCCCAGGATGCAACTAATGAGCCACCAGCAGCCTTGAGTCAGCAAGAGTTGCTCTCTTAGCAGGGTCAGCAAGAATAGTTCATTGAGGAATGTTACCAGCTTAAGCAGCTTTGTCTCAATATATAACAAGGATTTGAGTCTGGGGAAATGGGTAACCTAAGGAGAGGAAATAGCCTCCTAGGAAGCCCAGTGTCCCTTATCACACTGCATTTTTTTCTACGTGATAACAAATCTGGGAAATTTTAATTCCTAGGAAAGGGCTGTGGCATAGGCATGAATTTTAGAACAAACAGCGGTTCCACCGTGATCTGGCAGTCCTTTGCTGTTGTGCATAGGTCAGAAATCAGATGTCAGCACCAGTATGCATAATGCATTATTCATTTCCTCATGTGGGTATTACCTTTTATATTGTTTTGTGCTTCATGTGACAGTTATCTTGCCTATATTCAGAGTCAGAGCATCCAGGCTTTTACAACATGTGATAGTAGCAGAACTGAGGAAAAGTAAGATTCTCTAGTATGAAACAAAAATATTTTGTGGTTTTGATTTTGCAGGAGATCCAGCTGTGGGTAAGAGTGCTTTAGCCCAGATGTTTCGCAGTGATGGGGCTCATTTTCAGAAGAACTACACACTGGTAAGCATACAACAGGCTCAGACTGCTGTCTAACATTTTTCTAAGATGAATGGGAAAGCTGAAGGCCTAGAACAAAATAAATATGATTTTAAGTTGAGGCATTTGAGATGGGATCTTAGAGGGTTTTCTCTCTTACACCCTAGATTCTGAAGAGAAAACATTTAATGTTCTGTAAGTTTGCATTATGTAGGTGCTGGTGTTGAAACTTAAGGCAGAATAATTTAGTTAATCTGGTGATTTTCCTGCTGAACCAATGTTTTCGTAAGGTTTTGTGGTGTTAGAGAGCTTCCCCCTTTAGGGAGTACTCTATGAAAAAGCATTGCTGAAAGAGAAAGCTTTTAATTCCGACTATTAAATGTGCATGTGGACAGTGTGCTTATCACTGTGCAAACACCAAGATGTGCTGCATAGCCCCAAGATAATTATAATCTACAGAAACTGTTCCCAGATGAAGAGGATACAGTTTGCAGTCTTTCAGTGTAAGAATCAATGGTGATGACTAATCAGAAGCAGGATAAAAATAAAAGTAAATATAAGTAAAGTAAAAAAAGGAAAATATGAGTGTGGAGAAAAAAACCCCTAAAATATGTTTATTCGTTGAAATAAAGATGGAAACCAGAATTTAAGGCTAGAAATAGAACAAACAAATGAGCTACAAAGCAGAATGAGATAAAAGGTGGAAGAAGCACAAATAATCTCAGTCCCATATGTTAGTTCATCACGTGGTTAGTGCAAAACGTTCTAAGACGTGCATTAGAGCAGCAGTGTGAGAGTGAACGTAGACCTGCAGACTTCTGCTAATACTCTGAGCTGTATATTAGCAAATCTCTTTGTCTCTCCTCCTTTTTCCCCCAACTGAGCAAATCTATGAGTCTTTGACATATTGGTGAGATTAGGTTACCAGAGCTAGGAGGAGTATTGCTGAGTTTCCAGCAGTCTGTGTTTGATGGAATTGTAATGATTCACAAGAATTGCCTCAATCCAATGCACAGTTGGTATGCAGTTCGACAGGCTCTTAAAAACTCTCTTGATCCTCATTTTCCTGATTCTTCTTGACAGACAGCGGGCATAGAACTGTTGGTGAAGGCTGTATCAGTTCCAGAGACAAGTGATAGTGTGGTGAGTTTTTCTGTGACATAAATTGGGTCAGAAAGAGACATCCAGAGCCCAAGCCCCACATGAGTCTCATTCTGGTGGAAGATCAGTATGCATGTTCATAGGGCAATTAAGTTGCATTAAGGAAATGAGGCTGATCATGTATCATTGCTGATACTCCAGGGTTAGTTTAGTCTTAAAAATGTAATTTTTATATACTTGTATTCAACACAACATTTTAAACCAAAGTTATTGCCAGCTTTGTTGAGATTCTGTTCTGTCCTTAAGGGCACTCAGGTTTAGTTCATGATTCTTGGAACTACAGAAGCTGAAGCTTATCTGTTATTTTTCCTTAATGCCCTACACTCCCATTAATGGAATGTGTATAATTTTGTGTAAATAGTAGAGGTTACTGTCCCACTCCACATATTCTGTTTCCAGTAGGGATGGAAACCAGACTTGGGGCCTTGGAAGTAACTCTTTTATTGGTTATACTTGAAAAACAGCTATTTATTTTCTCATGCTATTTTCTCAGTGCGGGGAATTTGTCCCTTAGGGACATGGCACTGCTGTACTGAATAAAAAGTTGGAGTTACAAGTTGCAGTATTTACTTTCAAAACCTTTCCCTACACTGCATTTTTCTTGGCAAGAGCCTTCTTTCTGTTTCCGCTTTCAGGAATTCTTCATTTTTGACTCTGCAGGAAAAGATCTATTTTCTGAAATGCTGGAGAAACTGGTAAGTCTTATGTAACAGTCCTCTTCTTCCAAAGAAGTGCTTTTGCTTTGAAGATCTGAGCTCCCCAGTCTGGCAGATGTAGCAAACTTTGTCTTTAGTGTAAATGGGAGCAATTACCTCAGTTGCCAACGCATCCTGTTCTACCTCTCTAAAACTTGTATAAGTACTAGAAGAAGTACTTTCCAGAGAAAGGAAAGTAGATAGGCAGTTTTCTTACAAAAGGAATAGGGAATTTTAACTGAGAATTTCTGTGTACTGTTGTTTAAAGTTATTTTTATTTCTTAGGAAAACATCTGTTTTTCTGCAACTTCAACAGTGGGAGATTTTTGTGTTACAGTGATGTGTTTGATCCAACAGGATTCATTCTTGTCCTTGAGCATAATCCTGCCCTTGGGTTTTTTCCTTCACATATTTGTGACCTTCCCTGTACAGTTCTTGACTGTGTTATCTCATTTTGAGAAGCAGAATCAGTTAATTGATGTGAGCTTTCATAAGATAGCTAAGTCAACCTAGTGGTTCATTGTCTACAAGAGCGATTCCACTTTTGCCCTTGTGCTAAATCTGGTTTGCAAGGGACTCCTGTAGAAGCTGGCTCAGCTTCTCAAACTGGAAGAAAACCTTTCTACTTTTTTTCTAGGATTAATTTTGTGCTGATTCAGCATGAAAAATCAGCTTCCCTGGGGATCAGATGAGTGCCAGAGCTGATACAAGTAAAGGGGCAGGACGGTACAGACAGGACTAGGGAAGAAAGCAAGACCACCTCTCCCAATGCCAGTGACTTAGTTGGGTCAACTGAAATGTGAAACCTCAGCCAGAGCATAGGATTCCTGGGTGTTAGGCTTTTTATTTTCATCTTAGCAGCTGTGTTTGCCATGTTTACAGCCTGGCTGTTGACCACATCAGTTTCATTAGAGCTGACAGTGTTCCTTTCTTGCTGTGCAGTGGGAGCAACCCAATGTCTTGTGCCTTGTGTATGATGTCACTAATGAGCAATCCTTCGACAACTGTAACAAATGGTTGGAGAAGCTGAGGGCTCAAGCAGTTGGGATGCACATCCCAGGTAAGAATGGGTGTCACTCTTGTTATCTACTCCCCTCTTGTATGACAGCAGTTGTTTCTGTTGAGCTGTGGCATAGAGCATTTATTTTAAGTCAGATATGGCTTCCTCCAACTCCTTTGGTTTTATCACAAAGCAGATAAGGCTTGAATATATTTCCTTTTTTGGAATCTTTTCTAGGTAGTTATAGACCATCCTCCACACCTCCAAATTTTTCAGCTACTTCTACAAATGTTCCAGTATTTATGGCTTAGAAGTCAGCATTGATGAGCTGGTTTTTTCCTTTTGTTTCATGTCTTTTTTTCTGTAGGTGTCTTAGTGGGGAATAAAACAGACCTAGCTGATCGTCGAGTTGTGGAGCAGAAACAAGCACAGGAGTGGGCTGAGAAGCATGGCCTGGAATACTGTGAGATGTCAGTGGTGAGTATCTGCTCCTTTCACCATCTGTGCAAGGGGATGTTTGTAAAGTTATCTTTCAGGCAGAGAAAGATAATTGGGGATGCACTTCCCCTTGTTTGTCATCTAACTCAGTTTTAATCCTTCTTTGGTGAAGCAGAGCAGAAAGAGTCAAATGCTTATTCCATCTGCCATTCACAACTTTCTTATTTCTTTACAGAAGGAGATGAAAAATTTTGAGGCCCCTTTCCACATCCTGGCAAAGTTATTCCACCAACTGTACAAAGAGAAAGTGGAAACTTTTCGCTCACTAGCCTGACTGGTATGATTTATTTATCCTCTAAGCTTCTTCTAGTACTGACAATCCTGCTGGACTGGATACAGAGAGAAGAAAAAATATGAGCTATTTGCTACTTCATGGTCATCCTCTGGTAATTCAAAATAACCTAGAAATAAGCAAGTGGAAAGACACTTCTGAAGCTGCTACCTCAGCATTTCTTTCATGTCCTCTAACTTGGTTCTCTGCTCACTGAAAGTCTGCTAGGTTGGAGGAGGCGGAGAGTGAAAGGGGAGGGCAGAATGGAAATTGCCAGCTCTTTGCTTTGATATCTTTTTGTCTGAACAGACTTCCTGCTGCTACAAGCAAGGATTTAGAGGTTTGGAAAAGGCGAGAGGAAGCTGACAGGATGTTTTTTGACTTAAGCCAGCCTTGATACATACACTGCAGGGCAGGACCGATTTGGCCCTACCCCCTGAAAAGCATTTTCAGGAGGAGACCTATGCCCTAAAATCAACAACTGGAGACTGAGGTCTGTGGAGACAGAGCTGGATTAGATGTGTTTCCAGGAGTGCCCGGAGTTGGAGGCCAGTTTTAACAGTGTTGCCCTTACCGGCTGTAGGATTGGTATGCTGGTGACTAATACATGTTTCTAATTTCCAGAATCTGTTTCTTTCCTTCAGCGTGGCTCGCTGTCCCTGCCTGGTGGGAGCTGTGTCGCGTCCAACCGCTGTCACTTGGTGACGCAGTGCCCTCTGCTGGTCCCGGGTCACAGGCGTTCTCCAGAGGCTGCGCCCTCCCTTGAAGTGAGCAGGAAGGGCTTCCTGCAGGCACATCCAAACTGGCTTAACTGCAAAATGGAGTCAAATTGCAAGAATACCTTTTCTATTCTACAGTTGAGTCTAAAACTTATAACAAATTACCTTTTCTTCTTCATGTCTTTATCATCTTACATATTGTTGTGTCATTTTTGTCAGCTGAATTTGGCAATACCATTCTGATTAGGTTCAGTTCTCAATCTCAGAATCAGAGTCCTCTTATTAAAGTCTCTCTGCTTGTCATTGAATTTCAGATAAAAGACCATGGTTCTGATGTTGCTAGTGGAAACAGGACTAAGGAAATGAAAGACAGCCTGGCTAAGTTACTCTGACTCAGCTGTGTCTGGCTAGAAGTTTCGTATTAGAAAGGGTGAAAGCCTAGAGAGAGCTGCTCTTTTGTGTGGAGTACTGATGTTGCATGTGTGAGAGTCTTTGCTAATGCAGTATGCAAAAGCATCTGTGGTAAGGGACTGCCTTGTAACTGAGCCTAACGCCAAGAGTTTCAAAAATTTAACCATTCTCTTCCAGATTAGGGTAGACTCGGGCAAGGGAAGCTGAGTTTTGTAGAGACTGAGCATTGAGTGGCTTTTCAGGCAGTCTTTTCAGGAATCTGTGTTTCAAGACTTTTATACATGTGGTTTATAATTATTTTTATGCCCAGTGCTAGGAAAAGTGCATTGAATTGAACGTAAGAAATATGGCTGCAGATGTTGTGGCAGAGTTTATGAAGCACTTCAAGAATCTGGAGAAGCACTGGGCTCATTTCACTGGCAACAGTGTGTTGATGCTGGGAACTCTCTAGGGAGCATGAATACCCGTTAAAGGGGATGAGAAGCAGCTCAATCTGCAAGAAATGAAAACAAGAGGTTCTTTTGCTAGAAGTCAACTCAAAAATGACAGCACCAGCTGGGAAAGCTCCTGCTTTCTCCAAAGAAGGAAGGGGTCCTCCATGAGCTTAAGGTAACTAGAAGACTCACTCTTTTTTAAATTGGATTGGCATTACTGGCATTTGTATCTTACATGGGTTGTCTTGTTAATCCTGGATGTTTTCTGTTGATTTACATGGGCTGTATAGACTCTTGCTTGCAGGTGCTGGTACCTCTGACTAGTAAGAATAAAAGTTATTTTGGATGCTGTGCTGATCTAGTTAAAGAACGAAAGAAGGTTTGTTGTGGTTTGGTATCTCATTTCCCCCTGGTTCTATTGACAGTGTGATCACAAAACAGGACACGTATTTTTTCATATTGAAAATAACATACCAGATGCGTATGTCACCTGTGACATGGTGTGTCATGGGGGGATGAATGCCTTGGGAATAGGTAATAAAATGAATTCTATGCCATCTTTAACCAGGGAGTACATCTCTCTGCACCAGAAGGACCTCCCGTAACTTCAAATAAACTCTCTAAATGCACCAGTAAGATGAAGATTGGTGAATGCTGTTTTATAAAATAAATGCAAAAGCTGGAGGAGCTCATTAAGGGAATGCTTGCAGTGGTGATTTGTGATTTATAGGGAAGCTGCTTTTGAGAAGTTAGTGAAGAAAAATGCAGCCCATGCAGGGAAAGATGTATTGCCTGAGAGAGGAAATGTATGATCTAATTAGCTAACAGTAGGGATTCACCCACTGCCCCTTTTCCTCTTCCACAGGCCACAACTACAGTTAGAAAAGGAGACGTGTCTAAAGCATGTTGTCCAACTTGCTTTTTACAGGACTATTTCAAGCACTAATGTGGACACAATTTAATGTCCTTCAAAATGGTGTGTTTGACAATAACAATCTCAACCCTTTCAAATGCATTTTAAAAGCATAATATATTGCCCTTCCTGGCTAATGTGCTATATAATACCAGCCTGATGCAAGTGGTGGTTGTTACTATTTTCCTGGCTTAATTGTGCCCTTGGTTGTATAAGCTAGTAGTGAAGAGTGGGTAGAGAACACGGGAGCCAAACATGGGAAGATTTTGGGAAATAGTTTTGTCTCTGTGTGAAGGAGTTCAGGGTGGTGATAAGTGAGCTGGACCAGCAGGATGAGTAAGAGTCTGAAGCCATTATTAAGTTTCTCCTACCTGTTTACTAACTGGCAGTCACATCTGTAGGGTGGGGATGCATGTTTGCTGCTAATAGGCTTAGCATCAGTCTGAATAACAGATGCTGTGGAGAACAGTGGGAGGAAGACAGATAGCCTGTCTGCTGACCAGGAAGCTTGTTGTCTTCTTATAGCTCCCCTACTTCGTCCAGCTGTGCAGTGCTGCAGGTGCTCAGCATGAGTGTTACAACACAGAAAAGACCCAATTCAACCAGAACTAAAATTTCAAAAGAAGGGAAAGGAAACAAACAGGCCTTAAACTGTTTTTAATAGATATGTAGTCCTTTTTCCTGTTTGCTTGTTTGATTAGACAAAACCATTTCTTTCCTCCTTGGAGTCCCTCCTTCTTACCTCTCCTTTGGTCCTCATGGGTCTGCACAGAATCTCTGTTGTACTTGTGCCCTGCTTTACTTAGCTTGATACATCACCAGCTGATTTTTTTTTTTATCCTTCTCATTTCTGCGTTATCTATTCCCAAGGCTGCAAGACATTTCTTCTTAGATTAATAGACAAAAGGAAACAAAAGTGGAATTTTTAGTCAAATTGTCTCGGAAGAAAAAGCCTTAAGAAGCTGTCTGACATTCTGAAATTTTACTGGAAATTCGTTTGTGTAAAGTTGTCATATTAAAGATGCTTTAATGGGTTTTTTTTGTCTTGCCAGACATAGTCTACTGTGAAGTGAAATTCAGGATGTAAAATTCCAGAAAGATCAGGTTTTATTGTGGGAGTTAATAGGAGTTTCAAAGCTGATCACACTGTGGTAAGATCTGTTAAGTCTTAACAATGGAGTGGTCACTGCTATTCATAATGAAGCATTAAATATACTGAAATGGGGCTGTCAAAACAGTTGCTTCTAGAGATTTGTTCATTTTAGAGACTTTAAACTTAAGAAAGGACATATTTTAAAAGACTGATCTGATAAATGACACCATTTGGACCAGGGTTATTTCTGATGTAACTTCAGTGACTTAAAGAGCTGGATTTAGTCTTTTATGCCAATTGACTCCCCTGGGTAAGCTTCATTTCTTTACCCACTATACATCTTGGACCGATCTGACCTGATAGCAAAAGACACATGATGTTGTTGAAAATGAAATACTGCCTTGGGGCAGAAGGATAAACTGTGTGGCCTCCTGAGGTCCTCCCAGCAATACTTTCTATAATTCTATTAGATTAAGTGAGGAAAGAAGTAGCGTGGAAAGCACAAAACACGCTAAGTCATAAACTAGCAATTAAACTGGGAGCTGGGCTGGGCTGCAGCAGAAAACGTACAATCTATCCCAATTAAGAGCTGTATCTCAAGAGAAACTGGGAGCCTGACGCAGGTGCTGACAGCAGGGAAAACACTGCATTTCTGTTCTGGAGGCAGCAACTGCTTTCTCCTGGTGCTTATGCAGATCTGTGGGGGTCCTTACGCAGCTCAAGGCTGTGCTCTGTTTTTAATAATTACCGCATCTGTGATGTTCAGGTGGCAATTGCTTGCAGTTGTGGTCTCATCTGCCTGCACAAACTCAGCAGTGTGATGGCAGATTATTTGCTAATGGCAGTAAGACATCCCTATTATTGACATCTGCATGATGGGACCCCTCTCTCCCCATGCATTTTCAGTTCTTTTCCTGTCTTATATCGTCTCCTTGATGGACAATATCCAGCTCTGCTTGCTCTTAACAAGTAATTTTTCCATCTTGCAGATGGTACTCTGTGGAACCTAGGGCTGAGGGACTTCTAGGACCTTCTGCAGCAAAGGTGGAGTCAGAGCAGGAGCTCTTCAAGGGCCATGTTGGCGTCCACAACGTCTCTTTTGGCCTAGGGGCACATCATCTCTCTACTTCTTGTGTCCTATTTCCTCCTCCTGCTGTCATTTTGCCTGGAGAACGATGTCTTCTGTGCTAGTTGCCCTTGGCTCTGTTGACCCGGAACAACAATGCTTGGGGGAGGAAGAAGAGAGCTACTGAGTCTCGAGTCTTTTCAGGGCTCTTTAGCTGTTGTGACTCCCTGTCGAAGTCGCCTGAGAGATGGGGATGTTGCTCAGTCTAGGGTATAATTTCTTGGCAGGAGACCACCAGCTTAGTCCTGGCAGCCTCATCTCAGCTCTTCAGAGCTTGCTGCAGTGTAACTTTGTCAGACACTGGCTGTTCTCCTAACTTGGAGTTTTGGGGGGGGGTTGGTAGATTTTTTTTTTACTCCTTGGAGGTCTTTCTCTCATTTTTCTGTCATGGCTACACGTTTCCTCCCCTAGAGCTGTTTGTCAAGAGAAGCTTAGAATTGCTCCCTTTCCTGGTCTCTGAGATTTAATCTGGCAATGTTTAAAAGGGAAATGTGACAGACCCTACATGTCAAGCTGGGGTCAGGGATGGGGTCAGTTTGATGAGTTTCCCTCCAGCCAGATATACATCAATTGGAGATATGTGGAGCCTGTAATCTTTCTGCACAAGTACTAGAAAAATAGACAATGTGAGGGCTGCAAGTTAGGGACTGTGAGGAAAAGGGTATAATGGCAGAAGTGGTCGACTTCTGTGTCCCAAACAGGGGAAATGCAGGAGCAGTAAGGGAACAGGAATATGTAGGAAATGTGTAGGTCTGTATTCCTTCATGAAGAGCCCAAAGGATTTGCTGAGGCAGATTGGGAGGGTGGGATTTAGGCATAGGAAGACCTAAGGCTTTTCCTGTCTTTTAAAATGCTATATGGAAATAAAGTGGGAGGAAAAGCAATTTTTGCATGAGCCACTGAGGGAAAATGAGGATACAGGGCAGACCTTGCAGGTGGAAGGGCAGGTGGTAAGAATAAGTAACTGAAAGGAGATTTTCAGGGCCAAGCTCTCAGGGCCAAGGGCAGACGGGGATTCAGAGCCATGATGAGGAAGGTCACTGGTAGCCATCAGTTTAGGTTGAAGGTGTAGGGCCTGCATTAGACAAGGCAGGAAGAGTTAAAGTCTGTGTGAGAGAGTTGACACTGGCATTTGAAAGGGCAGTAGCAAGAATCCAGAATGATAAACCTAGGAATAGTTCTGGGGAGATAAGAACAGCAAGCTGTGATGCTGTGAGCAGCAGTGGCTGGAGACAGCATATCCAGGTGAGACCAGAAAAAATAGAGTAGCTATGCTAAGGGCACTGTCAGACTATCAAGGTGGAAGAGTGTGAAGAGATGTTGGAAATTCATATTTGAGTACAGCTCTTCTGAGGGAATTTCTGAGTGGAGAGAAATAGGTATCTGCAGTTGGTACCCACACATCCTCATAAACAGATTTAAAACACAAATTAATTCCAGTGCTATTTCCGCTATCTCTATTTTCCTGTGCCGGAAAGTGCCATGACCTTTCTGCTTAAACCTTTTTTTTNATTTATGCCTAATTGTGATGCTGCCTTGTGAATACATTCAGGGAATGGAAAGAGAACCTGCACCTCACCTGACCAAGCAGAAATGCCCACTACTACTTGAGCATTGATATCTCCAACAGAAATTTCATGATCAGTTCATACAGCAGAAGGAATGGAAGGAATATTTTCTGCATTGGTTTCCCTTCTCAGCTTTTGCTAATTCATTTTGATTCCTGTGAAGCGTTGCTCTCTCTTAGTCTAACAGTTTTGTGTGGCCATTGTGGGCCATATCTAGGACTTTGTTTCTGTGATGTTGGGTGGCTTCAGTTTGAGGACTGTAAAACTGGAAGTGTTGAGTTTCAGGTTACAGTTGAAGCATCAGGCATAAAATCAGCTTGTAGGTGCAGCTGAACAGAGTATCTAGGAAAGATGTCTTGCAGAGTTAAGAGAATGCTTTTCAGTGCTGTTGTCAGCAGAGAGAGGCTGCAATGAATGTGAAAATGTTAGATGAGGAGGGAATGCCTGGTGGGTTTGGAAAGGGTAACAAGTATGGGTTTCTTCTAACAGGTAAATGCAGAGGAAAGAATGCTGCAAGTCTCTGGATGGAGGTATCTGGGGAGGTAGTGGAGGAGGTAAAGGAGCATTCTTGGACAATGTCATGGAACTAGAAATGAGCAGGAGGATGCTTCTGGTATGAGCAAAAGCGGAGTAATGCAAACCCTGCCCTCTGGTTTCTGTACCTTTTGAGGTATGGGGCTACTTCCCTTAAGGAGAATATGTCGTTTCTCTTGATGGCCCTCACAGCTAAGATTGCCAGTAGGTTGGCTTTCCCTCTTCACTGAGACAGAAGTGATCCCTGAATGCCATCTTGGTCCACAGCTCTTTTGATACCTGATTCCTCTTCCCTGTCCATGTCTCTTGCCTTTTTCCTCCTGTCTCTGCACGTGGAGGTCTTATATGTACCCACAATTCTGCTACACCTCCCCATGTATCAGGCCTCCCCATGACCTTAAGACTGCTTAGTTCCTCCCATGTACTTTGCTTTCCAGGATTATAAGCTGTGGTCAGAAAAATAGCCACTGCTCATTCTGTCCCCCCCCACCCTCTCCTACCCCTCTCCTCTCCATCTGGTACTAGGGAAGAGCTTGTGCCCTGTTCAGCTGGCTAGTTCTGGCACAAAGCTGGGCTGGTATAGGAGCGAGAGGGCTGTGCTCATGTCGGATGTGTGTCTCTGTGCGGGTGAGGAGCATCCGAGGCAGGCACCCTTTCCTCCTTTTATCAGACTGTGCTCATTTATTATACCATCTGTTTTCCCAGTGCTGGAGATGATGCTGGGGATATGTGACTTGGGGCACTCAGGCAGAAACTGGCCTGCACAAGGCCGGCCATGTGTTTGCCTCCTAGCAATGCAGCGGTCAGCAGCAAATTCTTTGCTGCTGCCTCCTCTCAGTATGGGAGAGAGCAAGTGTGGGCCTGGATGTGTAGGAGACACAAAGAGATGAAATGTGGCAGGGGGAGAAGGGGGAGAGCCACTGGGGTACATGTGCATCAGCTGGAGAGAACTGTGGGAAGGAGGGACAGACAGATGGGCAGAGTTGGGGAGAAGGAAGAAGAATGGATTGAAAAGAGGGAAAAACATAAGGAACTGTGCAGGGAGAGAAAGAAGCAGACTGGCTGGGGGGCAGCAAGAGAAAGGCTGTGAAGGAAGGAAAGACAGGCAGATTTGGCAGGGTTGTGGTGTGGAAATCAATGGATTGACTGTGGGAGAGAGATGTGTGCCAGCCAGGTACTACACTCATAGGTAAGTGGATAACTACAGAGGTGGAGATAAATTCTGTGTGTGTATGTTTATATAGGCCTGTGTAAGGGTGAGCTGAATGAATGAGAGTGAGGAAGAGGAGCCATAAGGAAAGAGGAGAGTGAAAGCAGAGCAACAAAAGAACAAAGCTAGATAGAGATGAATCCTTGGAGTGCAAACAAGAGCTGGCGTCAGGCAGTGGGGAGGAAGGGATTTGTATGAAAAGAAGGGAGACTAACAGCACTCATATGTTTGGGGCTGAGGTTTTCTTACTGGAACCTGAGAGAGGACGCAGGGCAGACATCAGAGCACAATTCTCTGATACTAAACAGGAGCATTTTTATGCATGCAGGGCTCGCTGCCAGTGCACAGACAGACCCAGTGGACCCAGGAATGTAAATGCCACTATGCTAGTGCAGGCTGTTTCCTGCCTGCTGAACTGCAATGTGTACCTGAGCATTTGCAACCTGTGGACTGCCTATTTCAAGCGTATCTGCTTGACTAGAAGCTGTTAGAAGCTGTTTAAGATGGCAGCTCAGGTATTTATTTATCCTCCTTTCTTTTTCCTTTTGCCCTTTTCCTCACACTGTACTCACAATAGAAAAGGAGACATGAAAAAGTAGTGCCCAGATTCACAGGCACCTTCTTATTTCTTCTGCCTTGTTTCATAGACACCACTTTGCTTTGCTGCCTGACTTGACCTCCCCCTCTTCCCTTTGACCATTTCCTTTCTCTTCTGTTCTTTCCTTTGCTTTTTTTTATCTACTCTTTCTCTCTTCCTTCAATTTTCTATATTTTAAGTTTTTTATTGTCCCTATAACTCCATCCCCTTTTCTCTATTGTGTTCTAGATGAGGAGCCCTGTTTCTTTCCTTCTGCTCCTTTTCTCTCTCCCCGGTTCCTCCATCTCCTTCTGTCTGTGCCTGTCTGCCTGCTTTCTCTCACTCATTGTCTGTCTCTCTTGAACTGGGTTGTGAATTCTGTTGGCATCAGAGCGGGACAAACTGTAAAACCGAGGTTCCCGGAGGGCCAGGTTGTGATCATTTTATTTTTACAATGTCCTTGGATGTGTAAAGGTGTTTGTTTGAGGGGGAGGAGCAGTGCATGTGCTCCATGTGGGAGAAGAGAGAGGAGTGCAGGCCAGAACAAATGAAGCTTATAACCAATATAGGTCAGTTGCAGAGAAGAGTCCCAATGGTCTGTGAAATAGAGAAGTGTTTTGTCATTTCAGACTGGCTAGTGGAAAGATGGCAAATGAATAGTTTTATCTAACAGACACAGGAAAAGTGTCCTGTCAGAGAATGCAGTAGTGGTGAGCATGGGAGGAGGACCAGCTCTGCACAGGGGATTGCTCATCTCCCAGCCACCCCCGTAACCCAGCGAAAAAACAGCCTTTCTCCTCCTCTGAGCTGCCTACTTCTGTGCATGTTCCCATGTCTCTGCTGTGGACTGCAGAGCATGGCTGAGAGATGCTTCCCTGTTTCCACTGCCAGACTTGCTCACCGTGTCAAAGAGGACAACAACCAAGCAAACAAATTAGAGAAGCACAAAGGAGAACGATAACCCCACACCCTTGGAGTGCCAGAGTGCTTGGTCAGCCTCTGCTGGGGTCAGTGCTGCCAAAGAGACCCACACAGTGGCAGAGAGGCATCATCAAGGCCCTGAGCTTGGTCTGGAGGAGCTGTATGAGCCAAGCACATGACTGGGAATTGTTTTGCTCTGTAGTAGGCTCCTCACTTCCCATGATTTGCCACCATATGAGTAAACCCTGCTTTCTGATCATTCCCAGAAATTTTCAGAAGGGGTCAGTAGCTGCAGTGAATGACCAAAAGTGTCAAATACTGATGAATCCACCATTTGGCCTTGGGACTTTTGATTTAATTTCTATTAAGAAATTTGTTGGTTTATGACATCAAAGGTATTCTGTTAAAATGACATTAAAACATCAAAACAGAAATCCAGGTTTTCAGAGGTGTTTGGAGCCCCTACATCTCTCTAAATTCAATGTGAGATGCTGACTGCTTAGCACAACTGAAAATCAGGACAGTTCCTCGATGTCTAAACATGGAGTTAGAAGCCTAAATAGATGTATGTGTTTTGCTTACTTTTTAAAAGTAGGCCTTTATTCCCAAGGCAGAGAATACCACCTCTCAACAATTTCTATCCATGGAATACTCTTCTGTGCATCACCATAATGCTCCAGTCTAGCATCTGACTGGCTTAATCTGATGTGTTTAACCTACTTTCTCTATAGGAATTCACTTGGAGTATCCTAAACCATTACAATGGTAATGTGAAAACAAATCCTAGGAATTAATACAATACAAGAGCTCTGTGGTCACAATATATCAGCTGACTTGCTCTGAAACAGTTTCTTAGGTCCTTGTACACCTCATGGGATGCCTCCCCGACTATGTGGGACTACAGAAGTAGATCTTTCTCACACTAAAATTGGTAGGCTGTTACTGGCATCAGTGGGATACTGTGATTCTGAATTCTCTTAGAATGCCAACTCACTGAACTCCTGAAGGGTGCCATGATATGTGCTTCTCTTGGTTTGTCCCTCCAAAAATTCAGAGGGATGAAATAGCTTATCCTAGACACTAACCATTTCTCTTGCTTTTCTTGGGATGTTCCTTCAAGTATCCTTTTAACCCTGATATACTACTGAGCATCAGAGAAGTTAAATGTCCGATATTCCCACCCCGATACTCTGAACTATCTTGACAGAAGAAAAGCTCAGGGTATCCTAAAGAGGAAAGTCTTCATAGCTGTCTTGCAGAAGGGTTACCTGTGTCAGTACCACCAGACCTAGGGGAGCAGGTCTGTCCGTGGAGGAAGCCCCAGTGACACCTCTGTGGCTGCAGAGGTCTAGATGGCAAAAGCTCATATTAGGGCCAGATTGTGGCTTTAAATGATGACACTGAATAGATGCAGCTGCACAAGATCCTCTTGTCTGTCCCCGTCTGTGCCCTTTCCACTGAAAGGAAGACTGATATCCCAGGATATCGATCAGTGTCAACACAAACCATCCTCACTGTAGGCCTCACCTTTACCTCAGCATTTATCATTGCACTGATGGTTCCAAGAAGATTCTGAAAGTCTTTAGAAAAAAGTGAGGCCTTTCTCTTTTTTGACTTATTCTTTGCAATTCCCTGATTTCTATGTTTACATGGAAAAAGGCTTTTTTTTTCGTCAAGAACCAAACCATAGCCCATGTACATTTCCTCAGTGGAATTTCATAAAACTGTTTGTCAAGAAATGATGACTGCTTTTAATTTAGAGTTTGTGAATTTGACCAGGAGAGACCACCCCTTTCATGAGAGATAAATCAGGAGTGAGAGTCTAATCTAGTCACAGTCAGTGGATAAATGGACAAAGGCTTTACTGGGGGCAACATAGTTATTGGTGCCCGTATTTCAGGTACAGTGGGCAGTGAGACCCATTGCCTCTCTGATCCATTCTGGAGACCTTTTCCTGTACCTTAGACCCTAGAGCAGATTCTGATTACAAAACCTGTGCAAAAAACTTTTCACCAACTTTTTGTTGCCTGGAATATGCTTTCAGGGTTGGATGTATGTAGATGTCAGCAGGAACTGTCTGTGCCTGGCTTTGGATATGAATGGGAACTAAAAAGAGGATTTCCGTGAAGGATCTGGGGATACAGCAAAGGAGAAACAATGGCTGTATGCTTGGGAATAAGTGGGTCTCAAGCTGGATTTCTATGGTGCATGGTTAACATAGGGACAAGGGAGTGTAGAGGCATGTATTTATTTATATGCAAGATAGTCCAACATGAAGGTAGCCTGGGATTATAGATTAAGTGTAGAAAAATAGAAAAATGTGTGTTCTGGAGAGAATAAGTATGAGGCACAGCATCTGAGTGGGGAAGAGTGTCTTTAGTTTAGCATACTTATGTAAATACATAGGGATAGACGTGCTGGTGGGAGGGGGAATGTTCTCACAACTTATTTTCTCTGCTAGTCGTATTCGGTAAGTGTGTGTATATATATATATATATACACATATGCATATTATCCTCACTGAGGGCGCTTTACCAAATACTAGAATTCCAGCTGGAATGACTTGTTAGCAGCCTGCCCTCTGTTAGAGCTAATGGGTTGCACATATTGATTTTTTTTCTATTTCTATTGATCAGGAGGCTGCTGTACATACGAACCTTAGCATAGCATGGAAAGAGAAAGAGGCAAAACAGTTCACATCCCAGCAACTCATCATGGCGGAAAATTCATCCTGGGAATCTCAGTCTTGTCCAACTATCTCTTCTGAATAGAGAAGGAAGTCATTCCTTTTTTGCAGAAATCAGCCACCAGGGCTCATGAGAGGACACTTTTTGTTTCCCAGCCATCTTCAAATATACCATTCAATGGAAGAAAAGGTTGTGTGAGAAAAAGGGAAAAAGGAGTCTCATATGTAAAAAACAGGAGTTGTAGCTTCAAGACTCAATCTGAAACAGTTATCTGGGGTACCCGTGAGCATCCAATTCATTCGTAACAGCACCCAGATCCCACTAAAATCAGCGCAAACACTTTCATTTTGGTGTGCTTTGTGATAATGTTCTGGATTTTTTGGTGCCTCAGTGCTTCCACAAACTAATGAACATGTTAGTTTGTAAGACTGTTGTAAGGCTAAATGAGCCCTTGGTACAACATTTAGCTTGGAAGAGGACATAAGTGAGAAACGGAGGGACTTCTGTATGGCAGCATTAGAACCTCATACTTGGTGCCTGCCAGAGTTCACTCCTGTCTATCACAAGAATTTTTTTATGCATTCTCAGGGCAGCACCCACATCCATTTTGCATGGAAATCTGCTCATTTTAATTGATAGACCTCCATATCCTGTATCTCCTTTCATTCTTACTTTCTGGTCACAGTGTTGCTCTAGAGATGACTTTGCTGTAGTATTGAATGTCTGATGTTTAAACTATGTTGTTGATCTTCAAGTTATATGAACCTGAAGATAAGAAGAGAGGACCAGTGAGACTTTTTCCATCTGTATTTATCTCCCTATGTCTATCATCTCCCTCTCTAGCTCCTTCACCTGCGATGCTCTGGCAGAAACCACAAATCTTCTTTCCATGGCTTGCTAGTTTGTTGAACTGGTCTAAGAAAACCACCAGCATGCAGATATGATGCAAATAATGTTTCTTAAGTGCTTTGGGACCCTCAGCTTTGTATGTCAGTGATGACTGCTCTGATCACCCCTTCTGCTTTTCTAACAATACAGATATGTGACTTTTTTCTTCTCCAGTGAAATATCTTACATTTTAATTCTCTTTATACACCATATCTCTTCTCTGCCCCACTGGCTTCCAGTTCTATGATCATCACCCTAACCCCAGTTTGTTTTTCCTAACATCTCCTCTGCTGGTGCATTTCCCTATTAACACCTCTGCTCTGCCTGCAAATACAGCTGCATCAACTCTATCTCTTTTACATCTCATTACAGCAGCTCCTTCTGAGCTGGCCTCCCCAGGATGAAGATTCCTAGATCCAATTTTTATACACTATCGCTGTTTGATTTTATCCTATGTGCCAGAGATCTCCACTGCAGCACTCAATCCGCAAACACTATTCAGTCTCATTACCATCCCATGGAGTTGCTTCCGACTTTGTGCCCTTCATCTCGCTTCCTGCATCTTTCTCGTGCCCCTTTTATTCCTACAGCACTGCCCCTTCTCTCCACAAATAGCAGCACTCTTGGTTTGCCATTGGAAGCAGACTTCCTGTGGCTCCCTGTCTCATCAGCTTCTCATTTCAAGTAATTTAAAATGTAATTTAAAATCTCTCTATTTCCTCCAGACTATTAATTTCTCTCTCCTTACTCTTCTATAGATGTCGTTCTGTGTTGCGCTATTCAGAAGATGCGACTGTTGTAAAAATCTGCCACAGTGTTTTTATTCTGTATTCTTGTTTTGTATTATCATTTTTAATGATTCTTTGTAGGAAAGATGAAATCTCAGCACAGCATCTAACCACAGCACAAGCAGTCACACAGGGCAGTCTGGCATTTGCATTGCCTTTGTTCCATTCTTCTCCTGTGGCATTTAGAACTGTAGAGGGATTATTGTGAATTGTCTAAGAGTATATAAGTAGGGTAGCAGGAAGAGAATTATTTCTGGAAATTGGGAAGCATGAGGCAGGAAGCTGTGTTTAGTTCTGATCCTGAGATGTGCAGAGTTCTCATAGGTCTCGCTCCTCTTAGCCAGAGATTAAAGAAATTGCCACCCTGCAAACCTGGCCTTCTTACACTGGCAATTTCTTTGGGGAGAACATGCCCTTCTCTTGTTGTAATACACTATTTGAGAGTACAGAGTAACTGAGGAGCCAACCTTTCTTGGAAGTATGAGGTCCACAGATTTCCAGAGTGGTTTTCTTGTCCACACATGAGATGTTTGTGCCTGATGGATTTAAGTGCAAGAACAGCCAAATGAAGTGTTTTCTTCTTCAGAATCTTTCAGGCGCCTGGCCCAGACTTTCTATCTTCCTTTGAAGAATGAGAATATTGGGGTTGGGTTGGAAAGGAATAGTCACCAATACAAAAAGAAAATGCTCCGAGTCCCAAGAATTACTTATTCTTTGCTTAAGCCTTTCCTCTTCAAGGCCCCTTCCTTCTTTCAGGCGAAATATAAGGGGAAGAGAGGCCCTCGGGTGATCTTCTCTAGCTTTCCCAGCTAAGAGCTTCAGGGAGCCTCCTCCTCAACACAGGACATCCCTGTAGAGCCATAATCTCCCACCAGCTCAGGGGTGTTCTCCACATCTCTCTGCCTCTCAAATTCCTTTGTACCAAGGACAACAGTTCAGAGAGCCTGTCCACAAACTACCATCCTCCATGTTCTTTCAGCAGGCTATACTCAGAGTACTAAAAACGTGGAGTACAATATGTACCTGCCCCTTGTTCATCACCAGCTGTTCAGCAGCTCTGAGGGTACAGAAAGAGCCCCCCCCAAGCTCCTATGGCAGAGGGCAAGGCTAGGAATCCCCCAGATGAACTAGGTACTGTGTTTGTCCACAAAAAACATTTCAGTGGTCTCAACCTGCACTGTCTCCTACCACCTCTCCCTTTTTCTGCCTTCCCTGGGGCCTTTTCTGCCTGCTGGTGGTGATTTGTGTATGGTTGATTCCGGACGCCATGAGTGCTTGCTGGTAAATGCCTCTACCTCAGTCTCAGCTGTGAGGGCAGCCTGGATTGTGCCCTCCAAATGGGGGAAATGATCACGGGTCTGTAGGGCAGCCAGTGGCCCCCTGGCTGCTTGCTATAGAGTCCTTCATGTCCATTAGTCCTGGGACAGATTGTCCTGGAAGGGCAGTCCCAGTCTGCACCCAGAGAGGGAGTAGGGAGAAGAGATAACTGGAGTTATAAAATTGCAGCACGGCTGAAGCTCTCCAATGGGTTCAACTTCCTAGCACCCCCTTCCCCCACCGCTGCTCCCCCGCACAGAACAGCAGTGAACCTAAAGCAGATCTTCTGGTCTCATTTTTCACTGAACAATGAATCTGATCAGAGAGAAACAAAATCGGTAGCATCAAGAATTAGATTATTTCTTTTCTTCATGATTGTTGCATTAATGAGCAGCTACATGTATAGAACCAGGAGGTGACTAATGTAATTAACCTGGTGTAATGATAATGCTGAGGAAGAGAGAGAGGATTATGACATACTTAGATGTCAGTGTTGCACAATTTTATATGTGTTCCCTGTACTATCAGGTTGTGTCTGACACAGAAAACTTAAGCAGTGATAGATTTCAGTCTGCATCCATTCAGCTCATGCATCTTTCTGTGTAAAATGAGGATGTGAAAGGTGGATTGCTTTCCCAGGGTTGAGGGGGTGGAGGTATTCAATTTTGGTGGTTCCTTTCCTTAACAAAATGATACTAATTATCATAAATCGTCCTTTCTCATGAAGAATCTTCCCAAAATGTCTGCTTCTTGGAGCAGGCTTTGGGATTTCACTGAAAGCTCTAAAGACAAAGTAGGAACACGGGGATCCACAAAACACTGGTCAGGGGGAGGCAGAGGGACGGAAAACGAGCAACACCAACACATATGCAACTTACAGCAAACCCGAGAAGAGTGAAGACCAAGCACTTCAAAATCATACCAACAGCAATAAGAGCAGAAATACATGCTTGTTTTTAAATTACCCTTCCACGTTACATTTCACCTGCCTCCTGGGGAGAGAAACGGCTGACTGAAGTTTTGTGCGGGTCTAACTGCGGTGTGCGGGTCGCGCTCGCAGCTCCGGGCACCCACGGCGGGGATACGAAGGAGGCTGAGCTGGGGGGCGGCGGTGGGGGGAAAAAGCGGTAAGCGAGGGAGAGCCCCTGCGCCGTCTTTCCCCTGGGCTCCGCGGCGGCCCCGGGGGAGCGACCCTTGCCGGTGCCGGCAGCGGCGGGCGAGGCGCAGGGCGGGGGCAGGCTGCCCCCC
>VWZW01006499.1:455780-507636 GCA_013397115.1 Edolisoma coerulescens
CAGGAGCCCCCCTCTCTCCTCGCCCACCTCCGCCGGGAGCGAGCGCCGCGGCTGTGCGGAAAAGCCATGGGAGGCAAGACCTCGGCACCTGTTCAGCTGAAATCAAGGGCTTACAGTATACTGGGCACTCTGGCTTGGTGGTAGGAGCGAGCAAAAGGAAGGAGAAGCAAGCAAGAAAAAGTGAGAGAGGATTGGAGCGACTGCCGCTACCGGGAAAAAAAAAAAATAAAAACCCAAGGAAGATAACTGGGAAGGAAAAGGATTTTCATGGCGCAGGCTGCAGAGCTAAGCAAGAAGACTGAAGGTTGCATCTCTGCTCTTACAGTCTCTAACTGTCTAGGTCCAGATAATGAGAGATTGTGTTGAGGATGCTGCTGCTGCTCCCCTGTTCACTGTGGAAGCCATCTCCAAATTAGCCATTACATATGGAAACTGGAGACCAGAATTTTAGAAAAAGGGATTAAGGCGTCTCATTTTGGGGGGGGTTCTCTCTTTATTTGTTTGGTTTTTCTTGGTTATTTTCTCTCTTTTTTTTTCTTTTTCCTTTTTCCTTTTTTTATATTTCAACCAGAACGTTTCCGATTTAAAAGGCAAGCCTCTTCCCGTGTGGTCTTTCTAATTTACACTCTTTTCCGTGGGCTTTCTTACCTCCCTTTTTTGATATCTATCTCTCTCTCTATACCCATTATATTATTAGTCGGAATTATTATTCTTTTATTTTATTAAACACACACACCCCAAGAATCAGAAGGCGGTTGGGTATTTGTATAATGAAGAATTATGGGGCTCTTTGACAGAGGTGTTCAGATGCTTTTAACCACCGTTGGTGCTTTCGCTGCCTTCAGCCTGATGACCATAGCTGTGGGGACCGACTACTGGCTTTACTCCAGAGGGGTTTGCAAGACTAAAACTGTCAGTGAGAACGAAACCAGCAAAAAGAACGAGGAAGTCATGACCCATTCTGGATTATGGAGAACCTGCTGCCTGGAAGGTATTTGATTCTGGACCTCCACCCCCCCCCACCCCTTCCTCTCCCACCACCCCATGTTTCTCCCTCCTCCCCCCTGTAAATCCCTCCACATTCCACCATTTTCTCACTTCATTCCTTTCACCGTGGATTAAGAGTGGTGGGCTCAGTTACTCAGGGCACAGAGGCAAGAAGACAGGCAAAACATTCACTGTTCCGTTCCCTTCTCCCTTCTTCTTTCCCACCCTCCCCCCTCCCACCTTCTCCAAAAATTCACTTCCTCCCTCCAACTGGAATAATGTGTGTGTTACAAAACCACCGAGAGATCCTTTCAAAAAGCAACTGTGCAGTCTGCCTGTCTTCAGCTTGTTTGTATTGCCTGGGTAAGCAATGCCAAAATGCTGTGTTATTGCTGTGCTCCGGCTGCAACCAGAGAGTGAAATAATTGCTCTCTTTGCAAATGGCTTATTTGCAAAGACGAGACTGTGAGTGAGGGGCTGTATGGGGAGGAGGTGATTGCAAAGCACTTTGGATGCAATTATTAGTTCACTTTAGGAAGGAAAAAGAGAGAACGGGAAGCAACCCTGTTATATCCAAAATGTCTCGTACAGAACGATACCAGTCATCTCAAACAGAGTTCAGAGCATTTTGTAATGTCTGTAAGCAACCACATCTCACTGGGCTGGGTGCAGAGGGGTCTAGTTGGCTGCTGATTGGTTTGGGGCTGGGATTTTTCCCCAGTTTGTTTGTTGTTAGGAGGGGAGGGGGGTTTTGTTTGGTTTCTTTTTTTTTTTAAGGTTTATGGTAAAGGCTTAAAATAAATAAGTGTCTGAATGGAGAAATCAGCCTAAGTCTGATGTGGTGAAACTGAATAGCAACTCAGTGACATGTCTGATGACAGAAGAGACACCACTGCAGCCAACTTCTGGAATCAGACATTCTAAAGGGAGGGGGAAAGAAAAGAGGGGCCAGTGATTCGCTTTTAAATATGTGTTGCTGAGTACTGCTATTGGCGTACGTGTGGGCTGGGGAGGTGGTCTTCAGCCTGTGCTGGAGGGAGAGGGGCAACCGATGTAAAAGCGTGGTTTATGTTACACACGTAGTGAGAAGGAGAGAGTGAGAGCACAGGAGCGCACAGTACAGCCCATTGTGAAAGCCCTGCTTGTGAATCAGCTCCCAGCTGGACGGTGGGCTGCCGAGGGTTCATGGACATCCAGGGATAAGATCAGTGTCTGCCGGTGTCCACCGGCGCTGGGTGTGCCTGGAGCTCCCTGTCGGGAGAGAACGGCAAGCGGGTACCGCAGAACTGATTTTCTTAACCCGGCACTGGGAGGTGGAAGGCAGGGGGAAAGGGGAAATAAACTATGTATGTTTTGATGTCTCTCACCAAAGAAAGCTAAAGCTGCTGTTTGGAAATGGTTGTGTCCAGGAAGAAGCGTGAATTTCCCCCCCGTTCTTGGTGCAAACGGTTGAGTGATGGCTGGACATGTTTTGAATAGCTAAGTGACTTCATTGAGCGATGGTCTATTTGACGCATACTGCATTTAGTGCCCTTTGTCAACCCAAACTGCTGCCTTTTAACATATCCTGCAGAGGAGCTCTATGCTGAATACTATATGCTGTATCCACGCCAGAAAATCAATAGCAGTAAATTAATGGGGGATGTTTTAAACACACTTGCTCACACACACGCACAGATTTCCTGCAAATAGATAAATACATAGAGGTATATATTAATAAAAAATGAAAAGCCTTTCACACAGATATTCATTACAACCAGGGAAGGAGACATCTCCTTAATTAAAAATTAATGAGAGAGAGAAGGGGAAAAAAAAAAAAAGCCCAAATGCAAAGCCATGCAGGGAAGAGAGGCTGCGGGGATGAACTCCCTTCCTGAGCCATGTCCCCAGGCTGGAGGGCGGAGGGAGGCTGGGGTGGAGATAGAAGGTATGAGGACCCCAGCCAGGAGAGGCAGTGAATTCAGATCATGTCTATCTGCCCACAGAGCTGTACCCAGAGGGACGCGGTCTGAGGGGGAGGAGGAAGGGGCGGGTGAGGTTTGTCAGATTGGAGGAGCTCGGGGCTCCTTCTCCTTTACATCTGACAGGACCCCACAGGCACTGTTGAGAAGTGGCTTGCATGGCAAAAGAATGTGCCAGGATGCTTCCAATTAAAAGCTCTGAAGTGCCCCCAGCCCCCCCAATGTTGCACTGCCAGCCCAGGTCCCCTGCCCTCCCTGCTGATGCTCTCCAGTGGGCTAAAACTGTAGCCCTGCATGAAGGGTGTGAAATGCAGCCTGAGCACAACTTGCATGGCCCTGGCAGGGTGTTCTCACTCACCCCACACACGTGAGGGATGGACTGACCCAATCCCCCAGCCCCCAAATGTTGGGCAGCAGCAGCGAGTGGGGTAGGAGGGTGCAGTGCACCACAGGGGAGCTGAGCCCAGCTCTGAGTCCCTCGCCTGAGGGCACAGGTTGCACTAAAACTTGGATAAAGACTTGGTTGCAAGAGCAACTCAGCAGAAGGCAAAACCATCCCCATGGGCACATGCTGTGCAGGGCCTGAGCATGGGTTTGCCTCGTGAGGTGGCACAGCATTGGTCTGGCACTGGCACTGATGGGATGCCTCTGCTTGGCTTCCCGCAGCCCCACAGCCTGCATGGGGTGGTGGCTGGCACTCTCTTGGTCCCAGGACAGCACAGCCAAATATCCCCACCAGCCCTGATCACCTTAGGGGGGGTTATCTTCTTTCTTGTCAGAAGGAATCAGAACAGTGTCCCTGGTTGATTCCCTCTCCGTGGTGAAAGCTTCCTGCTGGTGAACAGGAGAGAGAAGGATGCAGCAAAGGCTCCTTTCCCCCATGATACATAGAGTGGGTAGATTTGTGGAAGGAAGGGCTTAGTCCCAGGAAGCTGTAAAAAGGACAAAAACCTTGGATCTGTTCACAGCCTGCCCACGGTGTGGCAGAGGCACCTGACAAAGGATGTGGGACAGACACTCCTCTGCCTGGGGTGGATGTCAGGGCAGGTCTATAGAGTGAGGAGAGGTAGTGAAGAGGAGGGCAGGAGGCTTTGTAACAAGAAAATAATCAAAGAAGGAGTTCAAACTGCCATCTGCTACTGGTAGGAAGCCTCTGATGATGTTGCCTTCATTTCTGGAAACGTGGAGGAACACTGGCATTAGTCAACACTGTAGGCTGTCAGAGATGGTGGACACCTCATGTTCAAGTTATCCTGCTAAATTGCCTTTTCTCTTCTTGGCCAAGAAACCCAGTAGGAAAAATGGATGTGAGCACATATCTTGGGCTGTATGCACAGATATGTTGTGGTCAGAATTGCAAGCTCCTCTTGGAGAATTCGGTCCCCAGGCTTTCAGTTTTTGGGTTTCCCTCTCTTCAGTCATTCTATTTCCTACAATGGACTGTCAGTCAGCATTTTCAGATCTTTGTATTACTTCAAAGAAGAGTGTCATTTGGGAAGTTCCTCCTCTATTGGGATTTCTTTCCCCCCTTTCTTTTGTCCTACAGTGTACCCCTGCTCCATGGTGGGACTCAAGCAGACAGGTGGTGTCAGTTCACATCACTGCAGATCATGCTTCTGATTCTTTTCCTCATCCTCCTCAAGATGATTCTCTCTCAGTCTTTGGGGTTGCCCAGGTATGTCTCTGGGCCATTCCAAAGTCTCTGCCCTTCAAGAAAAATGTTTTTTCTCAGCCCTTTAACTATATAGGCACAAAACACACACGAACACCAAACAACTGAGATCTGCAAGCTCATGCCCCACATGGATGCTGCACCTCTTACAACTTTGAAATGGCTGCAGATCTTCCAGCCTAATTCCTTCTTGGCACTGAATGTTTTAAAACCACTTTTTATTATGAGTGATGCCTTGTCTAATTCTTTCATTAGCTCCTGTAGATCTCCTACAGGATCTCAAAAAGTGAGGGACGATGCCTTATCAGGGTCTTATGAAGCAAGAAAATGAAATGTATTTTATATCTGTAGGTTATTGGTTTTGTCATGTTGTCATTATTATTAAGAAACGGATAGGTCTGGGAGGCTTTTATACTGAGAAGGCGGGAGAGAAGAGTCCAGGGCAGGCAGGCATGAGTGATGCGCATGGGGTTAGACATCCCTGTAGATCTGACTGGTGTGAAGGCAAGTAATTGAATGGATGTTGGTGGAGAAAATAATTCCTGCCTAGAGACCCTTCCCAAGGAGAATTAATGAGCTGATCTGTTCCCTTTCCAGCTTGTTATATCTGAACAGTGCATGAGAGCTAAGTGCAGATTCAGTGTTTGCAAAAATGAAGAGCTGACAGCAAAGTGAGGCAGGGCACAGGCAGTGGACAGGCTTCTGCCAGACGATTCTGGCGCTGCGTCGCTTCCTCTCACTGCCTTCTCCCACTGCTGTTTGTTCCTTGGTGCACCTCTTTCCTTTCACATCCATTTTATGTGTAGGGTTTTTTTCCTATTTTCCCTCTTACCTTTCATGATTTTCTTTCTTTCAGCCATTGTTTCTGTCAACGTCCCTAGTTTTGCTCTGCAGAATTGCCTGTCGTCCTACTTCCAAGGATCCACAAACGTACCAGGGTTCTTTCCTCTCATCCTTGCTGACCTAATCCAGGGCTTTTCTGAAAATTCAGTGGACGTAGCAGTAGATTAAGTCAGGGTCTCCATGTCTTCACAGTTTGGGACCAGGAGCATCCTAGCCCAGCCATGAGATGCAGCAGGAGGAAATGACCCGGCACAGAGCTGATTGCTTCTGGCGTTGCATCTGCTGGGGAAAAAAAGGATTCAGAGCTGGACAGGCCTTGAGTGAAGAGGAAGACAAAGGATTTTAAAAAGTGGGGTGGCAGATGGTGAGGAAGAATTACTCAGGATCCCAGACTTGGGTGGGTTTGGTTCTCCTCTCAGCTTAAATTCACACCTGACTGAAGTCACTGAGAAGGCAGGGATTTGAGGGGCTGAGACCGCAAGCTCAGCTCCTTTGTAAGATTTGACAAGGAAATGCTTTTCCTCACTAATGAGTTGCTAGAACAGACTTTTAAATTGCTTTTAAATTATGAATCTTCCTGCTGACAGAGAAAGAGGAATGGGTTAATATTGTCCTGAAATGCACCAGAAATTGCCTTGCTGAAAAGAGTGAGAGTGAAATGCAGTGGGAGGGACATGGAGATGCAGTGTGGCAGCAGTAATGTATAAAGAAATTAGACAGAGATAGAACAAATGTCTCTTTGCCAGGGAGACCAGGAGCTATTCCTATCTAATGTTTCCCTTTTAACCCATCCCTTTCCCCATGCAGCCCTCTGAGCCCCCGTCTCACTTGGTTGCGGTTTGGTATGATCTAAGCAAGAGTTTTGGGGGAGGAGAACCGCTGAGGTTTGACAGCAGAATCTCCATATTTGTTTAATTTAAAAGCAGTAGCGAGGAGGTTGCCGGGGGGAGCACGGAACATTTCAGGCTCTCAGATGGCTCTGCCCCCTGCCCCTGTTTTAAGAGCAGATTCCCAATCAAGCATACCCGGTTTATCCCAGGGGGAGCCCTCGCTGCTCCATTCTGCACTGCTTCTCCCTTCCATATTGCACTCGTTGTTCAGGGGATGTGCTGCTGCCTTCCTTTCACGGGCATGAAACCTTCCCCCTTGAAGGGGGGTCTCAAGGAGGGAAGGGGGCTGCTCCTGGGGGAATGGGTTACAACGGGGCTCCTGATCCATGTCCTCCCCCCACAGCCCCCAACTCAAGGCAGCAGCCACCCAGCAGGGGAAACACAGAACGCAGAACAGGTTAGGCAGACGCAGAACGGAATGTAAATACAATACACCTAAAAGTTATTTTTCTCTTGCCTGTATGACCCCAGCTTTTTCCTCACCCTCCATCTTTGACTCATTCTATCCATCTCCATTTTAATTTGTTCTCGTTTCCCTCCCCTGTTTTTCCTCTTTATTTTTCCCTTTCATCTTTATGTCTCTTCTGTGCTTTCTCTCAAAAGCATCTTCTCCTTCATTATTTCTCCCTGTTTGTCTCCAAGTTCTCTGAGGCCCATCCCCCTTGCTCTTTCCTCTGTTATATTATCTTGTCCTTGCTCTTCTCCTCCCCTTTGCTCCTGCTGTCGCATCTCTCTATCCTCTTTCCTCTTTTCCCTGCCATCAGTTCCCCCTGGCTTTACCCCATCTTACATGCAGTCATTCCCCCAGCTAAAGGACCCCATTCTTTTGGAGCTGTGCTGCCTGTATGCTCTAAAGAAACACTTTTCCAACCTCTTTCCGGCTGTCCCCCTCCTCCTGTCTCCAGCCAGTGCCCCCTCCTCCAAGCAGTGTATGACACCAGTTGCTGTCGCTATCTCCTCTTACCCCTATGGCAGCTCAGCTACCTCTGAGCGGGGTGAGACCCGAGCCCCTCCCTCTGCTCCCCTCTTTGCTCACCGCCTGTGGTCAAGCCAACCTCCCTCCACTTTGCTGCCTCCAACCTCCCATGGCCGGAGGGCTCACTGGCAGCTCAGCTGATGAGCTGGCTCATCTGCGTGCAGCCAGCAACTGGGCTGGAAGGAGCTCATGGCAGCCCTAAATGCCCTCCCTGGCAACCCTCAGACATGGATCCGGCCAGGATCCAAACGGAAAACAAGGGTCTCTCAAGCCATAACCCTGGGGCAGTTGTTGTGCACTACAGTGAAGGATCTCTGGTTGTCAGGGAGAAGAGTCTCAGGGAGCAGTCATCCTTTTTGAACTGTTTTCAGGGGAATGATTTTCTTTGAGGTTCTCAGGAGTACCTAAGGTGGGGAGGTGAATGGGCCTGGGGGCTCCAAGCCTCATAGTTGCCCAAATGAACCTCAGTGAGGAGGGGCAGAGGGTATCACTGGCTGGTGAGAAAAGGGGGATTGCGTACCAGGCAGGGCTCTGCATGAACCGTGGTGACTCACTGGGTGCCAGAAACGGGGACACTGCTGTTAATGGTCTATTGCAGCACATGGCTGCAGACAGAAAACCCACCACCAACAAGTCCCCAGGCATAAGGAGCAGAGCAAAGGGGATAGCAGAGAGTGCAGGAGCAAGGGCCATCTAAGGGTGGGGTGTTGCAAAGTCAGAATAGGGTTCATAAAAGGGGGACAGGGACAAGGAAGAGTAGGAAAGACTGTGTATGAAGGCTAGGCATGTTTGCCTGGAAAAGGAGGTGAATGAGAGGGAAAGTGATTGGATTGTGTTGAATAATGAATGGCTAGAGAAGGTGGATCAGTAGCTCTTGATTTCCCCATTTTGTAACACACAGACAAGAGGACCTGACATGAGTCACCGGAGACCCAGTTAAAGCTTTCTCATTTGATGCATATCAGGGCTGTGGAGCTCACTGCCACTGGAGCTCTCATGGCCAAGATTTTAACAACATTTAGCAAGCGAGTGGGCATTTACGACAGAGTTCACGAAAATTAAGCATCCTCATAATGGATGTGAACAGCATTTTGGGTGTTTTGTAATTCGGCAATTAAGCCAGTCGCCATAAAAACTAGGATAACATTTCACAAGGGCAGTCTATCCCCTATCTGACTGCCATGTGGTTCTTGCCTCTTCCCTGAAACATTTGTCAGGGATTAAACAGAGCTCAGATTTACTTAGTCTGGCATTTCTTTTGTTTCTAGACGCGATGCTGTGCAGTTGCAATGTAAGATGCAAACCAGGCCTGCATTTCTGCTGGTGTCAATGACTGCCCTAATTTGACAAATTAACAGTGAGTTTAGGTATTTCTATCATATTTTGCTAGGAAGTATCTGGGATAGAAAGCAATTAAGAGCATATGGAATTAAGTGGAGTCCTTTTTCTTCACACCCCAGGGTATAAAGTAAGTAGTTGGCAATGAAGGTGCTATATATGTGCGAAGAATTATTATTGTTGAAGTCCCTGCTTCCCAGAAAGCAATAGGCTTTGGGTCTCTTTGATGCTATCATGACTAAATTAGAAATGAGGTTGTCTCTTTTCTCTTGCATCTGTGGAAATGATTACTGCACTGGCATCTGATGACGTACAATACTGTAGTGTTTCTATGCACAAGAGATGGAGGCCCAGTTCTCCCCTCGTTTGCACTGATGTAACCTCGGTGACTCGGATGGAGCCACGCTGCTTACGCTGCCCGTGTAGGCACGGGGAGAGCGAGGCTGAGGAAGGGCTGTGCGTGCTTTAAACAGCCATGCCCCCAAGGTCACCGCGTGTCCCCGCTCCGCCAGTGACGTACCCAACAAACCAAGGGCTAAATTCACTTCTACTGTGAGTGGGTGAGACAGCCCCAAAGTTAATGAGATTCTGCATTTATTTACTCCAGCTGTTCACCAAGTCCAGCCGTTCCTTTTCAAACTATTCCCATTTTCATCATCTTTCCCCCTCATTAGAAAAATTCAGCTTGGCTGCCCTTCCTGTGGGGCAAAAATTCTCATACAGACTCCTCACCTTGGATGGGTGAGTGTATAAAATGGCAGAGGTGACCATGAACTTGCTGGCATTCACCTTTCCCTTTCTCTTCTTTTTGCATTTCTATCTTTATTTGAATCTCTCTTTTTTATTGACAGCTTTCTGTCTCCCAGCCCCATTTATTCTCCTTGTGTTACAGAAAAGCTCTCCCATAAAATTCCAAACTACACAATCAGAGTTTTCATACCAAGCCCTGCAGGACAGGTGAAATCCACTTCTGTTTCTGTGGCACAGGCAACTAAAGTATTTATACTAGCTTCCTATCAAATCTATAACTCCCCAGAGAAGCATAGGGACTTTATACTGCACTTCCTTTTCCCCCAGAGCATATACTCCTATCTGCTAGCTGTGAAAAACAGAAAATGAGGATGGTATACAAAAACTTGAGAATGCAATGTCATCCTATTCATGGGTAGGGATTTTTCTGATGTGTGTTTTTGCTAGAAGCAAACAACTATAAATTTCTGATTTAGCTTGTTGTATAAAGAATACATTCTGTCAAATAAAGAATAACACTATCCACCTCCGTTCCTTGGATTTTCTATCTCTTTCTGATTTTTCTCTTCCTATTTCTCAGTTTTCATTCTCCTTCTGAACATGATTTTTTTTTTAGTGCCTGTTTTATTTTTCTCCTCCCACTCCTTCATAACAACATTTCATTCTTAAATTTGCTATCACTCAGAGAACTTCTCTCTTTCTTCAGGTCTTGTTTATATCACCAGTGTAGCTGCAGTGAAATGGATCATGCTTGAACACTGAATATTTCCCAGGTTTATGGTTGTGTTCATTCAGTATCACAGATCACTGTTAATCAAATGACTTTTCATCCAACCCTGTTTGCTGACTTCTGCAACCTTACTGTGACCTGCCCATTGTAAACAGTAAATTTCTGAGAACCTGCTCCTGGAGCTTTATCTCCTCCTGAGGATGTTGCATAATATTTTTCTTTCTTAGTTCAATTTTTCTTTCACCCTTGGTTTTCATTTTTCTTCATTCTCTTCATCATTCTTCTTCAGAATTCACTGTTTCTTCTTCTCTTCATTTTTCTCCACATCATCTCTCATGTCTGCATTTTTCTCCCACAGTCCTAACGCCTGATGACATTTCTGCTCTTCCCTTTACATTTCTAGCCCATGGTCCTCCTGGGTATGAACTAGTCCCCTTGATCCCATCCCGTTCAGCCTCTTTGGAGAACTGGTGGAAAAGGACTCACAACTAAGTCTGTTCAAATGTGTGCATGTGCACATGTGCACGTGTGCATCTCCTTTCAGATACGATCGGTATGAAAGATTGGTGGTTGAGATGAAGTGGTCTAATTTTGACTTTTGCCTTTCAGACAGCCATGAGGAGTCATTCCCAAATGTAGATGCCCCCCAGAATTGCCTTCACAGTACAGGGTCCCAAGGGATCCATCATCAAGAATTTCTGCTGCTTCGTTTTAGATTCAAGCATTGCCCTTTTCCTTAGGCTGAGGGTCATGGGTTTTTGAAGGGCAGTGGCAGAATCATGAAAGAAGACATTTTTCTCTTGCTCATTTTTGAGTGAGGAGTGAATGAACTGTGATAAATATTTTTCTGTATATAACTAGAGCTGTCTCAAAGAAGTGGCAGAGGAAACAGATGGCAGAGGCCCTTTATAGGCAGCTGCTGTTGTCTCTTAAGGTGTCACACAGGCAAGAAAAGTGGTTGTAATTGGGGAGCTTCAAGATCAGTAGCGCCTGAAAGGACTCAAGCAGAAAAGAATGTCATCCTGCCTGAAGGCAGGGGGGAGGGAGACAGAAATCAAATATTCAGAGACTAAGAAATCCAGTACAGGGAATAGGCTGGTGTCACTATGAAATTTTACTGAATTTCATGACCATAGGATGGATGGTTTCCCTGTGTTTGGGAGTTCATAACTGGCCACAGAGAGTAGGAACATTTTAAGCAGGGTGAAGAGCTGGTTTGGTGTATTTTGGGGATGGCAAGAGGGGCTGGTATCCAGTGGAAACAATTGAGTGAGAGACTGAGATCCCGAATGCACTGTGGAAATGCAGTTGGGTGGGAGTGAGGAAAGGTCCAGGAATAGCTATCTCCAGGCTCCTTTCTCCTCCAATTGCTTCAGAGCACTACTGCAGTGCATGCTTTTGGTATGGGGGATGCTACAGTTTGGTGTAGAAGCTTCTGTTCCAGATATTCCTCAAAATGCCTGCCTGGAGCCCTATGATCTCAGTGTATGCAGCACAAAGAGAAATTGTAATTTGACCTGTGAAATAACAGAAGTGCAGACATGTAGCTGCTCCCTCAAGAAATAACCAGGCTTAGGTTCCTTCGTATCTTCCAGGCTTGGAAAGATTGCACAATGGGCTAGACCGCTAAGTCCTCTAGACATGGAGTTATTTTAATCTCTCCTGCTCCCCTTGTGTCTCCAAAAGTAGGAGCCAAGTATTTCTTTCAAGGAAGAGAAAATTCACAAAAAAGTTCAATAGGAGAATTTGGGAGGAAACCTGGGAGGATGATAGGGTCTCTCATAAAGTGCAAAGGTTTGGGGCAACAGAGCAGCTGTGAACAGGCTTGCTGCTGGAGATAATTGCAGCTCAACATTGCACGGTGTCCTTTAGCTGAGAACTCCATTGGAACTGTACTCAATAGTCTCAAAGGGAACAACTGCCAAGAGCAGAGCACAGCAGTGCAGCTGCTTTGCTGTTGGGAAAGGGAGCAAAAGAGAAAATAATATGTCTACCCTGCCGAGTGAACTGCAATGCAAACAGCAGCACAGCACAGGAAAATGCATGGGATTGACAATTTTTCTAAATTTTAGGTGAGCACCTAATCATTGCACCACTCTTTCTCAATCATTGTTCCGTTCTTCCCCTCTTCATCCATCACTTTGTCCATCTGTTCACAGGAAAGCATAACTCAGAAAGGCCAAGAATGGCTTTCCAGGAATTAATTCCAGGGGCTGTCTAAGATCACAGGAGAAGGGTGTTTTTCTGTGTGCTGCATCATTACAGCTTGGCCCACATTTACAGGAACAGTGAGGGGGAAAGCATTCAGAGCCAAGCAAGACTGTGAGAAAGAGCATTGTGAAGATATAAAGGCACCAGGACCAGGGAGGACTTTTATTCTTCTGCAGAAACTGAAGAGATGGGTTGTTTCTGGGAATAAACTGACTCAGCTATGAAGGAAAGCATCTCTGCATGCTGGAAATGGAGAGACATTTGGGGCTGGAAGGGTCTGTGACAGCTGGAAAGCACAGCTGGCCAGAAGGAAACGTTAGGTAAGAGGGGACCAAGGACTTGGCCACAGCATGACAAGGGAAGGTGGTAATAGGAATGCAGTGTGTGCTGGAAGAAGATAATTGAGATACATGGTCTGAAAGAGGAAGATGAGTCAGAAGAAATCCCAGGACTCAGAGGTAGGAGAGGTATGAATTGCTGAGAGAAGCAGGAGTATCAGCTTGAGCTGATGGATGGAGAGACCAACCCCCTCACCCACCTTCTCTGAATTGTGGAACGGGATGGATTTTCACCTGCAGATGCCAACATCTGCCACCACTAACAGCCTTCCCTCTCACTCCTTCCTGCCCCAGTCCATGGGAGAAAGAAGGGTTCAGACACAGAAAGACAGGGCAGGATTAATCACATAGACCAAGGCCTTGGATCTACAGCAATTTGGAAAGTGTGACCAGTGGTTTTTGCCACATGGTTTTCTGGTTTTATGCAGTAAAGTTTGAAAAAGAAAAGGTTAGAAAAAGAAGAAACAAACTAGTTGGAGCATGAAATTTGACTTGACTTGGTGATGCCAAGGAAGGCAGCCATGACCACCTCATACATTGAGGCTCTCTGCTGGTCTTATAGCACATGAATTTATCCTTCTTCTGGAGTCTTTGGGTACAGTTTTCATGGCAGAGAACCCATGGCTTGGCTAGATTATCTTTGGTAAAGCAGGGGAACCAACACTTAATGCCGGTCTCTGGCTGCTGTTCTTTGGCGGAGGTTTTCTGAGAATTTTACCTTTTCTTGCCGTTGTGCCATTGCAGCTGCACCAAAAATGCTTCACGTAGGGTGGAAACACCTTTATGCTAGACACTGTGCATACACAAAAGCTGTTGTCCCTACATCAAAGAAGTGACAATCTAAGATGACAAATGACATATGAAAGGCAGCAAAGCAGAAGACAGCAAATGTGTAGAATTTGTTTCTGTGTTGTTGCTTTTGACATCACTAAGAGGGTATTATACCTAGAACTGAGTTCATCTCCTCCAGGCAGAACAGAATGCAGAACAGGGCATGCCTGCCCAGCACCAGGCAGTGCCAGGAGGAGATTCCCAAATAACTCTAAGCAAGCTAGCTCAGGTATTTCAAGTTCTAATGGCTACTCAAGCATGGTGCCCTTCACAGGCAAATTAGCTGTGTGTCTGAGAGCTGTCAGGATGCAGCGCTTACTCAGGTGTGCAGATTCCAAAACCCATGCAAGGTCACATTACACTGTGCCATGGGGACTTGTAGTAAGAGCCTCTCTCAGTTCTCAGTCCAAATCTAATTCCCGTATCCAAAACAGGCATGCCTATGTGACTGGAGGGGTTTTCCCCCACACACACTTGGTAACCACAGGTGGTCTGAAAGAAATGAATGATCACATCTCCTTCTGTTCCTGTGGGAAGGGTACTGTATTATTTGGGGTTCTGAAATGGAGCTTGGCCCAGACGTGGGCAAGTGCTTGAGAAATCATGAGCCTGAAGATGCCATCACAGCTGGATTTCTCCTTTGCAGTTTTAGCAGGCAGGGCTGAAGGACACAGAGACTAATCTCCATGTGACCTGCAGATCCTGTCCTTTCACATGAGGGCTGAAGCTTGCTGAAGAGGCAATGCTGGAATGCTTTTGCCCATGTGGTGTCTGCCCTGGGGATACACGGCCACTTCTGTCTCTAGGGTTGTCACTTACCAGTGAAAATTCATTGGATTCATGACAAAACTGCAGGATTTACCAGCAAAGAAATAGTTTGTTCTCAAAATAAATAAAATCTGATCTGGAGGTGGTGATTTACTCAGACACCCAAGAGATCACTTATTTTGAGTATCTTGTTTAATTCTCACTGAGACTGCTAGTTTTGTCAATCTACATCTTAGTTTTCTTGGGAAAAAGAAAGTATCATATATTACAGGGCTTCTTCCCATAACAAAAATAAAGGAAAAGACTCAAGGAGAGGAAAGCTCCATGTTCATCACTTCACTGAGCTGCACCACAGCAGGGACAGTGGTTGAACCCACAACCAAATAAATTCTTAAGACCTATATGAAGCTCTTCTCTTCCTTGGGACCCACATGAAGAATTAGATCTCTGCAACAGATACACAGTCAGTAGCTTTTCCCAAATAATGAACTAATCAGAAAGACTAAAAATAGGCTGCTCTGGAACATCAGTTCAGCCATTTGGAATGTAGAGCAAACGGCACTGAATGTGTTTAATGAAGTGAAAGAGCTTTGTTTTTAATCACTGAGCTATTGATAAATTGTTGATAGGTGATCAAATGTGGACTATGCTTTCAAATGTTGTGACTTTTTGAACCTGACAAGACCCTCTTGAGCCACTCTTGTTCCTTTCACTGCTAATGTAATAGGACTTCCTGCCCTTTTCAGGACCTAAAATAAGAATAACTGTAACGTCATCTTTTTTTTCCGGGTAACAAACATTTAGCCTCTGGGCCAGTAATCAATTTTCAAGACTAAATGTTCATAGTTGTACAAAATCAGACCCTGGGAACTGGGTCGGATATGTGAGAGAAGATGACAAGATGGGAGGCAGATCTGTTCACATCTCTACATGCTGTTATCAGGATAACACCAGGGCATTAGATTAGGAGGGTGGGGAGAGTGAATGAGGGAGAATCTGGTTTTTAATTGTACAGCAGCAAAAAATGAGTGGGGAATCAGCATAGAGCCTATGGCGAGGGAAGATTTAATTTTCGTGCAGGGAAGGAAGTGAGCTGGATCCTCATGGGCGTTAGATCAAGGGAAGTAAGGGAAACTGAGGCTCTAATAGAGAAATGTAGGTCTGTTGCAAGGTTTGAGAGAATACTATTGAACCAGTTCAGTTCATGACAGACCCTATTGGCTGTCCTAGATAGACTAAATCTTCCAGCATGTCTGGATCATACTCGGTCCAGAATGACAGAGGAAGAGAAAAGAGTCTTAAGCAGAGTCCACATGTCCCTTACTTTATGTCATCCAAAGTTTCCCCTACATACAGAATGTCTTCAGATGGAATATAAGCAAAATTATTTGCTGTTTTATGCTATTAAATGGGCTGAATCAACCGGAATGAATTTGAGGACTGAGCCCTATACACCTGCTCTGGCTGATGTATGCTCATACATCAGTGATCTTAGTAGGCAGCTTGCTGTGCACCGTGAAGCTCTCTTTTCTTTTCCTTCCAGTGGAGAAGAACCACAGTGTCTTCTCATGGTCTGCAGGAAATCTCAAACCCCATGTGAGATATAGTTTACACACTACAACAATTTTGTAACACTCGTTTACTTAGAACACACAGTTCTTAGCATTTCTAGATTAATGTTAATGTGCCCCCCTCCCAAGGTGGGGGTACATCATCCAACCAGTGCTAAGTCAGTATAGCAATTAATTATCTGACTGAACATTTGTATTCTGCTTATAAACTCATGAGTTATTCAATTCCATCCTATTTGGAACCAGGTTTTCCTTTTAAACTCGACTGCAAACCAGCTGTCCATCAATTGTGATGTGCTCATACCTTAGGGTGATGAGAGCAGCAGAAAAACCTAAATGGGTTGCTAGAAAGTGCTACCAGTAAAATAGAGATGCATTTCATTAGTGTTGGGAGGATTGGCAGCTCTTTAATTGTATGAATCACCCAATGGGTGTGTTCCCAAAGCCAATCGGAGCGTGCCAGTTCAGTAGAGCCACAGTGAGCAACGCTGTGCTGCGTCATTCGGCATTCTCCAGTGAGTGATTAAATCCATGTCATTTGCCATAAATCAAATGTTGTCACAGGGTCAGTCTTGTGGGTCATGCTAGGTTATCATGGGGATTTTGCACTGGTTCTATCAGGTCCTGCTGTGTCACACAGGTTTTTTCGAGGTCATGCTGCGTTCCTCAGATACCATCTCTTGAACTCACTGGGAGCCCTGGTGGAGTGCATCAGGGGAATGATGAGAAGGGTTTGCTGCGTAGCCTTCTACTGCACCGGGTTAAGGCCACTTCTCATGGCTGAAGTATCTCTTCCCTGGAAAATGTGCATTTTTCTCATTTATCAGTTTGAGCAGACACTGTGACATTTGTGATTTTGCCTTTCAAAATAACACCTGCCCAAGGCCCAAAACGAATAAGATCTAGTCTTGAGGCAGTGGCTTCTCTTTTTCAGACAGAAAGCATCATGCTATTTCAGTTAATTGTATTGCTGCCTGACTCCATGGAGTCAGATCCTGCCCTGTGCTAACATTGCTGCACACTGGTAGTTTAAATTCCTGTTATCAGGAACTCCCATACAGCCAAGAAATGCATAAGCTTTCCCTCAGTGAGGGAATGTGGCCAAAGGACGAACAGTACAAGACATCATGTTCCAGGAGTCCCCTGCTACAGTGGTCCCTTGTTTTCAGTCAGGATTTGGTCAGGTATGTGTTACAACAGCCTTGAGGTACTCCAGCTTGCATCAGAGACTAAGCCAATCTCTTCTGGTCTGGTGATCAGAAAAACACAAATGCAGCACAAAGCCACCTTTAACCCCCACACCAACCATCCTGCTTCAGATACCATTGAGAAAGCTGGAAATCCACAGCTTCCCTACAGAAGTTGCTTTGAATGGCATGAGTTTAAAATGTTGACATTTTTATGGATAGAGAGACTATTTTAGGATTTTTTTAAGGATCATTATGGCCTCCTGTGAGGTCTGTGTGGTTAGTTGAGTAGTAATTGATGCTTACTTTTGCAGAAAAGGAATGTAAGAATAGTCTCGATAACATTTTTAAACCTCTCAGAACAAATTTATTTTCCATGACACACATGGCCCCTCTAGAACAGAGAGTGGCAGATCATGGTATGAAAGTTTTACTGGTGCCAATCAAGATGACATTCCAAACCCACTAGTGCCATCACTGGTCAGGTAAACAAAGGCTAACAGATGATTTACTGAAGGCAGTGTCCCAATTTTCAGCAGCAAAACCAATGCTGCTGGGTGAGGTTTCAGCTTGTGTTTTCTATGCCTGTAATTTCTGTCCTCTGCTCAGAGCAATAGAAGGCATTCTGGTAGTGCATGGTTTTTCACTCTTTGATGTTTTCCATCACCCAGTGTCCCTGGAGCACAAGAAAATGCTCCCATGCCCATTCTATTTGTGGAAAATTTCAGACATGGGAAGGTTAAGTGGGTAGCCAAGTATACACAAAGACTGCAGCAGAGCTGAACTCACTTTTCACCAAGCCATAAGTCCATATCCAGATCACTCCACTATCCTTCCAGAGTGCTGTTTACCTGGCCCCACTGCCTATCACACCACAGAAGGATATTGACTGTTTTCCAAGTGTGAAGTACACAGGTGTTCTCTAAAGCTCCAGGGAAACGTCATGGATTGCAATCAGTAACATATTAGAGCTGATTCAAGCTCTACAGTACTTCTTGCAAGCTCCCAAATCCTTTAAACATAGGAGGTCTCTGCAGGAGCCACATCAGATCTTGCTGGTCTTCTATTAGACCCAGTGAGTGAGCCAGGAAAAAAGTTATTCCCTCTGAAATTGAAATCAAACTCATATTTTCCTCAGCAGAGCTATTTTAAGTCGTTCATTATTACCTTTTTTTTCTCTGCAAAGCAATGCCCGTTTGATACTCAAAGGTTGTTAGAACCAAAGGGGAAAGAGAGAACACTGGGGTATTGTTCTTGCTGCAGTTGCAGGCTTACTTGGCACCTAAAAAAGATTTTATTAAAAAACAAACCAATTCTACAATGCTTTGAGTGAGAAGAAGAAAACAGCAAGGGAGAAAAAGAAAAATAAAATCCATGCTGTTTAAGTCTTGGGCCGTGTCAGAAAAATATGGCATGAAGTTCTCATATTGGGTCAAATCCATGGCTACTACAAGTGAGCATAAACTACTAATTCTTACATTCAGCAGTGATGCATGTGAGGCTAAGACGCAGATTATCTCATTTAGCCTTTGTGATGTAAGAAGAATCCAATACTGAATTCCTGCACAGGTCCTTGACAGATGGTGTTTAATGGCAACAACAGGCACTCCGGGTACGTTTCCCCATGGCTTGCTGGATCCCAGCTTTCTCCTCAGGCTTTCTGTGTCAGTCGTAACTCACCTGGAGAAAACTTTCAGGTGTGTTTTCCTATTGCAAAAGCAAGACATGGAAATACATCCACATTAAATTGCCATCACAGCGCAGCCTCATGTTTGCCATGTGATGCAGGCAAGGACACAGATTGGCACCTCAGGTGGCTTGCTTTCTTCCACACACCAGCACATGGAATCATCACACCATCCTCCATTCATTTCTTTCTCCACCTGCCTGTCTGCCTTTTTTTTTTCCTTTCTCATTCATGTTCAGCAGGTGCCTTCAATTCCCAAACATGTTCCCAGATCTTTCCCAATGTCAGCTGTGAAGCTAAAAAGGGATTTTCTGAATTTGATTGATCAGGTTGTCACAAACCTGGCTAGGAGCCATTTGTTGGGCACTAATCAGATTGCTGCCACAGAATCCAGCTGCTGAGTTTCCAGTGTGCTTTTTACCCTCTGGAACATAAAGAGAGACAAAAGTACTACATCTGACTGGGCATCTCCAGGGATGTTAGAGGGGCACAGAGCTCTATCGACCATTCCTTCTTGAGAACTTGACCTCCTACTGCAGTTGCCTCTCCCTGCAGGCTCACACAACTTCCCCAGGTAGCTTAAATACAGCCTTTCACAGAATCCTATCATGAGGCATGAGCTTATACTTTCACTTACAGGCACTGCCAGATGTAACGCGTGATAAAGACGAAATTTTCACACAATGTCTGAAACCATCACCTCTCAGGAAAAACAGATCATGAGAAAACAATAAACACAATGTACCCACCCACTGCTCCCTCTCCTTTTGACTCAATGGGAGATCTCCTGCCTCAGATGCCAGCTCATAATTTGTCTTTTCTGATCGTGGTTATTCCCCTCACCAAACAAGGCTTTTCTCTTTAAAAACCATTCACTCCTCTCTCTGCCATCCATTCTGTCTTGTCTCTTGATGAAGTTTCCTGTTTCATTCCTCAACCAAGTCCTTCTTTAATCCTTTCCATCCTTACCTGGCTTCGTTCAGCTTTTTGCAACGTGCACAGGGCTCAGCAATCCCACCGCCCCTGTGTGCAGTCTCAGTCATCACCCACCAGGCTTCAAGGACCAACCGCTGTCAATGTATGAAGGACTCTTCTGCCTCACAGTGAGCAGGAATCCACACTGGAGTTACTCTCGTAGTTACAGCAATGTAATAACACCGTGACATCAAGGAGAGTGCACAACTCATGCAGAGGTCTCACATCAACATGAGGCTCAGCACCAGCTGTTCAACAGGCATTTAAACCCAGTGCTATTCTAGTAGCGTTGCAGGCTCACTAAGTACAATGACTCTGAAAGAGGTACAGATATTTATCTCAACAAGCTCTTGAGGCCCTCAGCTGTTCATCTGGCAAGTGCTCAGAGCTGCTGCTTCTGGAGGACACATGCCCATCCGGATCTCCTCCAGCCGTTCAAGTTCAATGTGCAGGAGCTCGGAGCAAAAAGACAAGATTAAGACACAGGCTATTTTCTAGCTGTTACGTGAGTCAGGGGCCCAGTGCACAGCATAGCCTGCATGCTTTTACGAAGGAAAATAGGTGGAAGCATCACATTATCTGTGGCTGCAGCTCAGCAGATGCTCCATTTGCACACTACAATTTATGAGCTGTGCTGTGGAATGATTTAGAGGGTTGAGGACAGAGTGCTTTGCTTTCATCAGGGACACGGAGGTAAGGGAAGACCTGCCATGAGCAGGCTGTGAATACAGCCTAGAGAATGAGACAGAGTTTTCCTGTGTGGGCTGACATGCCCACACACGGACCAATGCACAGATCACCCTTGGAGTAAGGATGATTCGATGGGCTCTTATTATAAATGATCCTTGGCTAACAACATAGAGAAAGTAATTTATGCTTCTTCCTGCGTTTCTGAATAATCTTTAGTAGGTTGAATTGTCCATAAATCTACTGCTGTACTTTGGATACAGGTGTGAATCCAAGGACTCTCTGACTCTTAAAATGATGAAGTTTGGCAAGCAGAAATCACTTTTTAAAGCAAGGATTCACTTCTCTCTCTTTTAAATGCTTCAGGAAGTCGTGACACACTTACAGGAAGTAAGGTCTGATTCTGGTAAAGTGGGCTGAAATAACTTGCCATTTTCAGAGCAGGATGAAACACATGGCAATTATAATGCAAAAAGCTTTATGAGGATGTAACTGTTTAAAAGCTGATTATGAAAAAGAGGGACTTGGCATCCAATCTGGAAGGCTAGTAGAGGGAGGGATGGCTGCATGGCAGGACTCCTGTTGGTGTATGAATGTCTGCACCATGGTGGCATTGTTATCCCCTTCTTGTCCTGACAATACGCAGTCAATGGCACTTCAGGAGGTGGGTGGGAGACATCTGGTTAATGAGGAACAGATGGACTTCATCGGACATGCACTATACCTGCTCTTTTCTTCACAGCTCCCTCCCTCACTCTCTGATTTCTCTATTCTTCGCTGCAGCTGAGCTCTTCCCTCTCCTTCCTTTCAAATGGGAGAGAATGTTTGTGTGCTTCCAATAAAAAGCAATGAAATGCTCTGGTCAGAGCCAAGTGCAATACCAGCAAATGCAGTTAGGAAATGACTCACCTGTAGCACGCTCCATTCTCTGGGATCCCTACATGTTGTGCTGGTCCCCACTTATCGTGCCCCCTTACTACTCCAGTCCCTGGACCCATCGTGACAGTGGGCAACAGAGGCCACTTTCTCATTTGCCATTTCTTTGATAGGACCTGTTTAATGACTTGAGAAGGACTGTCTCTAAGCCCTTTCTTTAGGATTTGGCAGTTTACCCCACTGTGATAAGGTGTTTGTATATGGGGACAATTTTTAGAAGAGGTGCAGTGATTCCAGGCAACCTGAATTTCCCTTCTATCCTTCTAGTTCCTTCATGGCATGTAGGTAGGATTTGGGTCTGGGCTTGCGTGTTCCCGTTCAGTTAACAGATGCCAGTAATGTGGGTTTGTTGGTCTCCCATGAAAATCTGAAAAGCTGCATACAAACCAGATCCTGAGAGAAATACAAATTCCCAAAGGCTTGTGCATCTCACAGCTCAGAGGAGACAGCACAGTGTTCCTAGATGTGCTTCTACAAAGGAAATCTTCCTAAATCCCTGTGTTCCAACCAACGCTGACAAAATAGCAAAATAATTCCTATCAAGTTCCAATTGGCTTTCATTAATACTGGTGGCTTTCATTGAGATTTTCTTCCTGAGAGATATGACAGAAAAGTCAGTCCCTAAACCCCTTCTCACTCCTTCTCGTAACAATTTTATTTCACTACAGTTATGCTTGCTCGGAGTTACAGAGTTGAACTGATCCCTCAGTTTAAGTTACATGGTGCGCTTATGTAACATCAGAACAAGGTTTTCTACCTTCCTCTAACTCAACAAGCATTTTAGTGAGGGTGAACAAAGTCCCCTGAATCAGTCCCTTTCAAGGGCAGCAAGCAGAGGCATAGTTAGCAGTCCAGCCATGCTACCTTCTTCTGTCTCTCTAATCTGAGAGCTGTTACCGTGTCCAAAACCAGGATTAATTTTCAGTGTAGGTCTGTCTTGGATAAAAGGCCTCCATGTCCCTTCTGTGCTTTCTACTCCACCTGCCTTTGAGATACATCGGATTTTTTATATAGGGCACAATTACAGCATGAATGAGGAAAGAGAACTTCAAAGGAGGATGATTAAGGTTGGATGAGTTGGAAACCAAGTTAATTCACTTGAGTTGATCATTTCAATGAGGAAAATGGACTGAGTCCCCATGGTATTCTCTTCATAGCATACAAATGCTGAGTTAGCATCCAGATTCACCCACTGCCAGCATCTTGACTTTATGGGCAACTCAGAAGTATTATTCAGTATACTGAATATATCCCAGCCAAAGCATGATGACTGTATCTGCTTGTCCTTGGCTTTCCTTCCAAGATCTTTTCCATACTCTCTCTCTTTCTACCTTTCCCCAAATGTGCTCTCACTCCTCTCGTTAACTCCATGGAGAGTTAACAAGCAGATCCTAACACAGTGAGTTAGCAATACCTCAGCAGCCTTGGAGAGTACAACAGCAGGATAGGACAAAAAAAGGAAAAGCCTGTTCATCCCTCTCCTTTTGCCATTCATCAGAAGTTGAAGTATGGTCATCTTAGCATCTTAGCTTTATTCTGTATGTCACACACCCCTATCCCCAGGACTCTATTCCTGCCTGGGACATTCCCCTCATTGCAGAAGAGGAGAGAAGGTCCTGACACGCCCCCACTCCTCAGAGTAACCTCTTCAGTCCAGCATGGCAAGACTGTCTTTACACTATTCCTCTCCCACAAGCTATTGGGCATGGCAACACAGTCTGGAACTGGTGTATGCTTCAGTGGGTTCACAAGGAGACAGATCCCGGTCTGAGGATCCCATCCAGAAATCCTCAGGGAGAGAATGTGCTCAGCCATCCCTGGCAGCTTGTCTTCAGGCTTCACCATGCACATACAAACAAGTCTGTCAGGTCAGCCAGTGCTACCTCTTTCCAGCTGCTTGGAGGGCTGTACACTTCTTGTTTTGTCTTAGATTCGTTCCTCAGACACACCTCATATCTCTCCTTGGACACATTCCACAGGGACAAAGTCTTCCCGAAGGCCTCTACCCCCATTAGAGAAGTATCTGCTCAAGGTCACTCATCATTCAATCCTCCTGATGCAATGGAGTTGGGGTGGTCTGGGAGTTTCTTACCAGCAGAACCTCTCTGTTTGACAGATCCTTTCCTTTTAACACTGGAATGCAACTCTTGGCAAATAATGCCATCTTCAGTGTTCCACCTCTAAATAGCCTTCCATCTGCTGAAGAGTGAAAATCGGTGTCGGTGCACCTGAACCTGCTCCCTTGAAGGGAGATTTTCTATGCACTGCCCCAGATTTGTCAAGTCCATTATGAAGAATCCTGTTGTGTGGAACTTCAAATCGAGACACACTGCTTTGTAAGATAAATGCAGGTTGAAAGCGTGCAGCTGCATTCCTAGAGAAAAGGGCTATGATTCCCCAGAGACCCTCGAAGGTCCAAGGTAACTGCAGTCATGACCTCATTGCCTGCACCAGTCTCATCAGTGCAGTAACAGAATGAATTTGTACAAGCCCCACTGGAGAAGGGACAAAACTGATAATACCGATCCTGTCTTCTACAGCAAGTGCAGGCACAGTCCTGGTGTGCCTCTGAGGGAAGTTTATGCCCCAGGCTGGATAGGCAAGGAACTGGGACTTACTGGTGGTTTTAGAAGTCGAGAGATTTTGGATTCTTGCTGCAATTTCTTGTAAACTACAAGCCAGTTTTTTTGCTTCCCACCGGAATGCAGCAACATGCAGTGAAGTGCATTGGTTTTTAGCTGTTGAGATTGCTTCACTGGGATTCTGGGATTCCAGTTGTCCTGATCTTCTCAAATGTGGTGACACCTATGGTCAACCCAAGCTGAATAAAACATCCCGGTCCTGAGTTAGAATTCAGTTTCAGTTGTTTTTCTCTGATTCAGTTTCACTGGTATATTGGAAATAATAATAATAATAATAATAACAACGCATCATAAATCTTAGGTGAAGTCTAGGCTTCCATCCCAAAATGTTCTCAGAGACTTACCCGTTCTGAAGAACATCACAACCAGCCAATGGGTCTGCTGGAGCACTCATGCATTTCCTATGTTTAGACTAGCATGGAAGCTTCTTTTACTTCAATATATGTTGCCCTAACAGAAATCTATCGACACGTTGCCAATTTGAGAGTCTGTTTTTCCCTGTATATGTTTTTCAATCTGATTCCTTTTCTCCTTATAAGTTCTAGTTGTAACACAAATTTCAGCAGCTGGATCCTGTGGTAGAACGAAATTTTAGAGTTGCTGCATAGGTATTTATAGTCTGTTCATTACCATGTTGTGTATGTATTGAATCACTGTATTTCCAGGCTTTGCAATGGCATAGCACTGACTTTCACCTCCAGTTGTGCTTGTTTATTTGCACCCTCTAGTCACAGGGCAAGGGGTGTCAGTAAAGAAAAGGTTGGTCAGATACTTGTGTGTGGTATTTGAGTTTGAATCATAGGATAACTGGAGCATTTGGGTGGGAAGGAACCTCACAAATTCTCTAGTCCAAGCCACTGCTCGAAGTAGGGTCAGCTGTGAGGCCAGGCCAGTCTGCTTGGGGCTTTACTCAGCTGGGGCCAGGTTTCATGGATATCACATCCCAGCAGAACTCCGAGTGAATGTGGCATATCACTGAAGAACAGCTATGCCCAAAGTTCCAGAGACATATGGGTTTTTAAAAATTTATACTTCCATCTTAGTGGTTTGTGCATCACACCTTTGAGACTTATCCCACCTCCTCACTCTGGCAGTCCTCAGTGGGTACCGATCAAGAATTGAAAATAGCCCATCTTGGATCTCAAATCAATACAAGCTGTAAGCCTTGCTCGGGCCACATGCTTGTAAGAAAGCCAAAGGAAGCACCTTGTCTGGCTTTTCCTAGGTTGTGCACACAAGAAAAGAGATAGCAGTGTTTCATCTACCTTATCAGAGTAACGAGAGAGTAGCCAGAGAGTAAGAGATGTAGGAAAATGTGCTCTGCAGAATCAAGCTCCTTGGGAGCTCACTGTGTGTGAATTGAGGGCTATGAACCCGTGGGAACATATCTGATGCCTCTCTGCACCACTTGGTGAAATCCCACGCACACTGTTTCTAGTCCCTGAAGTCAAATGCACATGGGGCTCCCCTCTGTCCTGGGGAGGGGTGGACTTCTCTTTGTGAGCCAAATCTTAGAGGCTTCTGTGCATGAAACAGGAATTTACTGCTTACTGCTGGTAAAGGGTTAGGCTGGATAAATCACTGTATCATAGTGCATCCTCAGAGTCCTGGAGCAGGGGCAGTGAAGTTGTCTCTGGTCAGCATGGATGCTACCAGATTTGAACTCCTCCACTGAGGTATAATGTCCTGTCAGGAAGAACAAAGAAAAGATATTCCTCTGAAATCCCATTTATTTGGCTCCTTACTTGGGAAATTGCACAACAGCTCAAGGATTATACAACTCCAATCATGCAGTGCCAAGTAGACAGAAAGTTTTAACAGCAACACCAACCAATTCAGCTGTTTTCAGATGAAAACTACCCTTTTTTCCCTTAATATGACAAGAGATCATAGTCCCCATGTACTGAGGATCATGTGCTATAGGTCTCAGAGCTGCAAAACTGTGTCAGCCAGAGCTGCTCAATAGTTCAATGGTCTATTGGACAAATGAGAGGATGAGAAACACAGTAAAAGGCAATCTGAGACCACGTGAACGTCTGTCAGCCAATGCCACTGGTCTGGAAAACCCTGAGTTGCAATTAGAAACAGTATTTCATAAAGCAGTGCCTCCTACTGTGATACGTGTTAGATAAACACACGAAACAGGCTTTAGGCTGCACACTGGATCTGGCCCGGTCAGGGCAGCCAAACCTGCAGCCAGAGGAGCCGTTCCAAACCCCGAGCTCCCGGGAAGGCTGCACCTCCAAGGTAACATCTTGGGTCTCTTGTTATGATCAGAAGCTTCCCCCTTTGACCTAGCAGTGGCTGCATTGGTCACAGGCATCTCCTCTTTACTGTCACCTCCATTAATTCCTTGCACGCGTGAATATCAGCGTGTCGTTAATCCCACTTGCCTGGAGCTGGCTTCTCAGGCCAGCTAGGAAATAGGGCTATGTTAGAGAGAGATGCTGTATTCCAAACCTAATGCTGTGCAGCAGAGGAACCCAGTCCTAGGGTTTTGCAGACAGCCCCAGATTTGTTTGCTCACATTCACCAGTATGCACCATGACGAGCACTTGGTGGTTTGCTCCTTTTCAAATATGTGTGATTCCCAGGGCTACTCACCAGTTCACAGCTGGCTTACCATCTGTATGTTAGGCATGTAATGGTGTACAGTGGCATGATTGATCCAGAGCTAGATGTGGCGACACTGTCATCTCTGTCATCTCTCTTTTGAACAGTTCATTAGATGTTTGCAATATAAATTTCCAATACCAACTTTATTTATCCACGGCCATTACTTTGTGCTGCAGCCATTTCACTGCACACAACATCTGGGGTGTAATTCCAGGACTTTCCCACTCAGGAGCAAAGGCTTTTCACCCAGCAAGCTACACGAGCTGTTTCACTGGCTTGGATGGAAAACATGGAAGTCTATAACTAATAAAAATGCCAGCAAAATGTATATATCTGGTTGCGTTCACAGCTTGAACTGAGTGAATCCGAGGCAGTGTGAGCTGCTGTAATGTGCCTTTCTCCCTGTCCTGCCAGCATGTAACTCACACAGCTTAAACTGCCTTAACTACTGCTGAACTCCTCCACACTTGCCCCTTGCTGTCCAATAAACAGGATAAAGATGTGGTGCTCCTTAATAGCACCTGTAAGATTATCCTGTGCTACAACAGTAGCATTCCTGCAGCAGCCAAGGAAAGAAACATAGCTGGACAGACCAATAATTGAGAAAGCTGATGTATTTCCACCAAGAGAAGGGAGCTATTCATACCCTCTACCTGTCATTATCCTTAAAGTACTGATTCTGCCGTCACATTTTCTTCATCAAAGAAGGATTCTGTGGTTGCAGTCAAACTTTGACTGAGTGTATACATGCATTTGGAGTCAAAAGCATATGTGACCTGAATTTTAAGACTGGCCTCTAAGACTACCCTTTAAACAAAAATTCAGCATGGTACATCTCCCAGTGTTGGTTAACTCCTACCATTTGAAGGGAGAGGTTGTGCTCTGATGCCCCTGTTTTACTTTGCAAAAATTATGTAGCTGTCATCAGATGGGCAAGAACATAGGTTTTAGCAAATATCACACAAAATATTTGTGTATGATTATTCAGTTTACTTTAAACAAATTTGCTTCAATTGTGCTCCCACTCCATTTGTCTGCCTTCTGTGACTGTTCCAGAAACATATTTACCGGCATGGATTTTCCCTCAAATAGCAACATTTACTTGAACATGTTTGTAAAAAGCAAATGTTGATTCTGTAACCAAAAAGTATTTGCTCTGATGAGACACTACTACTAACGAGTTAAAGACACTACCAAATTGTCACTGGAAATTTTTGTCTGAGGGAAAAGCTGCAAAAGCATCTGGTTTTTTGGGCATATTTTTGATACATTCTTTCTTTTGTGGGGGAACTGGAAACCCAAACATTTTCCATTTTCAGTTGACAGCATAGGATAAAAGTCATTGAGTACATGTGTCCAGTTAGAAAATAACTGAAATTCACATCTCATATACTTAAAGCCATGCTGGCAGAAACAGATTAGCGAACAAGTCAGAGGTTGAATTGCCCTTGTGCTGTCAAAAAGTCAATCAACAAACAAATTAGGGGAAGCTATTATTTTCCTTCAAGAATTATTTGAAAACACATGGGAGAGACTGTTAATAGTTTTGAGGAAGTGGGCATCTCTCAGGGTCTGCAAAAGAAATAGGGACTTTCTGTTGATCGTGCATGGAATTGCAGTTTTACATTACTTTCCAATCCTATATTTTGTAACATTTTTACTGAGTGCCAGAAAAACGCAGGGTGGCTTGGGTTCACAGTGGAAAAACCCAGGACTAAAGTTTTAAAAAAAAATGAAAAATAAATCTGTTATCAATTGAAATCAAGATGGGGGGAGAGAGAGAGAGAGAGAGAGAGGGAGCAAAAAGCAGAGAGAGAAATGTTAGTCCTGGCCAAGGAAGCAGTATTGGAAAAAGATATATCAACAGCTGGAGCTGTGGGACACTGAGGAAGCCCCTGCTAGCAGAGAAATTTGAGTAATGGCACAGACTGGAACAAACCAGATTGGAAAATAAAGGAGAGGGATTTGAAAAAATGAATGAGGTCTCCACACAACTTTCTCTTCTCCAGGCTGAACAGCCCCAACTTCCTCAGCCTGTCTTTGTAGGAGAAATGCTCCAGTCCTCTTATCAACTTCATGGTCTCCTTCTGGACTTGCTCCAACAGTTCCATGTCCTTCCTATGCTGGGGACACCAGAACTGTACACAGCACTCTGGGGGGGTGTCATGAGAGCAGAGTGGAGGGGGAGAACCCCCTCCCTTGCCCTGCTGGCCACACTCTTGTTGATGCAGCCCAGGATTCCTTTGGCTTTCTGTGCTGAGAGCGCACATTGCCGGCTCACGTTGAGTTGTTCATCAACCACCACGTAACATATGCAGAACAAGTTTCAAACAGGGACAGAAAAGTGATATAGATTATTTGAAGCATTTTAGATTAAGAGGAACTATTCTACCTGTGAAGAAGTTAACTGAGAAAAGCTGACGTGAATCTAGAAACTTTCTTAGGCAAGAGAGGCTGCAGGTAAGCAGGGACAAGCCAACACAGTTATTAAAGCTGTGTGTGTTTGAGTACTATCGCCAATAAGTGGCCAATAGAGCTCACAGAAATTTTTTACAGAAACACATTTTTTGTCTGTGAATGGCAGTTTGTTGAAGCTGACACACTGCAAGAACATGCTTTCTAGTCTCAGTGCAAAAGGTTGCTTAGCTCTGAGATGGACTCACTGGCCAGAAGGAGAGAAAGGGAACAGGCAGTCAGAAGAACCAAATAATTAATGAACTCATCTAGAATACAAGAAGTCCAGGGCAAAGTCTTTGCTGGGTGAGAAGAATTTTGAACCAGTTTCCACTATTTCAACATTAAGTCTAGCAACTAGTCCACTAGTTCTTCTAGGACAGTGTTGTTTTCTACCTTCCTCACAGAAAAAAAAAAAAACAACTGAGGACGTATGGATATGTCACAGTACAAACTGAAGAGCTACTCTGAAACTTCTAAAATACCCTGACGCTTTGCACCATCACATCTCTCCGCCACTTAAGGCAGAAAGAAGACCCCGAAGCAGCAGTAGGCTCATGAATGGAGGTCTCTGGCTCTGATGTCAGAAGTAAGGGAGCTCTTTGTGGTCTTGATCAGATGGTATACAACTACATTTTCATAGGTACTCAGTTCTCTGTGCTTCATCTGAGATATTTTGCACCTACTGTTCTATTCTGTATTTTTCAAAGGTGCTCAAGACCTACTGCTCCCTTTCAAGTCCTACAGCAAAGCAATTAGGTTAAGTTATTTGAGACTGGGTTCCCAGAAATGAAGATGCATAAAATGAATGAACCCATGAAAATATTGGCCCTAATGTCTCTGTGACTCAGCTTTTCTCTCTCTACAATGGAGAAAACAATGCTTACTGATTTTGCAAAATACTTTGAGCTCTATGAGTGAAAAGCAGTATGAACGTTAGGTATTATTATAATTTGTATAAGAAAAAAAAATATTAAAAGCGTCATTTATCCCTGGGGAAGGGATCCCAGCACAGAAGAGGCATCCCCGTCCGAAGAACCACTTGAAAGTTGAGCAGTTGCTAAGAAACGAGAGTACCTTCATCACAATGAATACCTCGAGACGGATGGAGTGGGCAACCATTTCACAAGGCTTCCACGAGGTAAAAAAGAAATGGGACCAGGCATCATTAGCAGGGAGGAGATCATTAGATTCCTGCACTACGGTCTGCATGAACCTGGACTGAAAATGGATGAGGACAGTCATGTAGGAGAGATAGCAGGGAGTGACTCTCTTAAGTGCTCTATGAAGAATAAGGAGGCTCTGGGTGCTTGTTAAGTGGAACGGCAGTGTCGATGGAGGAGCCTGAGGACACGGCAGATAATGGCTTCTTTTCAAAGAGCTGAGCAGAGTACCAGAAGCTACAGAATTACTGGAAACAGGAGTAAAGTAAAAAGACGGAGTAAGGAGATAGGCCTAAACGATGAGAGGTACCAGGGTCAAGAGAAGTAGTTGTTTTCTTGAGCGACTGAATTATGTCAGATGTTTCCAGGACTGCAAAGAGAGTAGGAGGAAAGGTATGAGAAAGGCTCAGGAAAGGGGGCTGTTAAGTCTGAATGAGATAAATCAGGGAAATCTATGATTGAAAGATGGAAAAAGTGTATTGTCTGGAAAAGGGCTAGGAGGTGAGAACAATATGGATGTGCTGGGAATAATAGTGGTGTCAGAGGAACAGGGAGGAAGGGCTCATACAACCTGAGAAACAGAGAAGGAATAGGAACAAGACTATCCTTGATAAACTGCCCTAAGTCTCCTGGTAGATATGAAGGAGGGATTCATATTGTTGTTCCTGAAAGTATAACCCAAGCAATTGACAATCAGAGACTTGATAAAGCATCCTGAAGAAGGTCTTGAAGTGATGGGTTTTGTTTCATTTTGGATTTGGTTTTTAATGCAGATGGTGTTGGACAGAATGAAGATTAACACAGCACTGCAAGTATTGCCATAATGGACAGAGAGATGAAAGGAGGGAGCCAGTCAGACTGCAGATGAGTACTAGTAGGCATAGGAGGAAAATGCTTGAAGGGAATCAAAGGTTTAGTGTAATCCTGAGATTAAGAGACAACAGGGATTGGTGCAAATTAAGAAAGGCAGCACTGGGTAGGGTGGGAAAAGCTGGGCTTATTAGGACTGAGTCCCAGCGATCACAAAACTGAAGTTGAGAAACTGCATGCCAATAGTTGAGAAAGAAGGAGAAGAAAGAGGAAGGGGTAGCATGAAGAAAGTCACCAGAGTTGGAGCAATAAACTAAAAACTAAGAAGGCTAAAAAATCATGGAAGGTAAGAAAATAGAAGAAATTCACATGCAGAAAATTGTTTCAGAAATGAAAGGAGAGATGAGCTGTTAAAAAAAATACACAGAATCTACTCAAGGTTTCAGAGATGGGAGATGAAGCTTCTCCCAGAAGAAGCCACAGGAACAGGAATGTTTCTTGCTTATTCTGGCAGTTCTGTCCTGCAGGAAACACCCTTGACAAGACATGACCTAGGGGTGCTGCAATAAACAACAGAGAGAGTGGTATTGACCTTCTTTGGAACCCACAGAGTGTGGGAAATGCTCTACTGTTGGGATTATCCCCTTGATCAACTTTTGGGGAAGTCATGAGATTGGAGGCAATCCCACAACTTTTCTCTCTGTAGAAATGCTCTGCACCCTACAACCTATGGGCTGTGATGGGAGATCCTCAGTCCCACAGTGACACTGTTCTGCTGCTGTGGTGGCACCCATCCCACCTCTCACAGACAGCCCTTTCCCTGCCACTGCCTCCCCTTACGAATGAACACTCCTGATGTGTGGCTGATTGATTAGGCAAAAGCAATATAGGGAAAATGTTTTACCCAGCTATTTAGAATAGATCATGAAAGCACAAACCTGCTCAATTCTCAGAGCCAGAGAGGCCCAGCAGGACTGTAGGGGAGGCTTAATACTCACACTAAAACACCCAGCATGCAGCAGTTACATTATCTTTTCCTTACCTGCTGTTCCACTTGTGTCATTCCCTCTTCTTGAATCCCTGTGCTGACTTCCAGTCTCCTTCTACATCAAAGTTCAGTTCTCATTTCATCTTCAAGGCCTCACGTGGCTCTCTTGGAGCTTGCTCCCTGTCTCCTCTCCCATGGTGCTCACTCAGCACATCTGCCCCTCCCCAGCCCCCTCCGTTGCCCTGCAGCAATGACTCTGCTCCTCCTCTCCTGCTGTCCTCTCCCCTCCTTCCACCTTATTCGCCTCTCTCGTGCCTGCCCTCAGGACTCATTTACTGCAGTTACTCTCCCTGCCTTAATGACTTCCACTTCTCGTATGCCCTTGGCAAGCTTTGCCCCTTCTGACTATTAACTTTGTTTACTATATTACATCTTTGGAATGAGGAATGATTCAGAGATACCCAGCTAAAGCCAGGAGCAAACAAGACATGAACATGCCATAACTCAGCCTGTGACCTGTCTCAGGCACTTCCTTCCCTCATTCCATCCTGCAAGTCTCAGGCCTAATCTTGTCCCCACTGTTTTCCCACTGACCTCACCAGGAGCAGGATCCAGGCCTTGTAGCTGCTGCCTAATGGCTGCTGAGAGCCTCTTCTGAAGAGCTGAGTGTCCTCACTTGCAAGTGCCCCACATGCTGGGGTCTTTGCATTGCAAAATCCCGGGGACAAAATTCTGCCTGTTTAGCTGCCAGTAAAATGCTGTGTACACATGATGGCATGTGGAAATACAGAATAATGCTTAACGCTGCAAGCAGACAGCATTATCAGGGAAAGGCTTTCCCCTCCCACTCACCCCTTGTCTATCTGTTTCTTTCCCGTTGTCAAAATTTAGCATCCTCCACTGAGACTCAGTTTTGCTCTGATGCTTGGAAGGCATCCAGTCCCAGCTTGCTTGCTTTCCCTGCCAGTCTCCACAGGTATTCTATGCACAAGGCTTCCAGCTTGTCAGGAAATGCTCTCTCTTCTCTCCACACCCCCACCCCTCCCACCCCCTGCAGGGGAATCTCCAGTGCTGGGGTTGTTACAGGATCCCCGGGTCAGGCAAAGTCTCTCATTCTCGCTTTGATGTATCAATCTCCTCTGCTCTGCAGCGCACAGTGAAGTGCACTACAGGAAAAGAGGGGCCCTTCAGGAGGAGTGGAGGGCAGCTCTCAAGAGGCATTTGCACAATCCATTTGTTATGTCAAGTCACAGAGGAAACAAGAGGAAAACCTGTGCGGTTTTGGTTACAGATTGGCCAAAACTCATTTAGACATTCAATAAAGGGGGCTTCATGAGAGACAGTTTGGACCAGAAACTAAGGCACAGACTGTATTCCATGTTTGAGGTTGACATGACTCTAATGTTGGCTCGGCAATACCAAGGCCAGCACCTTCCAAGGCCATGCCGATCAAGAGGTCTTGGTGCACAATGGATTTCAGAGGTCAGTTTTGAAGGAGCAGATCGGTCAACTGAGGTGTGGCAACTGCAAGTAGAGTTAAGTGGACAAGTAGTGCCCAAGGAACAGCTGGCCAGCTGTGCCTTCAGCAGCCACAGCTGTTCCAGCAGGACCCAAAGAGAAGCTGCAAACCAAAGTAAGGTGCATGGTAGGTGACATGAAGTCAAGCAGATGCAGAGACCAGGCTGGACAAACAAGGACAACTTCTTTCCCATCCCACAAAGCTCTGGATTTATAAAACTTCCCATTCTACACTGGGGTGGGACAAAGATAGTTTTTTATGTCTTTTTTTGTTTAAACCAAAACCGTAAGTTAGATGCACTGAAATTGTCAGTAAGCCAATAGTTCAGGTATTCACTTTATTCCCCTGGGATTCAGGTGACCGGGTCAAAGTCTCTGTACCCCTCTGAGAAATCTTCATTGAAAAATGCTGACCAACTTCAAGAAATAAAGACTTTTAGCAGTGGCTGTGGCACAGACAAAAAAAAAGGGATTTACTCGTGGAGAGACAAACACAGTGAGGCTGAGACGCTGCCGTTCTTTGATCTTGGCACATTTCTTGTCTGGCAACTGAGTTCAAAGGTAAGAGAATGAGGTTAAGATCTAAGATGCAGCACAACTTTTGTTGTTACTTCACAGACTGCTGCAGCTATAGCAGTAAATTAGAAACTGAGGAAGGGGCTAGTACTTCAGACCAGTGATTCCAGTGGAGAACTGATAATATTTTCCAAGGAAAAGTGGGCAAATATGAATGGGATTTGGGTTTTGGCAGTGTTTAGGAGACAAGCTCTTGTGTTAAAGACTTTAAAGCAGGGAAATTTCAGTTCTGAGACCTACGTTACTCCATGTGTGGTGTAGGTGAGGAGTACGGAGGTACAATTTGGTATAAGAAGCTCTGACGGATGTGTCTCCAGGTAGTACAACCCAGGACACAGAAGGTGGCTTGGTACCTGCTTGGACATGATTCAAACCCCTGAAACGGCCTTTCAGGTTTCTAACTGAGTGTAACTGGACCAGATCACATTAGAAATAATATTCCCCAGTCTAGTATTGTGAGTAAATTTTATTCCATTATGAATAGCCTCCTCCCTGGGACGCAAGAGTAATGTTACGTGTAGAGTAGCTGAAAACGCTTCAGAGATTAGCCTTAGCACATAGCTCACACCTACAGACTCTTCTGTAATAAATTAGTGTGCTCAATGGATGAAAAAATATTGGTGGAGCAGCACGACTTGCAGTCAAGCTTCAAAAAGGTTATTATGACTGAGCAGCAGTACCTGCTCCCCCGTATGCCTTGCCTGGCTGTGCCACAGGTAGATTCACACTCCTCCTTTGCAGCCTTCCCTTCAGCCTCCCCTTTCCAAATCATCCTTCGCTCGCTGACCTCCGCTCGTTTTTCTTGCAGGCATCATCCCTAAATCTAGCACACCTTTCCCCTCTATGGTTTTCTTTTTAAAAGCCAGCATAAACTAACAGGATATACACGTGCACACAACCGTAAATGTCTCATGATCCTGTGCTGCTATAAACCTCCCTTTTCCAAACACCCTGCTGGCACTGTTTGCTTGTTAAATAAGCCCAGTGCTGTGCTTAAGTCTAACTTTTGTTGTAAGAGCTTCAGGAGAGGGCCAAATCACTTTGTTTTCCTGTAAATCACTGGGGTACCCGCAACCCTGAGGAAATAACAATAATAAAATTATTAATGTTCTAATAGCAGCCTCTAAAAGCTAACAGCACTTGCAAGGCTTGGCATTTGTTTTTGCTCAGCTGCATAGAAAGGGACCTAAAATCAAATCTGTGCAATATCTACTTTAACACCCAGTGTTTGAGGTGGATTATGAGTAAAGCAGCAAGTTAGAACAGCAGTAGCTCGTTTGGAGACATTGGGAGCCCCGGCATAGCTGTGCTAAGGCAATTTGATCAGACTCACAGCTACCCTGCATGGCCCTGTGGGATATAAGCTGTGTTTACCAACATTTTCTGAACTCCAGTGACCCAAGTGAAAAATAAGCATAATGTGTGTAACAAAGCAAATTCTGTGTCCTGGCTCTTTCAGCACGGAGGGCAAAGCTTTCCCACAACTTTCACAGACCAGTCTGGTTGTTGCGCTGGATATTTGCCTTGCCAGCAATTGCACCTAAATAAGCACAGGGAGGTATGAGCCTAAAATGTTTTGGAACGCATACATGCAATCCAGACAACTCTTCAAATCCCAAATCCTAGCATAGCTGGGAAATGCAAAAAACAATATTAAGCCATGTTTGGATTCAGTATTCAGGCTGATTGGGAAGGGACTGCAATGGAGGCTGTCCCCATCCTGGGGACATTGCAAAGTCAGGGAACTCCCCTTTCTGCAAGTGGATAGCTGGGGACCAGTGGCTTCCTCCTCAGCTGTCGGTAGGAAGGAGCTTACGGTACATCAGATCAGTCCTCTGCTCTTCCAGCCCTGTTTTCCCTCCTGTTTCTTATTCCTTATTGGTTCAGGAACATTTGGGAGGCTTTGGATAGTTTTGTGAATGACGTCCAGGTCAGGACTGGAGTGAACATCCTGAAGAGCTTCAGCACCCTCACATTCCCTTCATCCCAGCACGTTCCCCAGAGCACAGCGGGGTGTCTGTTCTGGGTCGGGCTTCTCCCAAAACACCAGTGCTGCAGGGTGAGACATAGTGACTGCCAGAGGAAATTGCAAAATGGGAAAGTCCTGACCTCTTCCTCGGAGCTTTCATTTTCTAATTTGTAGGTGGTGCGTTCCAGGGCATAAAGGACACAGGGCAGAAAAGCTCCGTGAGTGCACGGCCCTGCACATTGCAGCTCAACCTGAAGCGCTGCAGTCAGCAGGGCTTTCTGCCAAGGAAATCCTACGCCCAGTTCCCTCCTGGCCGTCTCTGGTGGGCTGCCTGAAGGGACAGCAAAAATCCCAGTGCACTTCCTGAACAGACAAAGGGATAACCAATATTCCCCGCCTGGGCAAAGCTGCCTCCACTCTCCAAGGGCAAGTGTGTGCGAGCTCAGTGAGCGCGTAATGGCTGCCACGCTCATCTGCAGAGCCACCACGCTGGGGGACCTCTGTCAGCGTTGCATGAAGGGCTTTGGGTTCCCTGGGGTAAAAAAGTACTAGAGAAAGTCCAGCCCTTCCCTCACTCTATTTCCTCACCTAAAATAGACTTCACACTCATCTCCTGGGCTGGAATGGCCAGAACAGGTTGTGAATTTCCAGTGGAGCCACTCACTCCAACTCAGGCAACAGCAAATGGACCCCCGGTTCTCATCTAGAGATCTTTAAAGAAAGCAAGTGGTGCCTACCTTCTCAGTCGTTCTCCCGGAGGAAGGGAGGGCAGTGAAATGAAAAGCCCTGAAGACCACTGGGCAGGGCTGCAATTTTCCAGGAGAGGCAAGCTGAGGAATTCCCACACACTGTTATTCCCCAAAATTTGCACTGCTGAGTGTCAATTCTGCTACAGATTTCACAATTCCTACTGCAGGCTGATGATGTTGTGTGGGAGAACACAGGAGACTTGCTGAGACTGCCAAATTGCTAAACACGTGTGATGGTGGGCTCTCCCTTCCTCCATGTGTCTGAGCCTCCGAGGGGAAGGGGGAGGAGAGCTTAAGTGGCGCAGAAGAGGGAGGATGGATTGAATGCTGCCTCTGTCATTGACTTGTTCCATTCTTTGGATTATTTCCCTGGGGTTCTTGGGTATTTTTGTTATTAATAACTAATAATAATTTCTATATAGTGCTTTGCATCCTGAAGGACCCTAAAGCACACCACATACTTCATAAGCTAATTAACAGCTGCGAGCCTAATTCCTCTCTTGGTTGTGGCCCTAACTGCTGAAGGAGCAGCTCAGAGTCACACTAGATTTACACCAGTTTAACTGAGGACAGTGTCTCCCCATAGATCCAGCTGGATATGTCAGAGACAAATGCAATGCCGAGTTGGAGATGAAAGATTTGAAGTGCCTTTTCTCCTCCTTCATAATTTAAAAATGACTAAGGAAATTGCATTCAAAAAGCCTTGTGAACACAGCATTACAATTGCAAGACTGAAGATTTGGAGTTTGGGAATAGCCAAGCCCTGGTTCCTGCTGAGTTAGGGGTTCAGCTCATATCTGTACCAAGGCATGCACAGCCTGTGGCTTGTCCCAGGCTGCGCAGGACACTTTTCACCTTGTCAGGAGGGCTGGCTTGCCCTCTTTTCTTGCCTGTTAAATCCATGTCTGTGCACAGTTAATTCCAGTGACCACTAGAGTTCCAGTCTCATCACTGATTCAAAACATGACCTACTGTACAAGGTGAGCCTGGCTCTGTCCTCCGATGCACACTCATAGATCAGCAACACAGTTACATCTGAGCAGAAAAATGCAACCCGATAAGATGAACTAAATCACAAATTTTCTAGCCCGTGGTTCTCCTCTACGTACTTCTGGGGAAAGATTAATCCATTTGAGCTCTGGGTCTTTGAGTCCAAATTCGAGATGGTTCAGTCCTTATGTCCTCATCCAGCTAGGATGTTGTTTACATGCTCTGATTTCTGAGAGTTTGATGTTGTAACCCTATATGCAAAAACTGTCCTAGTTACAATATTGTTGCCATGATAGGGAAAAGGAAAAAAATAAGAAAACAGAAGCAACAGCTCTTAAATACTTCCTCCATCCCATTCACGACTTTCCATCCAGGCTTACATTAGTGTCTCCCTTCCCCTGACATCTGGATGTGCAGCTGTGGATTGGGATTGCCTGTGGTAGCTATGGAGCACCTCCTCTCCTCCCACACCTTATGCACATCACTTCTCTCTCACTGCAGATAATTGCATCACCCTTCCTGTCACTCGGCTCACAGTTGTAGTGTCACATTTGACTCGTTACACACACACATATATAAATGGTTTTGCTACAAATTGATGGATTTTTTTTTTTAATCATCTGTAATTTCTTGATTTCTTTCACTTGCCCTTCCTGTTTTGCTTGGACTTTTCTCTGTGTCCTGATCAACTTCTGCCTTTATTTCTCCATCCTCCACCACACCAGGCTCAGCACTTAAGTTGTGTTCTTGGAATTTGAAACCCAACATCATGCTACCGCATCTGAGCACAACTACTTACAAACCCTTTTCTCAATTCTATTTCTGCTTCCCAGCTCATTTAAAATCTAGTTCTGTCTCTTTGTGCAAGGCAAAGGCAGTACTTCTACTAACTCAGCTCATATACCTTGAAAACTGGTATAGGGCTTGTAAGCCAGAAAGTTCATGTATTTTTCCTTCCTAGAGTGACACTAGTTTCTCTAACAACAGTAGAAATTGTTTCTGATCTCTCTGCTGAGGAACCAGAGATGTTGTTCATGCTTTACTCATTCACTGAATCACACAGGAAAATATCATTATAAAACCCAAATTATTTCATTGACATATAAATGAAATCACACGTTTGTTACATATGTATATATAAAATTATCTGCAATGCTAGTGCAGAAGGCAATAGAGAAATAGAATATTAGGAGGAGCACAGTTATCCACAATTTCAGTGATTTAGATGAGCCGAATACATTTTTGTGCTAAGTACTATTTTCAGAAGAAATTCAGTCCAGGTTTGATTCTGGCAAAGTCTAGAAAACAGAGGCATTTGTTTACCGTGGGAGACGTTTGTACTGGGTGTCTGCAAAAAAGGATTTTTTGAATTATTTTTATTATTGCTGTGTTGAGGTTTTTCATTTGTGACTTGGACAGATGTCTAGCAGTCCCTGAAATCCAGCCACCCGCAATGTTTCAGTTTGTAAAGCTCAAACATGCTGGATTTGCGTTTGCACCAAAACGCATTCAAGAGCCTTTGCCCAATTTCCCCAGCCAGTCTCACTTCTCTGCCTGTGACAAAGCACGGGAAATTTCAAGCCACAGCGAGGATATTTTTGAAAGTTACAACCCTGTAAAAAGAGGGTGTTTATAAATGGAAATCTTCATATAATCTTAATAATAGGTTTTGCTACCACTGCATCTCCACCCACGTACATGGAATAGCTACAGCCAGCTCTGAGGCAGAGTCTATGGGCTACTTAGCAGCACGCAGCAGCAGCAGCATGCAGCAGGGTGGGAAGAAGGGGAGGCTGCTGCCTCCAAGGAAAAATGCAAAGCGGTTCCAGGCTGACAGCAGTGCAGAGTCCAGCCCTAGCACAGCGTGGGCCCCCTTGGCTGCCGCAGCAGAGCTCTGCAAGGCACCATGTGGGCAACACCAGGGTGGGATGGGCTTTCCTGCACTCCCACACCGCTGAGGCTCTACAGGAGGGACCTAAGTCACCTCCAGCAGCACGTGTGTGGTCATTGCACTGAAAGGGTGGCTAAGCATTGGAAAGGGCTGCTCAGGGAAGTGGTGGAGTCACCATCCCTGGAAGAGTTCAAGAAACAACTGGATATGGCACTTAGTGCTTTGGTTAAGTTGGCACGATGGTGATCCGTCAAAGGTTGGACTCGATGATCTTGGACGTCTTTTCCAACCTAAATGATTCTATGAACCTTCTGTCATTAGCCTCCTCTCATTTGCCAGGTGGTTGTCAGGGATGGCTGCTGGAAGTAAGTGAGGAGAAGAGCTGAAAAATGCAGAACAGGAGCCTGGTATTGGTTTGGATGGGACTATCTCCCCGGTGCTCACTGGTGGCTCTCTACACCCCTCTCCTTCCACCTCACCATCTCCTCCTCAATGCTGCCCCATACTGGCTTCTCCCACTTGTTTCTCCCATCTATGCCTGCATTTCTTTTCCTGTTTATCAGCCATCTCCTGAATAAATTCATCTCTCCAGAATCTCTACATTCAGGCCATTTTACTGCTGTAGCTTTGGTCATTGCTACATTGTTAATGTGCTGTGATACACCTCTTCCTCCATGCTCATCAAGGCAGCAATGGTCTGTAAGACAGTGTTCGTAACATTTTTACTGCAACTCCTTTTATTATCTGATCCTTGGCAACAGCTGTAATAAACATGGTTATTAATAATAAGGTGAGGAGAGCTGGTATAATGGTTCTACCTCATAGGCAGGGTAGATATTCTTTCATAACTATAAGATCAATTTCTATTTTGCACCAGTTCTTTTACAGACTTCTTCAGCACAATATCTGAATGATTTCCAGTGGCACATTAAGTGATGGGGCTTGATATCAGTCACATGTGGTTTGTTCTTTTATCCTCTCCCCAGGGAGAGAATTATGTATGCAACGTACTGGTTATGTTGCTAAGGTTTTGTTTGGGGTTTTTAACATGTGCGCTGCTGCCTGTTTGTGTTGAAGAAGACCACATCAAAGCAGGTGCACTGCATTTGGACAGGAAGGGGGCAAGATTTTTGATGGCCTGTAGTTCCCATGGGATCTCTGCTATTGTCCCAGGCTCAACTCTGCAGACCACATTTACTGCCCCACTGACCTTCACCTTATAGTGGAAAATCCCTTTGTCCCTAAGGACAGCTGAGCACTCTTCAGTCTTAAAATTACCCAGCTGGGTCAAAAGGTATTGCCCTAGCACAGCACCCCTTGCCACTGTGCAGGGTCAGAGCTGCAAGAGCAGCACGTGCTCAAGCCCCAGAATGCCCATCCCTTGTGCTACGTTTGCTGGTTTAACCCTACACCCTGTAACCTGCGTACTGAGGCAGGTGAAAAGATGGCCTAATTTTTGTAAGGTGCTCTCTATGGAGAGATTCCCAGAGAGGGATAATGAGCCCTTTTGAAGGGCCAGTCTTTCGTTCAGGCGTGTCAGCACGGGTGGGTAAAAGCAGATGCCCACAAGCATTGTCTGTGCTCCCTGCCACTGCGCTTTTCATCAGCTCCAAATCCCCCAAAATTATGTGTGCTCTCAAGTGCTTCATTCTTGGAAGGGAGGAGAGCAATCAAAATGCCTTCAAAAGGCTTTTCCTGCACTCTTTGTCACTTCATGAAACCTCACTCCTTCCTCTTGCAGTCATGTCAGGTTGGGCATTAACAACTCAGTGTCACCCGTGTCAATTTTTGACAGGGACAGCAGACCTCCTCTCCTGGTTTGGAAGCCTTTTGTGTGTAAGAAAGGCATGCCAGCAGTTTGCCAGGTAGCTGTGGAATTTGTCTCCGTAGCCCAGAGGCTGGCTCTGAGCCCCACTTCACCACCTGGTACCAAAGGGACTCTGCTCAGAAACAGAATCCTGGAGCAGAAACATTTGTGTTTGTGTCTGACTATCTGCCCTTCGTGTGCAATTTCTCATATCTCTTTCATGGGCAGATAGCAAAACCAGTTTAATCTGCACCAAAGTTTACTCCTAGGGCAGGCAGCACAAATGGGAACTTCTGAAAACTCTCATGTCTGCCCAGCCTCCATGTAAGGAGAAGGTCACATCAAAAATGAGCATGTTACATTTGAACTAGGTGGTGGGAAGAATTATCTGGCCCAAATGATCCAGTGTCTGATTGCTTTCATATTTTTAATACAAAGATCCTCAGCCTACTCTCCTGGGAAATACCATTATTCCCATTTTGAGTGAAAGAAGAGGCTTGCCTAAAATGATACAGGGAGTGTGTGACGGAAAGTGATACTGAATCCTTGGCCAACACCAAGCCATCTTTCTCAGCTTTTAGAGACAACAGCTATATCCAGCCCCCTTTATTTATTTCCTCTAGAAGCCATCATGCCAAAACCTCTGCTAAATTAGAGAGTGAGACTGAAGAAAACCTTTCAGTGGATTGCTTTTCTCCATAAATGGAAATATCACAAATCATTCTGGGAAAACAGGTCTTTCTGTTCTCATCCCTCTTTGTCTGCTTCTCTCCTTTTGGATGTCTTTTCCTCTGCCTCTGGCTCTCAGTTTTCAAATGTATGGTCCTGACCATTTAAAAGTGTTCCTACCTCGCAGGAAGGGAGTAGCTTTTCATTCTTTGGAACTTACTATTTTGCAATGGATTGCACTCTGCAGGCAAGCAAGACTTCTGAAAGAGACAGGGCTTCACAAAGCGGCACAAAAATAAACTGTATCACCAACAATACCAAGCCAGGTTCTCATCAGGGGTAACTCAGTCTGAGTCTTGCTGCAGCAGGGCTGCCGGCTGCCAGCTGTCCTGGATAGACAGCTTATACCCAAACAATGATCCTGCCACGCTGGAGGAGGTCTCTCTAAGAGATGAACGCACAGTTGATGTTGAATTTCATGCATCTTAGACATTTAGTCCCTCTTGGCAGTATGAGAGATTGTCTCTGCTCTTAATGACCCAACTGGGCAACTTCTGTCCTCAGCCAGGCACTGGAAGGGTGCCTGTTGCACCAGTCCTCGCTCTTCTGGACTGCATTTTCCAAAGTTTGGGCAGGCAACAAGCAAACAGTGGTGACCTTGTCTAATGACTCCCAGTAACACACAGGGCATGTGGGGACTGCTCTCTGCTTTTCCATGGACTTGGGCATCCTCAGCCTTCCTGTTCTGAGACAGGTAGAAGCTCATCCCTGCCTCCTTTGCAGCCTGCACACTCCAAAGCAGGCTGTTCGGAGGATGCCCACATTGATACACCAGAGAGAGGAGGTGGCTGCCATGAATGAGAGGGACTGAGAAACCGGAGGAAGATCTGATGGGTGAGCATGAGCAAGGATGAGGGGACAGCCCAAACGGCACTGGGAGAGCTACAGGGAGGAGGTGGAAGCATGTGGCTTAGGTTTCTCAGAGAGGCGTATGGAAGAAGACAGAGACACATGCCCTTTTTCAGGGTTCACAGCATGAAATACCTTGAGCTGGGAAGAATGGGAAGGGCAAAGGGACTCAAGTGGAGAGGAGGTGTTGTTCTCACTTTCTTGGGGGGTTCTCAGAGCCCTACATGCCCTCCCACATACCGATTTGATCTTGCTCAGGCACTCAGGAGTATTAACTATAGGGTGGCACACAGCTCTCACCATCCCTGGCTCTGCAAACCACACGTGCAGCACAAGAAAAGGCTGTTGTGTCAGACCTCAGCAGCACTGCTGAGCTCCTCCATCCCCCCTCTGTGCTTCCACCAGCACAGGTGCCAGGGAAGCTGCTCTACCATCTCAGCAGGCCACAGATGTCCGTCAGAGAATTGCCGAATGACCTTGGCACAAGAAGTGACATCAAGGCCTTCCCCACACCAAGCAGGTTTCTGAACTGCTGCCATCCATCACTCACCTACTCCGTGCACTCTCGGAGCCGCTGGCACCAGCACACCCACACCATGCCCTGTTTAACACGTCCCCGTACGGCACCAGGCAGAGGAGTGCTGTCACCCCCATTTTACAGGGTGGGACTCTGAGGCAGAGAGAAGTGGTTTTAACAGCATGCCTGTGGCAGAGCAAAAACCGAATCTTGTTCTCTTATATTCCCAGTTAGCGCATTAATGACCTAAATTCTGCATCCCTTCCCCATCCATCGCCCAGAGGAGCTGGGAGGCATTGGAGGAGAGGGTGTGGCAGCACAGGCGAACAGTCAGCATCCAGCTCCACAGCACTCTGTGCTGAGCACAGACAAAGCAGGGGTTAAAGTGGGACCAACGCTGTCCTCATGAACCCCGGCAGGGTTGATCCAGGGAGGGGAATAAACCTGGCACAGCATATACGCCTGTGGAGAAGGGCAGCTCCCCAATGTCACAGCATTTTAAGCAAGCCAAGGCTGGACACTCCAATGGCCAAGTACCCTACTGAGCCAGGTCAGCAAAGCGTTTGGGACCCTCAGCACCAGGAGCAGCTTTTCAAAGAGCCTGCATATCCCCTCAGCCTGCCTAGGCAGCTGAACCTCTACCCAGCTATCCCACGCAAGTCCATATAAAAGACAACCTGCACCAGATGCAGCATCTTCCCCAAGCAGCTCAATTCTTTACATAGGAATTAATCAGCCTCAAATTCAGCAAGAAACAGAGCGGGGGAGAGGGAGAAAAAAGGAAGCAGGGAGAGGATGTCACAGAGTGAGGGGGTTTCCAGATGCACTGCGTCTTCCCTCTCTGGCTGATTCCAACTGGGAGGCTCCGGCTGCGTGCCAGGAACATCACCTGGGAGGTGCATGCAGGTTCTGCCTGCTCCCCCAGCACGTATGGGCAGGAGGAACTCAGTGTTCAGGACCTGCTGGGCAAGAAACTGAAATCTGAAGCTGGAGACCTCCCCGGTGCCCCGGAGAGTGCCAGTGTTCACATGCGCTGTACAGCAGTGACCACAGCCAAAGGACCAGGATGAGGAGCTGCTCATCTGTTGCAGGCAGATGGCCCCAGGCAGTCAGGGGCAAGCAAGGGAAAGGACCCCCTTCCTGCTGTATCTGCCTGCCTCATAGGGATTATAGTGGGCAAGTAGCAGCGTGGAAGTGTGCCAAGGCAATTTGCTTGGCTATGAAGCTTTCCTTCCAGAAGAGCCATGGCTGAGAAGCAGACACTTTTTGAACGAGGTAGCTGGATTGGGGATGGGTGATTAATAACCTTCTTTCATAACCCACAGTTTCAGTGTGGGAATAGTATGTCAGAGCTACACAGAGAGGCTTTGTTCCTGCTTTCTTCTCCTCTTACTTACCTCTTAATGCACACACACACACTCCTCTCTGCTGTCTCTAGTCTCTCCTTGCAAGCTCTCTGAATGAGCAGCTAAATGCAATAGGTACCTTAGAGCATCAGACACAAGCCAGATGGATGCAGAAGTCATCAGGCTTGGGGGCTGACCTAAAGGAACCCACCTACCTGCCTTCCATTTACTCAGCTATTTACTCAGGTCTGCTTCCCAAAGCATTCCAAACATTAATCCATCAAGGCTTGGCCTCAAGAAGAAACTCAAAGAGAATCCTTTGAGTTTGGTCCTTCTTCCATCTATTCACAAATACCTGAAAGATCATTCCAATTCATCCGGAATAGAGCTTCCAAGACATGACTAGGGGACCTGACATGGTGCCTGCAGGTCTCAGCCGGGGTAGGGTTGGTCTGGAAGAGCTCTGTTGTTCTTCCCAGAGGCAATAATCTCAAGTGTGGTGGCTTGGTTTTCCCCTTGCCCTGCACACCCAGCTGGTCCAGAAGCTGGGTTCAGGCTCAGGGTGGCAGGAGGCTTACCCAGGTTGCCACAGCATTTGTCACTCTCAAGACTCAGGCTCCAAATGCTTCTGCTGAGGGATCAATGAGCCTGAGCCACTTTGTTGGTTGACCTCTGGTGAGGAGGCCCACGGGATCACCATGCCTACCCATGCACCTCATGCATTTCTCCTTTCTGGACAGATTATGTCCATCAGTTCTGTGCTAATGGCCAGTCAGTGCAAGTGTCCAGAGGGAAACCGAAGGGAGGGTAGGAGAAAAAATTTGTGGGAACCCCAGGAGATAGAATTAAATTGTCTTTCACATGGTGACCCCTGTGCAAGAATGGACAACTTGATTGTTTGAGATACTAATTAATCAGTGGTCATGGTGAAAATTATGATGTGGCTTGAGGAGTGTCTCTCTGGAGTAGTATTTCCAATGTCAAGAGGAAATATGAATGATAAGAGTCTGGTAGACATCCCAGCTAACAAAAGGCTTGGAAGATGTCACGGTCCCCCTGCTGGAATGGCCTTGTTGGTCATGGAGCGTGTGAAAAAGGGTGCCCCATGAGTAAAACTAGCAGAAGGCCCTGTACATACACCAGCCTGATGGAACTGTGTCCAGCCCAGCTTCCCTCACTTATGGTGGAAGATTTTGCTCCCCCAGCACAAGGGTGTTTTGCTGCTGAGCTGCATACACGCACTTGCACTGAGCTTCTTGTAGCCTCAGTCTGTGAGAGGACACAAGAGGAGGCCTGACAAAGGTATGCAAAAACAAGCAGTCATACGGAGAAAGTAGATTTAGAGCTTTTGTTCTCACACCGAACCAGAACAAAGGGATGTATCCTGCCCATGGAAGGAGAGGACAGCAAATTCACAGCTGAGAGAAACAAATACTTTCGCAACCCACACCTGATCATCCTGCCCTGATCTGTCACTGCTGGGATCCACCTAGGCCACGCCAGGGGAAACACTGAGCTCTGATGATGTAACCCACAGTTACGCCTGTCGATGCTGAGGGAGGGGACCCTGACACCTCTACTTTGCAGGATGGCCCAGCCTCTGGCTCCTGTTCCCATCCCGCCTCCCTCAGAGGCGGGCAGAGCTCTCCCGCCTGCCTGCGCCAGGAGTCACGGAGCTTCTGGTGCTCTCCTCTGCTGAGCGAGGTGTGCTGGGCCAGGTGGGCGTCAGGCTGGATCCTGACAGCAAACCCCACATTCCTGTGCAAATAAGAGGGAGATACATGTGCGAGTGTGCAAGGAGAGGCCCCGGGCATTTCGCGGGCATGCACACACGAGTGGGCGTGCTGCCTGGGAGGAAGGCAGGCGGGCACAAAAGGTGACGCAGAGGGCAGCTGTTCCTGCAAGGCAGGTTTTGGTGTTCTCATTTGTTCTTTTTTTCTCTTGTTCCCTAGGGAATTTTAAAGGTCTGTGTAAGCAAATCGATCACTTCCCTGAGGATGCAGATTATGAAGCCGATACAGCAGAATATTTCCTCCGTAAGTCCGCAGGCTCTTTTTGCAATGGCTCGTAGGTGCTAGCGTCGGGCGCCTTTTGTTTTCTGAACACAGGGTGGTGGAGACTCTGGGACCTGTGAGGCTCAGTGGAGACCCCAGAGCCTTGTCACCCTCTAAAAATTGCTCCACTCTCAGCTCCCTGGGGCCCTGCCCATGAGACAGTGCAAATTGAAACTCACAGTAACAACCAATGGCGTTTTTTTATTAGCCGCAATTAATTGTGATATAAAATCAGAGTCTCAATTCAAATCCATTGAGAAGCCGCTGATTGGGCATAAGGTCAGACTGGGCTAGCTGGGGCAGTGTGTGTGTGAGTGTGCATGTCCTCCTAAAGCAGAGGAAGCTTATATTTCCTTATCTGATACTCCAGTGGCACCAGACTTAAGAAATCAGCTGGATTTTGTCTGAGGAGCTCTTATTGCTGTCTTCACCTTTCCCCAAACACCACTTCCCTACAGAAGCTACAGACCTGATCTTTGCTGGTTTTAGTGATTTTAGTGGTGGGAGCAGGAAGCAGGAATAAGGACAGCCAGAGCCCTTTGAAGGAAAGACCTGGTGCTCACCCAAAGCCCCTAGGAGAGGTGCTGAACCCTAGGCACAAGGCATGTCTGTAAGGAAGCCTAGCCCGAGCTCCAAGCCCAGCCTCAGATGTGTGAGTGAAGCTCATGGTGCTTTGCACAGCAGCATCCTGGCCAGCAGGACAGATCCACATTATGCGTTGCCCTGCCTGGTTGCCCTCCCCAGCCAGCATTTCCACCCACCCCAGAGGCAGGAGCTTACTCTTCCTCTAGCACAGCTGAACAGGGAACACTCCTCCTTTTAGGTCCCCACCTTGCTATCCTGCCATCCCTCCACAAGCCCAACGTCTTTTGACATCACGAGATCTTCTCCCGACAGAAATCTGAGATAAGTGCTTTTGACCTTCCAAGGTTAATCATCAGAGGCTTCCAAAGACCGGGAGTCTTTCAGAATAGCTCCTTGTCATCCGGGTGTGCTCCAAGCCAGATGTGGAGACCCAGCCCTGTGGGAGGGATGAGAGAGATAATTTAGGATCTGTGAGGCTCATTTGTATGTGAAAAGAGGTTGCTTCCTCTTGGTTTCTCAAACAGTCCTTCATCCACTGTAATCGTAAATAACTGAGGGAGATTGCTTCTTTCAGCTGCCTTTCTGCAGCACCGGTCTGTTAATTGCTGCATGGCCCCTGAGCAGCAGAGCTGAAGACAGGGGTTTGATCTGGTTTGGCACAGGGATGCCAAAGGTTTGCAGGCTGCCTCTGACGGCAAACCAGCCCTTGCAGAGTTGCTTGGGAGCAAAGAAGCTGCTTGCAGCACCAATTGCACTTCAGAAAAAAGAGCTGGGGGAAGGGGCCAAACATCTCCAGAAGGATGGGTTTGTTCCCTCAGAGGGAACAAGATCTGAAGACAAAAATTGGCCCAATGTCAGGACCTAACAGTGTCCCCAGGGTAGAGTCCTTTTTAAGAAAGAACCAGGTTCAAAGAGGGATTTGGCAAGTCAATAAAGGACTACTTGGGTCATTCCTGAGGGAAATGGGATTTCTGCTGGCTTCGCCCTGCCTGGAGAGGGACCCCACTGAACAGCTTCTTCCCAGAACTTCTGCCAAACTGGAGTCCCTGAGTGCTCTGCATGGGCAATGCCTGGCGGTACCGTCAGGAACAGCTGGGAAGTTGTTCATTAGTATCAGACTACGCAATTCCCTCATGCCCCAGGGGACCAGGACAGTGATGGGGCAGTGTCCATGGCCTGGCTAGAAAGGCTTAGACATTATTTCTGCCAGCCACCCACATTAGGTGTCTTAGGCTTTTTGAAACCAAACGCCTGTTATCGGAGAGGAAGCAGAGGCATCTCTGAGTTTCTTTGCTAGCAGACACAGGTGATTCAAGGGAGCATACAAACACCAGCCCCTTCTCTTTAGGCCACAGGCTCTGGAGCCAGGAAGACTGGATGGTATTCTGCCCCTCTCTTGCTGGCATGGTCCTCCTGAGAAGCTGAGGAAGGCTGCTGTCCTCCTCCATGACTTGACACCTGCAGCTCCCCATGTCAGTCAGCAACTTTGTGTTCTCCCAACAGATGTGAATTTCAGATTCAAGACACAGATAAAACTGATGCAGTCAGGACCAGGTTGCAGGACTGACCAAGCATCCCCCTAGAAACCCTCTCAGCAGTGGGTGTCTGCTTGATGTTTGCTTCTGCCATTTAAGCTACCCATCGTCAAATCCCACCTTGCTTTCCAGAAGCTATTAAGATGGTTATCACTGCTATCCTGTTCCCTGAAACACAGCCAGAGCTGGAAAGCAAGCAAGAGAGGTTTCTCCCTGCCTTCTGCATTCCCCATGCACAGGCAGTGGGCTAGGCACCCCTCAAAGAGCTCATCGCTTGTGCCTGGCAGGATCCAGAGGCCAACAAGGTCTTTGAAGCGTGGTCTCTGCTCACTTAGGAAAAAGTCCTGCATTTGCTTCATGTGGGTTCATTCTTGCAGGCAAGGAAGGATTAGCTTTCATCCCCCCTTCCAGATCTTTGCTCCGCAAGCAGAATTGCACCAGCCCGTCTGATACCTTTCTTTATCAAGCAAGGCTTCATTTCACACTTTAACAGCTTATTTTCTCTTGTGAAGGGAGCAGAGAAGGCCTTCCTAGTTAAAAAAAAAATAGGAATATTCGCAACGCAGACTGAGGCAGAGCACTGGCTCCCACCAAGCCGCCCACGAGCGGTGTGTGCGTCCGCGCCTGTGTGCGTGGGTGTGCGTACACACGGGCCTGGCCTTGCGCTGCGTGAGCACGAGTCAGGCCCCCCAGAAGCTTTGGGATATGTTTTGCATGCACACATGAGCATATACGTGCCTCTGTGCATCCATGCCATTGCCCTCTGCTGGCTGAGCTCTTCCCATATCGACCGATGGAGAGTGTGCGTGTGTGGCAGCTGGCACATCCAAACCCATCACTGCCCTCTGGAAGGAGCCCAGTAATTTAATGACTAGGATAAGCCCCACGCTTCGGCACACAGGGCTGGGACTTTAGCTTCTCAGTCCTCACTGCAGCTGCAGAGAAGTGCATGGCACCAGGAGCTCCTTCTCAGCCCTAAAAAAAAAAAAAATCTCCTTGAGATGCTCGTGCCCTTTCGGGAGGATCCAAGATTGAGCAGCTCTGCAGGAAGCATTTGGGTTGCTGTTCTTTGAAGTGCAGACTCAAGCAGCAGAGCCCCGCAGAAGAAGCTGAGTGGTGCCTGGGCTCCCCCTTCAGCCCACAGTCCCCCCCAAAACAGAGGAAAAGACAGCATGAGGGGGCACAGACAACACAGGCAGGCTCCCAGCTCAGCCGCCAGCCCCACAGCCCCCTCTGCCTCCCCGTGCTGAACCCCCAGTCATGGCAGCAGCAGTGGCCAGGGCATGGGAGAGTTGCTTCGGACCACTCCCTTTTTCTGACACACTTTGTTTCTCTCTCCCTCCCTCCCTCCATCCCCCAATGCCTTTATTCTCTCCTTAAATTACTCCCCTACTGCACGTTGCCCTCTGTCTNCTGTCTCTCCCCTTCACCCCCACCCACAAAACGTGCTCGCGTGCCCCCCCCTCCTCACTCCGGTGCCACTTCCATGCCCCTGTTTCCTCTCTCTCACACCTGTGTTGTTCTTTCTGCCCCGCCCTCCCTCTCTCCTCTGCAGGGGCTGTTAGAGCCTCTAGTATTTTCCCGATCCTGAGTGTGATTCTGCTTTTCATGGGTGGACTCTGCATTGCAGCCAGCGAGTTCTACAAAACCCGACACAACATCATCCTTAGTGCCGGCATCTTCTTCGTGTCTGCAGGTAAAGGGATGCACAGAGCTTGATGCCCTGGGGATGGGCTCCAGGGGTTGGGGGGCTGCCCAGCCAGGACTGGGTCTGCAGGGGCGCAGTTGCCTAGGCAGGAGTGTGTGTATTTCCCAGCCCTGATAAGCCTTATTCAGGCTGAAAGCAGCGTCACAAGGATGCCTCTCCATCCTGCCTGTTCGCCCAGCAGAGGCAGCCAGGCAGGAGCTTTCCTACTGCTTGGGAGCTGATGGAGGGAGAGTGCTTCCCTAACATCTGACGTCTCTCAGGGACCAGCCAGGAGTGCAGTCTGGGGAAGCAGTAGGCACATGAGGAGGGTTTTGCCCAAGTTTCCCAAGGAAAACTGCCCACCAGGAGGGGATGGGCAGGGATTCAACCCCACAGCCCCCACCACTGCCATGTGTGACTTTTCTGACCTCTCCTTCTCTCTCCCCTGCCGGACGGCTTGCAGGTCTGAGTAATATAATTGGCATCATCGTATACATATCAGCCAATGCTGGAGACCCTTCCAAGAGTGACTCCAAGAAGAACAGCTACTCCTACGGCTGGTCCTTCTATTTCGGGGCCCTGTCCTTCATTATAGCCGAGATGGTGGGAGTGCTGGCTGTCCACATGTTCATAGACCGGCACAAACAGCTGCGTGCCAATGCTCGTGCCACGGACTACCTCCAGTCCTCCGCCATCACCCGCATCCCCAGCTACCGGTACCGCTATCAGAGACGCAGTCGCTCCAGCTCCCGCTCCACCGAGCCTTCACACTCCAGGGATGCCTCTCCCGTCGGGATCAAAGGGTTCAACACCCTCCCATCAACAGAGATCTCGATGTACACCCTGACCAGGGACCCGCTGAAGGCAACCACCACCCCCACCGCCACCTACAACTCCGACAGGGATAACAGTTTCCTCCAGGTTCACAACTGTATCCAGAAAGAGAACAAGGACTCTATCCACACCAACACAGCCAACCGCCGGACCACCCCGGTATGAAGCCGTCGCCAGGAGCTGAAAATGGGGCAGGAACGGGCAGGAGG
>VWZW01006499.1:510242-523242 GCA_013397115.1 Edolisoma coerulescens
GGGCACAGACAGCACACCCGGACCGCAGGCTGCCTGGCCTTGCTCTGCGCAGCCCGCCAGTCCCCATCCCAGACAGCCCCCCGAGCCCCCGCAGCCGTGCAGGAGAGGTGCCCATGGGTGTCCCCATGCCCGCTGGCTTTCGTCCTCCTCCCCACCCCTCTCCTGGGGGTCCCCGACTGCGTGGTCTCCGCCACAGCAGCAAGGCAAGGCAAGCCGGGTCCCCCCGTCCCGCCCCGGGCCCCCGGCCTGGCTGCCGCCCCCTCCCTCCCTGCGGCGCCGGGAACGGGGCACCGGGGTGCCGGCTTGTAGTGCCGCTCCCTCGGCGAGAGCCGCTGCCCGTAGGGGCGGGAGCGGAGGTGGCAGCAGGGGTGATGGGGGCCTCTGCGACACCCACGAGACACCGGCCAGCCCGGGGCGAGGACAGGACCCCTTTGGGGCTGCCCCCCGAAAGTAGCAGCGCCCGGGGCAGGCACAAAGCCGAGGGTTTGCAGGATGGGGCCGCTGAGCCCTTCGGCAGCTCAGACCCACTTTTCGACTTTTTTTCCGTCCCCATTCCTGCTGCTCCAGTTTTAGGAGCTGCGCAGTCCCCGCTCCAGGTCCCAGCGGGGTTTCTGCTTTAAAGCAGCCGGATCCTCCCCGCTCCCCCGACCCACTGCTACTTCACCCCCACCTCCCCGCTCCGGGGTAGGGCGGCGGGCAGCAGAGGGACGGGGTCACCCCCAAAAACGGCATCACAGGGCAAGAGGTGGATGCGAGCGCCTTGGCTGGGTGTTCAGACCCCACCCTACTGCTGACATCCCCTCCCGTGTCCCCCAGCCCTTTAAGAAAGATTCACAGGGGACATCCACCCCCTCCAATGCCCCCCGAGGAATAAGTCAAAGCCACTTCCCCAGATCGCAGCGCAGAGGGAAGGCGGCGTTGGGGTTTCCATCCCCACCCCACACTGCTCGGAGCTGGGAAGCATTCACAGGGCTGAGCGCGCCCCGGGGCCGGGCGGGAAGGGGAGAGTGCGGGAGGGCGCCGGGAGAGCGAGTGCAGGAGGCAAGGGCTGGCGGGGAAGCTTTTTCCCCAGGGTGTTGCTCATGTCCAGCTCAAACCAGTACAAGAAACCAACCTCCATTTTCTTTATTTCGTGGTTTTTTTCAGACTGTTAAAAAGAAAAAAATTTTAAAAAGAGAAAATGACAAAAAAAAAAAAATCCTGGTACATGAAATAAAGATTTTTTTTTTATATAACTTGGTCCTCGTTTATGTGAATTTAATTCGGGGGATTAATAGTGCCAGAAGAGTACCTCAAATCCCAGCAAGAGAATCTACTGCTGTGGACAATTTTGTCCTCATTGTAAATTCAGAGGACAGCCTTGCTTCAAGATAGTCTTCGAGATACAGGAACAGACGAGGCAAGAGGAGAGGGCTTTCCCACAACTACTTTTTGAAGTACATGTGCGTAAACTCAAGTCACACGTGGACTTTCTCTGCTGCCCTCCAAAACATCTGCTCCAGCCTCTGTTTAGCCTCCAGCATCTCCCCTCCTGTTCCATTCTTCTTGGGGTGGAGAGACCACAAAGGCTGATGCTCCAACTCCTCCTGGAAGACAGTGGCTCTCGTGGCAAGCCAAGAATTGCCAGCAAGGTCAGAATTCATACATACTGGAGGGCTCAAAAAGGAAAAAGAAAGTTACCCTAGCGTTGTTTTGGGGGTTCGTTCAGCCACTCAGGGGATTTCTGGCAATTTCCTCAGTAGCTGGGTTGGCAGTGGGCGCCTGGTGGAAATGGTCAGCGTAGGAACCTGGAGCGGGAGAATAACTTTGATCTGGAGATGCAGACCCAGAAACAGGTAAGGTGGCAGCAGAGCAGGGAGGTGAGATCCCCACAAAGGGGACTGGCTACCGGCATGTCCCCTCATCTCTCACTCACCACTGGCAGCAAGAGTGTCACCAACGAGCTTCCCTTCACCCTGCACTGGGCTCTCACTTGCCGTGAGACCCTCCATGGCTTTCTGAAGCAGAGCAGAATCCCCATCAGACTCTGTCACCACTACTCGGAGGGGTGACACGGAAGGACAGCCACCTGAGTGAGAAAGCTTCTCTGAAGAATGGCCAGGGTCTGACCCACAGCAGACAGGTGGGACCTGGAGCTGAATGAGCAGGTGGGACCAGGGGAGTTAATTTGGCAGCAGCAAGGAAGGCACAGCTGGCTCCAGGAGTCCCAGCAGACACTGATGGGTCGCAGTGTGATCACAGCACTGCAGTTCTCCCTGCTGCCCAATGCACCTCACACAGGTTGATACCTCTGCTCAGCATCTGTATCCCCTGGCCAGCACCAGTGGGTCCCCACTCTGGCCCTCGCTGGACCCCCTCCAGCACAACCTCCTCCAGTTCATCCCTCTTCTTTGGGCTCCTGGTAGCACCTAACACCCACCCCAGCATTCCAGCTGGCAGGACGCTTCATGCCAAGGTAATTGGGGGCACCCGCCGACCCATTTCTGCTCCTCCTCCAGGGACCCTTCCCAGCAGCGGCCTCGCCAAAAAGGAGGGCACAGGGAGGGGAGAGGCAGCAAAGCAGGCCAGGAGCCTGTCTGGGGGACACCAGGGAGCTCCCGGCCCTGCCACATGCACATCTAGGAGACAGCTGCCTTCCCACCCCTTCTAGTGCACAGACCCCAAAACCTTCTCACCTCCTCCTCATCTCCTTTCCTGGCTCTGTACCCTCTGCCAGTGCTGGGTCTCCCACTCAGGCATAGGTGGGATGAGCTGAAGGAACCCCCCTGCATCTCCTCCATCCACCCTGTGATGTTTCCAACCCTGGCCTGCTGCAGAGCTTGGGGCAAGAGTGTGCTCCCTCATCCCTACCCCTGCCAGTGAGGCACTGGGGAGATGCGGTTACACTTCCCACCAATATCCTGCCTGGAGTGAAGGGGGTGCATGGCTCACCCCTTCCACACAACTCCATGGGGGGCTCCTTCCTCGTAGGGTGCAGATGCTTCTCCCCTTCTCTGTCTGGCTTTTATAGGATTAGGCAATGGAGGGGGAGAGGCAGGGAAGCAGCACCGGCCTGAAATTAAGTGTGGGGAATGCTCCTCAGATAGCACCAGCCTCCATGCCATAATAATTAGTACTAATATTCAGCACTTATACAGCACTTTTCATGTTCAAAGCACTTTGCAAACATTAACTAATTAATGTCATATTAAGTGATGTCTTAGAGGGGCAGCATCGAAAGCAAACGACTTGTGCGTGGGCAGAAGCTCTCATTCCCCATCTCTCCCCAGGCACATTAACACTTAGGTAGGTGAGAGACCCTGATATGTTATCCTGTGCCCCTCCTCATTCTCAGTGCTCCTCATGCTCCCCAGTGCTTGCCTCTCCCACTGCTGACTGTGTGCTCTGGCAGGCCCTGAGTATGCCAGGGGTGAGCAGGGCACCAGGGTCTTCTCCTCCACAGCACTGAGCCACTGAGTCCTTAGGGAAGCCAAAGACTCATGACTGAGAGGTCAGTTAAAATATTTGGGTTGGAAACGTTCCTGCCCCAGACCCAAGTCCCAGCAGTGGGGAAGGAGAGACAGCAGGCCCCTCGCAGCACAGCCAGAGTGGAGATGGAGCAGGCAAAGTCTGGTCTGATGCCCTCAGCCACGTCCCTGTCATGCCCCAGCCTCGTGACCTCTTTGGGGCCAATGGTCATTCCCTGCTTTCAGGTGCCAGAGGAATGCAGTGTCTGGCCCTGCACGGGACTGATATTGGACAGCCCCCCTCTGAACCTGAGGACACGCTCTCAAATGCTGGCCATGGAGGGATAGAAGGCAGGCAGGGCATCTGCCAGAGAGAGTGCTGCCCTACTCAGAGAGAACAATCTGCAATTATGGCTCTGGCAAAGGATCTGAGCTCCAGAGGGCCTGCACTGCCCAAGGGATGCTGGCCTGCGCTGGCAGTGGTGCCAGGTCTTCCATCCCATGGAGGCAGAGCATGTCTGAAGAGGGGGCTCCCTTTGGGAGATGGTGTGGGGCAAGGAAGCATTTGCCACTGAATAATGCCCAGGCCCTCACGTGTGTGGGTCTGCTGTCAACATGTGCTTGCTGCTCCTCTGCTGCCTCTCGCATATGGACCACAGCCAGAGCTGGCTGTGTTCTGCTTTAGTGGGAGACACTCTGAGAGCTCCTCATGTGGGGAAACCCAGATACTTGGCTATTAAATTAACGTTGGGCATTTAACTGCATCATTGAAATGGTTTAAACACCCAGGAGTGGTAATTAGTAATTATAGTTTGGTGAGGGAGGATATTAAGACCCAGGTATGGAGCCCACTATTTTTCTCTGCAGATAATTTTTAGTGCCAGATGACTACAGAGAGAGGCCAAGCGTCAGACACGCAAGCCTGCTGTCTTGCTCGTGTGTGAGGACTGCCACGGGGGAAGAAGACAGCCAAAAAGCTCGCCTTTCAAAAGCCAAGCACCAAGGCCAAGGACAGAGAAAGGTTTGAGAAGGAGAGCTGATGGAGGAAGAGGGTCTGTGGAGAGGTACAGTCAGCATCACTAAAGCTGCTAGGTGAGCTAGGACAGCCTGTCTGAATGTCCTGGAAGTATCCCCAAAGGCAGAGGGGGCTCCAGACAATTTGGCATCCCCCTCCCAGGTGCCTTCCAGCAGCTAGGGCCTTTTCCCCTCATCTCTCCAGGCCCTTCTGGACACCTTCTAGAGAGACAGAAAGAAGGGGCAACAGTTTTGGTAGGGAAGGGAGGCAGATGTAGGATAAAATTTGAGTAGAACCTATGCAGATTAAACAGATGTGAATTAAATGCCCCCAGCCGCAGTCTCACCTCCAAGGGCAGGGAACACGTCACCCCTCACGCTAAGCTGAGGCATGGAGCTGGACCACACGTGGGCTGCTGTGCAGTATGCAGCTCCTCACCCAGGCAGGGCATTTCCAGAGCTTCTGATCAAACAGAGCATACCTGTACCACACTTTGCTGGCTCCACAGAGCTCCAGAGTAGCTGTGCATACAAGATGCCCCATGGAGATGAGAAACTCCCCTCCAGCCTGAGACGGGACAGGGCCCTGTCACCCAGACATGGGACAGGTCATAAAAAGACCTTTAACTGGGGATCTGTGCCCATAAGGGCTGGGGGACATCTGTGATGTCCCAGTGTCTGTGGTGGCTGCTCCTTACTAAAGCCATCAACCCCTGGCTGGTCGAGGGGTGCCGAGGACCTGCCAGACATGGAGCTGCACTGAGGACCCTGACAGAGGATCCAGGACCCCAATGGGCCATGCTGCTTCCCACAACTGCAGCAGCAAAAAAATGGGTGACTGCCTCCATCTTCCTGGCTGCAAATCCCGGCTCTGAACTGGCTGTGGCAGAGCCAACACAGACGTGAACCATTCTGGCAGAGTGTTGTCACTTGTGCCAATTTTACACCGTGGAGAGGAGTAAACGTGCGAATGACGCCAAGCCCTGCTGGCCTCGTTTCGCTTGCCCTTTATTGAAACCTCCGGGCCGTGCACCCTGGGCTCGGAGCGACAAGGGTGCCACAGCTCGTGTGCGCAGCCAGGGCCGGGCCTCGGCATCCTCTGCAGCGGTCAACTCCTGACATTGCGGAATGTCCGCAGCGGAGGAGCCGGCCGGCCCGCTACCCGCGGCTTCAGCAAAGGGGTCAAGACACACGGGGATGGGCTGAGTCCCAGAAACAGATCCACAAGGGCAAAGTACTGGGCTTGGGAAAGGGTTTTCTCTGCTGCTGCTCCTCCTGCTGCTCCTGATCCCCTTGGGGATGGAAAAAACAAGGGACTTTGCTCTCTAGGGACCTGTCAATCAGAATCTGCCAGCACCGTTTAATTTGCTGCATTTATGCCTGCCAGGAGCGCCGGCCGGGCTGCCTGTTCCTGAGCAGGCAGTGCCATCCCGTGGGACGAGCCCGGCACAGCAGCAGAGCCTCACAGCCGCACCGTGCGGGAGCCGGAGCACCCCACAGGCTCCAGGGAAGATGCAGGGCTGGAACCCTTGCCCGGTGTCCCCCCTGGTGCACAGGGGTGGCCAGGGGACATTTCCACTCTGCCAGGGCTCCTCACTGCCTGCTTTTCCTCATTCCCCCTCTCCTCCCAGCAGCTCAGAGGGGACACAAGGACATGACTTACCTGGGGGTTCAGCTTAGTCCCACCCGTGACAGGCTCCAGCCAGCACTGGGGCAGGTTTTATTTTAGCAGGGGAGGGCAGACAACAAAGCTCTTACTGTGAGCTTGGTGTGGCCATTGAGGTTCGAGGCAGCACATCCCAGGAAGCTGCCTATCATCAGCAAGTCCCCCCACTTCTCCTACTCTAAAATCCACAGCTCTGACTGGTGCCTGGCCAGGGATCATCTAGGAGTGTTTAGTGGGGTAATACTTCATGCATGCAGAGAAAAGAGTCATTCCACAGAGCAGTTCCCAGGTCAGGAAGCCTCATGGCTGCCCCGTGTCTCCTTCTGCCCTTGCTCCTCTCCCTCGAGTACCTGGTGCTGCTTGTGGGTCCTTTGGGGACAAAGGGGTGAAGGGAAGGTTCTTTCCCAGCCCAAACCCCTTCCCATCCCCTACGGTAGGGACCACAAGCAAAGCCTGGGCCTTGCTTTGGGAGTCAGCTGTGACCTTGGGAAGTGCCTGATCCAGAGGAACAGGCTGCAGACAGGGAAAAGGAGAGAAAGAAGGACCTTGGACTGCTGCAGTGGGAGCTTTCTGGAGCAAGGCTGAGAGTGCGCATCCATCCCAGCTGCCTCGGGGTACCTGACACCCGATGGGGGACGTACGCAGCACAGCTTTGCCAGAAGGGACAAAAGCACCCGGCTGACTCCTCCAAAGACAGAAGAGAGCAGATGGTGCTAAAATCTGCTCAAGAGGAGAGGAAGGAATGGCCCCGAGGCTCCGTACTCCCTGTACCCTCCGCACTCCCTGTACCCCAAGAGGCACATTTGTCCGCGGCCAAGCGTGTCGGCCAGCCCTGTCTCTGACTTACCAAGGAGCAGAGAAGGGAATGGCAACCATGGACTTGATGCATATCCCTTGCTGCCATTCTCTTTTGTGGGGACCTTCTTGACAGTCCCTGGGAAGGGAACAGTTTGTTATACATAGGTGGCATCTGCTTTTGGCTCCTTACTGCCTTGAAACTAGGTCTTGTGCAAATAGGGTTCAACTGTGTTTCCTAGCAGAAATTGCTTTTTCTGCCTCCTGATATTCTGCTTAGACCTCTTTTCCTGTCTGGCATAAACATTAAGCTTTCCAGAGAAGGGACCAGCCAGGCAAGAGCATTTGCACAGCATGCTTAGCCCCAGAAGATTCTGATTTTTCACGGAAGTTACTCTAATACTGATGAGGTTGAAGGAAATAACCGTGGGCGCTTCTGTGCCGGGCAAGGGCCTTTGTAAGGTAAACCCATGTTGCTCATAGCTCTGCTCACATCGAGATCCTTCTGAGGGCAGTGCTGCATATGACTCAGGCACTGGATAATCACAGGGGCACGGAGCGGGGCTCCCGCAGCTGAAAACAAACTGCTAATCAGTGGTGAGAAGGCATTGTGTGCCTTGCGCCTTCCACCACCCAGGGTCCCATCCTCCTCCCCGCTGTAGATCTGGCTGGATCCATGCAGCATTTCCCAGATGCAGCAGCCTCTGTTGACACGGTTCCCCATCAGCACGATAGCTTGTATCTCCTCCAGTCAGGCAGGGAATGTTGTCCCTCCCTGCACAGCATGGAGGTGACAAGCTCCCGCTGCAGCAGCTCACTGGTGTGGCCCAGAAAACAGCCCCAGAGCAGGGATTTGCAGCTGAGCCTGTGGACTCCCAAGCCCATACCCCAGCCACTGCACCAGCCTTCCTCTCCTGATGCAGGCTTGGAGCCAGCAGGGACGCTGCTGGCGCCAGCTGCTCTAATTGAGCTTTGTAGAATAAACTTGTGGAATTAGCCTGTTGGCTGCTGGGATAAAATCCAGCACTGAGTGCAGATCAAAGGAGACAATCTTGCTGACAGTTTGAGGGGAGGCAGCTGGACCTGGGCTCCTTCTACAGCTCTGGCAAGGGCAGTGCTCAGCAGCCAAGGGTGAGGATGTAGCGTGACACACACACTGCCTCTTCGGCATTTCGTGTGGTCCAGACCCTGACGGTCAAAGCTGCAGAAACCTCGGGAGAGTTCTGACACTGGTGGCAAAAATAGTCAAAACCAGGCAAGAGACAGCACTAATTCACAGAAAGACAATTTTTTGGGTACACCAAAAGTTTGAGACTTTTCCTGGTAGCACGGAAGGAGCAGACAATGCAAGGTCAGGCTCCAAGCCCAGCCTACAGAAGCAGCGTGGTTTAAGAAAGGCAAATCTGCCCTTGCTCAGTTTCTGTCTGTCTGTGAGGATAAGACAGTCCAGCCCAGCAGCCGGGGAGAGCTCAGCACAGTAGGAGGAGGAAGATGGGGAAAACCTCACAGTGAAAGCACTACCTGCTACCAAGAATAATAAACTCAGCACATTCCTTGTGGGGACTTTACTGGACAGACACAGCTGGTCTGAACACACACAGCAAATCTGCCAGGTGCCACCTGCTCCCAGCCCCACTAGACTGCACAGACAGCAAATTAAAAATCAGATTCACCGCACGTACATGGTAACACTGTTTTATGGCCCTTTTTCCAGGGTTCCTGAAAATCGAATCAAGAATTTTCCTGAAAATCCAATCAAGAATTTCCCTGAAAAAGCTGGTGAGCAACCACCACACAAGAGTTTATAGTTCAGCAACCAGGACACCATGAGAGGAAAAAAGCTCTTGGAAAGGAGGCCAAGCATTGCAGCAAAGCACCTGGCCTGAGAGAAGAGCAGACTGAGGAGGCAGATAAAAGTGCCACGGAAAAGACGGGATGCAAAGAGGAGGGCCAGGGAAGAAAGGAGGGCTTCCCAGGCTGTGAGCATCGGTCTGGGGCACGAGCCAGTTCATACATGGCCAAGGTTGGTTACAACAAAAGCCCTGGAGCCAGCAGTAAGTTTTGCTGCTTTAAAGATGATGACAATGACTGCGGGAGAGGAATGTGACCTGAGGAGGTGTGTGTGAACATCAGGGTTCCCTGCAGTGGGAAGGTGTTAAGGCTGAAGACTATTTCCCTTGGTTTCTGGGTTTGTCAAGAAGCACGGGGCAGTGCAGACTAAGCATATGGCACAGGCATACGGTGTGTTTGGTCTTTAGTGAGGAAAAGGAACCCAACTGTCTATTTTTGATGCATTTCTTATAAGAATGAGAAAAGGAACTACTGGAAAATTGTGTTTTAATGTGAACATTAGTCTTCCAATCCTCAGCTGCCTCTTTGATTGGAAGTACCGTCATATAAGGTGGAAAGCAACCCTTCTTAAAGCTTTCCAAAGCTTTTTCAAGGCAGAGGTGATCTATTTTCTAGGAAAGGCCCCTAATGGGTTGGGTGCTTGGCCTTGCTCTCCTTAACTTAAACCTGGCAAGGCCCTGGTAACACTGCCTGAGCTGGGTATCATCCTCTCTCAGCAGGAGGAGGCTGCTCAATGCAGCGCCAGCTCACGGGGTGACAGCCCTCCAGCAAGCCCCAAACCACAGAGGAGATGGATGGCAGAGAAGGTTTTGGACTGGAACATCTAAGGTGCTGGAATGAGCCCCTCTTTTAGGGACCTGCTAACACCAGCGCAGAGCCCAAAGCCAGAGGAGTGGGAGACAAGAACGGAAAAACAGATGGGAGCAATTTATCCTGGCAGTTCTCATAAGCATCTTCCAGGGAAGAGTGATTAGTCTTATTAACTGATTAAATGATTAATTAACTGATGAACTGAAATTATGGATCAAGGATCAAATGATTGCAAGGCAAGTGTATTTGGAGTACTTTTCCAGGAAGCGATGTGTTTCACGTGCCTTTCATGAAAACCAGAGGCCAGGAGGGGAACTGTTGCAGCAGCAGCAGAGTGTGGGGTCAGCAGAACAGGGCCAGAGGCACACGGAGCTGCGGGGCCCCAGCAGGACACGGGAGGTGCAGAGCCTGGTGTGAAGTGGGAAGCAAGGCAGACCTGCTCCCTCTCCTAGTAAATCTGACCCCAGACAGGCTGAGAAGGTCGGGTCTGTTCATCCTGGAGAAGAGAAGGTCTATGTCACTATGAGGAGACCTCATAGCAACATTCCAGTATCTGAAGAGGGACTACCAGGAAGCCAAAGAGGGACTCTTCATCAGGAACTGTACTGATAGGACAAGGACTAATGGCTACACACTGAAAGAGGGAAATTTAGGCTGGACATTAGGAAGAAATTCTTTACTGTGAGGGTGACAAGACACTGGAACAGGTTGCTCAGGGAAGCTGTGGATGCCCCAACCCTGGCAGTATTCAGGGCCAGGTTGGATAAGGCCTTGGGCAACCAGGTCTAGTGGGAGGTGTCCCTGCCCATGGCAAGGGTGGTTGGGACTAGAGGATCTTTAAGGTTCCTTCCAACCCCTAACATCCTATGATTCTAAATGTGGCAGCAAATCTCACCTGCTTAGACTGGATTTTCTTTTCATAGAACTCTTCTTCTCCTTGCTAAGAAAATGGAAGGTTAGATCCATGCCATGGGGAGCGTTTATCCCACTCCAGCCACTCCCTGTGCATGCTGTCTCCTCCAACCCACACCATACCCAACTGTATGTATTCCTTTTCACCAGAAAAGGAAATTTGATGGGCTAAGACCAAGCTGCACGTGATCTGCCATCTCTGGTAGGCAGCAGCAGCACTACATTCTCTTGCATGCACCTCACGCAGACTTGGGAGTGAAGAGCAAACTGGAAAGCAAGGGATTTTGTTTTATCAGTCTATTTCTTTTCATTTCTTCCTAAGTCTATTTCTTTTTTCTCAACTTTTTCATCTTTTCCTCACCACCTCCTAAGCAGTGAGTCCCTCTGAGCCCACTGAGCCCACTGCCTAGCTTGCGGGGGCGAGGGGCAGGCGCCGTGGGGGTCCCATGGAGCTGGGATCCCACTGAGCCACTGCAAGCGACCGGCGAGACGGTTCCAGCACTAATGATGTTTGTCTCCAAAAAGGCTGTTTAGGTGAGACAGTTACAAATTGTATTTTATAAACTCTATTTCTATAAGTGGATTTTTTTTTTTGCTAGCAGGAAGAGGCACTTTAATAATCCCACTTCTGATTAATGGCAGGGTGTCTTGTCAAAGCAAAGACCGCTGCAGGTTTGGTTCTCTCTCAAGAAGGAATCACAAGTGGAAAATAAAGAAGAAAATGCACACCTCTCTGCCTGGAAAATATTGATCTAGACTCTTCCTAGGTAAAAGATACTCAGTAAGATTCTCTGAAGAGTTTTTCAGCCTGTGAGCTGAAGAGGTTTGTAAACCAGATCCTGCTCTTTTTAGGGGTAGAGAAAATTTCAATCACTCTGGCATGAGAACATTTGGGATTTATTGATTTATTGCCCTCACTCCCTGAGAAGAAATACTATCCCAATTACAGAGACAGGGACCTGAGGCAATGCTGTATTAAATCACTGGCTCATGGTCTCCTAGAGAGGCCGTAGGGATGAATCCAACTTCCAGCCCTAGGTCTCCCTTCCAGCAGGTCCAGGGAAGCCATCAGGGACAATGGGAAAACTTGAATATCACATTGTGAACACAGCAAGGGCAACTGCAATTCCCATTCTTCACACATCTTTAACTCTCAAAGTCAAGTGGTTTTTGTAACACTCTCTAAAGCACAAAGCTGGTTGAATGATCATACAACTACAGCCTGAAAAGGACCTGATTTTCTACAGAACCATTGCAGAGTTTGGAATATATTTTTATTTTAAGAACCTGAGTGTGTGAGAAAATGAAGAGGTACAACATTAAGCCATGTTTCCTGTCCTAGCATGTGACTTTATTGACATACTTCTTGTCCAGAGACCTGTAAGACTGTTCTCTATCAAAGTCATCTGTTAACTTCTATCTCCATTTTTATCTGGGAAAACAGGAATTTACCTACTGGACGTCACAGTACCTCCATCGCATGTCTGTAAAGCAAACTGGCACAACCAGATGGGAACTGCACATTAATAGTTGAAATCCCTCTTTGACTAAGCTGAGGACTAATATTCTTCCAATACATGATTTTTAATGTAAGTTGAACTCAAGTTTTTCTAAAGGAAAAAAACCTCAAATTAGGCAATCCTTTCTGTGGCCGTGAAGCTCAAGTTATCTTCATGACAACAGGGGGTAGACAGGCAGAGGGAGTTTGTTAGACACCTATCCCATCCTGCTGCTGTCAGGAGAGTCATTTACCATTCCCAGCAGGCATTTGCCTATCATGTTTCTAAATACTTCTGCCAAGAGAAGTTCCACAGTTCCAGGAAGTTTAGCTGTCATTAGCACGGGAGATGTTTCCGACCTCACCCTTGTCTGAGCTGCTGTGCTCTGCTGAGCCTTCAGCACACACAGAAAGCCAAGTTTTCTTCCTCTTTATGACATCTGGGTACAAACTGAATGGGTTTCATCACGCATCACCCCCGGCTTTTACACTTAAAAGCCAAACTCAAGCATTTTAATCAACAGGGCAAATTTACACTATCCTTAACATCACTGTCCTTCCACGCCCGCATATTTTTCCTTATTAAGTGGCGATTAAGCAGGAATAAAATTTTGGTAAATGACAGTGTTGTCCCAAAATTGGTTTTCACCTGGTCTGCAAGCGGCCAATCCACATACATAATCCAGGTATTTGATTTATTTACAGTTCTGCATAGAAGGAGGTGCTGGCTGGCAAATCCACAAAGCCAGCACAACAACTACCAAAACTTTTCACTCTTTATAAATTTTAGCAAACAAAGGCATTAATGATCCTTGGCTACAAGTTACCTAGTTCTCTTTTTAATTAGTATCCTGTCTTCTATTGGTTAATGATCCTCTCACTGCTCATGCTAATTAGTCTGCACGCTCAGTCTTCTCTCCTTTCGAGCCGGTGGTTNTCAATAGTTGACACTTTGCGACAACGCTGCCGCTTTACGGCAGCCACGCTCGTTGGTCGCTTTCCGGGGGG
>VWZW01006499.1:531403-571593 GCA_013397115.1 Edolisoma coerulescens
GGAGCGAGGGCAGCGCGGGATACCCCATCTCCCATTGGCTGGGGGGCTTGCGCCGCCCGTCCCCATTGGCTGGTGGGGCGTAGAGGCACTCGCGAGCAGGAGTCCACAGGTGCTGCCCCACCTTGCCACCTGTGTGCTGTGGGCACTGCGCACCCATTGGCTGGAAGGCCCGGCACCCCTGCTGCTATTGGCGGGCAGGGAGCAAGGCCCCGCCCCAACACCCCACCCTGTGTGGGGGTGTCATGGCGGCCGGGTCTGGGTGGGGGCAGATGAGGGCTGGTGCGGCCGGGGGTCTCCTGTGGGGAGGCTGCGGCCCCTGGGGTGACACCTCCCGGTCCTCTTCCACGCAGGGCCGGCTGTGCCAGCCCCGCCATGGCCCCGGCGGTCTGCGGGACGCTCCTGGGGCTGGCCCTGTATGCCGGCAGCCTATGCGTGGTGAGCGGTGCCACGTTCCTCTACCACGACTACTGCGTCATCGGAGCCGGCCCCGCGGGCTTGCAGGCGGCCTATTTCCTCCAGCAAGCCGGCCGGGACTACGTTGTCTTCGAGCGGAGCCACGCTCCCGGCAGCTTCTTTGCGCTCTACCCTCGGCACCGCAAACTCATCAGCATCAACAAGCAATACACGGGCAAGTCCAACAGCGAGTTCAACCTCCGCCACGACTGGAACTCGCTCCTCAGCCACGACCGGCGGCTGCTTTTCCGACACTACTCTCGCGACTTCTTCCCCAACGCTGACACGATGGTGCGTTACCTGGAGGACTTTGCTTCCCTGCTGAAGCTGCAGGTTCAGTACAACGTGGCCATCATCCATGTGACATTGGAGAAGAATGAGCAGGCCTGGAATGGTCATTACTTTCTCCTGACTGACCAGGACAGGAAGAACTACAAGTGCAGGTAATGGCAAACGTGGGGCTTGATGCGCAGCTCAGAGCTTTGCCCTGTTGAGGCATGAGTATCTCCAAGGATGGAGATTTCACAGCCTCTTAGAGCCTTAATCACCATCAGAGCTGGAAAACATTTTTTAGGGATAGGCAGGTGGATGGGTGGAGTAATGGCTCCTGGGAAGGCATTGCCTTTCATGAGCAGCGTTTTGCTTTGGGCAGCTGAGGAGGTTGGCAGGGCAGACAGAAATTGGCTGCGATGGCCATCACTGCAGGGTCCGTCCTTGGTAAGTATGCTTGAAATCACTTTTGTTTTATCTCTAGCTCATTGCTGTCCGTGAAAAAAGTAACTCAGTTGTACTCACAGCCAGCACTGCCTCTGTTACAAACTGGATCGAGTCAGTGTGGTGACGTCTCGCTCCTGTTTTCCACATGTGCTCAGGGATGTGTCCCAGACAAGTGAAGCCCTTGGCCAGCACAGAGCTGGAACACAGGGGGGAAGCAGAGGAAAATTGGGCTTTTGGGGGGAGGCAAGGACTGTGAGAAATAACCCTTGAGGCTGTTGTTCACTGAATTCCTCTTCCACTCATCCTATTTACACGTGTGTATCCCATACTGCCACTGAGCTACGTTGCTAAAAAACCTCGAAGTTACTCTTGTGAACATACGGAGCGTATTTCTCACCTCTTTGAGAACCTCAGCTCTACGACAGCAGGTCGTGCTGGCTGTCACTTGCCGGTGTGCTGCTGGCAGGCTCCAGGGGGACAGAAGGCAATCCCGGACACCCACGTACCACGAGCGAGTTGCTCTCGGGATGCTGTGTAAGCAAGGCTGGGACAGCAGGCAGTGCTGCTTGTCTCAGCTGCCTGGTGTTTCCATCTAAGTCACGAAAACTTCCTCAAGAATCAAGTAAAAGCTCTTATGGAGTGATATAAAAAGATCACTGTAGTTATTTCTGGTGTTAACAATTAGTGAAGTTGCTAACGTGTTTTTATGACTGGGAGTTACATTTCAAAATATCGAAACTATTTCCTATTTGTCTTAAAAATTACTTCTGCTCTGCCAAATGGCAACTCAAATTTTAAGTCAAAGTCATTTTTATGCAACATATAATCAACCTGTGAAGCTCTATTACATATATTGTCAATGAGTTCATATGAGTAGAAGTTGCATTCGTGAACAGGCGAGGGAGATGCATATGTACAGCACCCACACTGACTACTGCTATATATAACAGTGTTCCTAGTTATCCTGAGGATAGGGAAGAGAGGAGCAGGTCATTAGTTGAAGCTAGGTAGAGGTTTCTTTTGAAACCATGGCCTGTGCAGCTGGTCCATTGTCACTGTGGGGGTCACACTGCAGCCACCTTCCACAGTAGGAGGAGGAAGGAATGAGGAGATGGAGCCCCTTTCCTGAAATTCCTGCATTTCTAAGTGTTATCCCTGTTTTTGCAGCTCTTTGTTGGTTGCTGCTGGGATGTGGGTTCCCAACGTGGTGAACTTTCCTGGCTCGGAGTATGTTGAGGGTTATGAGACTGTGTCCATCAACCCGGAGGACTTTGCTGGCCAAACCGTGTTGATCTTGGGACGAGGGAACTCGGCCTTTGAGACAGCAGAGAACATCCTGGGTGTCACGAATTTCATCCACATGGTGAGCCGGTCCCGCGTGCGCCTCTCGTGGGCCACCCACTACGTCGGGGATCTGAGGTAAGAAACCACTCCTGTTCCCCCTTCTAATGCAGCTGGAATACAAACAAGGAGAATCACCTCTTTCCCAGGCGACAGGCTGGACTGGTGCAGGTGGTGGTGCTGTGCTCATGGGGGTCACAGGGGAAATACGGGGCCTTCTACAGGTCCTTGGTTTAAAGCAATCCAGGTTGCAGTTGCTAATTACGGAGGCTTGGTGAGAGTTTTCTGGGATCTGTGTGAAATAGAAACATGTCCACTTGGAAGCTGTAATCTTTAAAATGTACTGGCTCTCAAGTTATTCCCTTGCTTCCAGTCACACGGGAAAGCTAGGAGGTTGGCTACATCCTGCAAGGACAGCAAGGTTGTGTTACCTGTGCTGTTCCTGTGAGCCCTGAGGCTCTGGGGATAACCTTTATGCTGAAGAGGAGTTGGGATGCCTGATAAATGATCCCATTTTCAGCAGCTAAGACAGGACTTCCCTTCTTTACATTCTTGTATTTCCCACAGAGCAATTAACAACGGCCTGCTGGACACCTACCAGCTGAAATCTCTGGATGGGCTTCTGGAGGGCGACCTGGAAGATCTGGCTATCGTTAAGGACAAAAAGGGAAAGCTGCACATCACACTGCGGTTCTACTTGGAGAACAGGAACATCAGCGCGGGCATCGACTCCATCACCCTCCCTCAGGACGAACTGGACAATTTTGCCACCCGTGCCCCTTACGACCGCGTCATCCGCTGCCTGGGCTGGAAGTTTGACTTCTCGATCTATAATAGGTGAGGGAGAACCAGGATCTCCATGAAAAAAGGTATTTAGGCTGAAGGGCCTGAGTCGGGAGGAAAGGGAAGAGCAGGTCTTCTCCTGGCAGCATTGTTTGGACCTCTGTGTGCTCTGAGCTGCTTGGTGCTGCACAGTCCTTTGTTTATCCTGCAGGTAAGGCTGTGTACCAGTGGGAATGTGTGTCACTGCCCTCTGACCAACAGGCTCTAAGGCTGTGCAGATGGCAGCATGGAGACCTGAGTGACACAGAAAAGCTTGTACCTTTAGAACTTAACATCCTGACCTGCCAGATCACATGGATAGGGTGGGTTTTTTTTTTTTGAAATGAGGATGATAAAGGTGCAGATCGCTACAAAAAGGTTTTGTCTGGGAAAAAAAAATTCCCTGAGGATGCAACCTTCACCTTGGTACATCCTGCAGTTGAAAATGATACTGCTAACTTCACTGTCTTCTGAAATTCACTGTCAGTGGCTCAGCTGAGAATTAGGTCTTGTCCAGGGTTATCTTGGGATGAACGTCCTTATCTTCCAAAGATCCTCATTTTAGTAGTAAATGCCAGTGAAGGCAGCAGAGGTATGAAACAGAATCTTGCAGTGGCTGCAATATAATGAGTATCAGAAACCCTTTTTATTTTTCTACTCCTGTCTTTCCTGATAGCCTGCTCTTCTCTTTTGCACATCAGATCCCTGAGAATGATGCCAGGCAAAGGGAATATGAAGAAGTATCCTCAGATCAAACCCAGCTACGAGTCCAGAGGCACTCGGGGGCTCTTTATTCTTGGCACTGCTAGCCATTCAGTTGACTTCAGGAAATCTGCTGGGGGCTTCATCCATGGATTCCGGTATACAAGTGAGTACTGGGTTGTACAGAAAGGGCAGAGGTGGAAATTGTTCCTCCCTTCAAAGGAACAATCCACAGCTTACTGCTGGAGAGAGGTTGCCTTTAGTCTTGTTCTGGCAGTAAGAAGGACAACACACAGTCAAGCTGCAGCTGCATCATCTGAAGTAGAGGAGAAGTGACTTGGGGTCATATCTGAAGTTTTTGGTTGTCTGTCTTTGTTTTGTCTTGTGTCTCTCTTGCCTGCTGTCTGTTATTTATGTAACACAATAGATTTATTCCTGCCAGATGCTCTGCCTCGTGACAGGCTGTGGGTGAGAGGTCTGTGCTGTGGAGTTAAAACCCAGCAGCTGTGGGCAGTAGAGAGAATTTCCTCCTGTACATGTGTGTGCCCATCCTTATCATTAAAGGACTGCTGAGAAGTAATGAAACATCCCCAAGGACCCCCCCCCCCCTCCCCCACCACTTAGCATCACATCAGCTTTCCGAGGGCATCTCCACTGCAGTTACCAGTGACTGGGGTGGGAGATCCTGAGCACAGAGGAGCTGTAAAGGTTGTTTATTGAGTCCTGCTGCAGCGCAGAGATTGAATTTCTTAAAGCATAAGCTTGGGTTGTTAAATAAGCTGTCTTTGTTTCTCGCCATGTCTTAGCTCGGGCAGTCCATCGCCTGTTGGAAAACCGTCACCATGGTGTCCCCTGGCCATCCACAGTCTACCCTATTACACAGCTGACCAATTCCATCATCAAGAGGGTGAACGAGGCCTCAGGCCTCTACCAGATGTTCAGTGTCCTGGCTGACATCGTACTGCTGAGAGAGTGAGTGAGTAATTATTCCCAGCACTGCACTCCGTAATTTCATTTCTGTTTCTTTACCATTGCTTCCTGTGATGCCACCACACAAATTGCACTGTTGCTGCCTAAGGATGTTACCAGTGTGTAGGCAGCCACCCCAAACCTGTACCACTGCTGCAACTGGTGCCAAATTGTCTTCCTGATTTCTCCCTCTTAAAGGGCTGAAATGGTCCAGACCTTCCCTCTAGGCTCAGAGGTGTAGTACCCTTTTACTGACCCCAGGGAAAAACTTTCCTTGAGCAGTGCTACTGTAGAGAGAATCCCATAATCCAGGAAAACAATGGTGTCTTGTAAAAGTATCTACAGCCTTCATAAGCTCTGCATCAAGTCCAGCCCAGATCTGAAATGACCAAATTACTATCTGATGACTTTTTGGCTTTAGCCTCGACCTCCTGAGGGTGGGTTGGATCCCAGCTGGCATTCTCTGGTGGAAAATTCTGATGGTGTGTTTGCAATTCACAGGAATGCCACAGCATTTGAATACCTGGAAGAGTATCCTATCGGAATCCTGGCCGAGCTGGAAATGCAGACGGGAAGAAAGGCTCGCAATGGGCTCTTTGTCATCATCATGGAGTATGGGAGGAATTTCTCTGGGGCTGACAAGGATGTCTTCTACTACAACCGTGCTGTGGGAGAGGCGCAGCATGCCTGGCAGTCCAACTTTTTACACCCTGTTATTTACTATTACAAGCACCTCCCAACAGGTAAGCTTTCCTGCTAATTGTGTGACACAACCAGAACAAAGAGGGATAAAGATAAATCAGAGCCAAAGTGGGGGTGGTACCTGAAAGCACTGTTCCCCCTTCTCCACTTCCTTCATGTCCATCCTGTGAGACAGCTCCCACCACTGCATGAGCTGAAAAGGAAGCTGAGAGTTGGCAAGAAATTTCGATTGCGGGGGGGATGGGGATTGTACCAGAGACTTCACATTTGAAAATAGGAACAAACAGGCATGCTGGAATTTCCCCATTCCCGAAAAGAGAAACAATTCTTCCCTCTGTCTGGCACCCTATGCGTATTTTGCAGAGCCTGACAGATGAGGCTGGGCTGTTGTTGTTTGGCCATCTTGCTGCCAAGAGAAAGCCGCTCTCTGTGGCAGGCCTAGGTCTGAGAGGTCACACAGCCATCGAGGCAGCCAAAGGCAAGGGTTTGAAGAGGAGTATTCTATCCAGCAGCAAACAGGCTCAGAGTAGACTTCCTTGGGAAATGAGTGTGTTGAAGTCTTCATCTCCAGAAACCTGGGGTCAGGCTCCAGCTTGCCTTGCACAGAAATAAGCACGATGGGTAGCAGCATTAAATGCAGCTTAGCCCATCTGGCAGTCCCTGCCCAGGGGGAACAGGAGTGAGATGACAAGAATGCTATGGGCAGGGACAGAGGGCAGCTGTGCAGTGGCAGGGCTGTTGAGGACAGAGCTGGCAGAGGGGATTGCAAATGAAAGTAATGAATTAAAAGGTCAGGACAAAAGCGGAAACAGCTGTCACAGCTGCTTTCCACTCCCCAAGCTCTTTTTAATGCCATTTTGCTTCTAAGAGACTCCCTTAATGTTCTCTTGGCAGAGCGTGAGATGAAACTCCGTCCCCCAGACTGGCCTCTGCCCCGGCCAGATGCCATCCATCACATTGTGGAGGACTTTCTGACAGACTGGACAGCCCCGAATGCTCACATCCTGCCGCTGAGGCGGTTTTTGGAGAACTGCCTCAGCACCGACCTGCGCAATTTCTTTGCAGGTAATTCGAGCACAGGGTCAAGGTGGCAGGAAGAGGAGGAATGTGAGGACCAAGTGACAGGAGTGATCTCCTCTGCAAATAGCTGAGATCTCCCTGTGGTGAGCTGCTTGTCTCACTGTCAGTCACACCTCCTCAGTGCACTCACCAGATGGTACAAAGTGCCGTTCTGTGGGTATGTTCCTAAAGAGTCCTTGCTCTTGTTCATCATTAGAAAAAGACTGGCCCAGGCATGCCAGGATTTAGGGAAAGCCATATAAGGTTGGGTTCAGTCATTTTCTAGCTGTAGCTTTCCTTTCTTTTTCATTATCTGAACATTTTTTTGTGCCATTGTATAGTAGATCTCATGTACTGGTGATTGGATTGCTTTCCCATGGGAAATGGGAGTGCTGTGATGTGAGAGGTGAAGAGCCTCTGCTGCCTCCCTGACTGGTTTGTGACCCCCCCTGCAGGAAACCCATGTGGCACACAGAGGGAAGCTATCTTGTGGCACAAAGAAGATGCCAGATGGATGTAAACTCAAATCCATCTCCTTTTTCTCTCAAAGTGCAGGTTGGGGATCCCTCTCTGCATCTCCTGAGCTCTGCACAATTAAGTCAATTACTATGCTGCCACCTGGGGCAGGGTACTGGGTGGGAAACTCCAGCCATCTTCCCTCATCCTCTCTGCCTTTTGTTTTGAATGAGTCCCTGATAGTTTATGGGACTATTTCCCTACAGGGTCTCTCTGCTGACTCTAATTTTTGACCCTTTCCCCTGCAGAGTCCTGTTTCCTGTTTGCCTTCACCCATCAGAAGCTGCCTCCCTTCTGCCAGCAGGGGTACCTGAGAATGCAGGGACTGGTGGGGAGCCAGGAGCTCCGGCACCACGCGGTACAGGCTGGGCTGCTCCAGGATTACACTCACACAGACTTTTCGGGTGACAGACCCCCCAACAGCCACGATGGGTCACAGGAGCAGTTGATGAGAGATCATGCGATACCAGTTCGTCCACTGCAGCATCTTGTTAATGCCAAGGATGAGCTTTAACCTTTCTTGCTCCACACTGAAATCCATAGGTGCTCTTCTGACAGTACTGTAACAGGGATCCACAGCAGGATTCTGCCCTTTTCCATCCCCATGCCTCCCACTGATCGTGAGTTGCCAAAGACCTGCTCAGATCTTGCTATTACAAAGAGGACCAACATGCTCTGAAGGATTGAGTGAGGGACCAAAATCCAGTCATGCTGAGGTTCCCACGTTGTCCTTGCAGAGTTCTGAGTTGCCTGAAGATGGTGTTTGTGTTCATCTCACTGACCAATATCTGCAGCGACATACAGAGGTCACAGAAGTGAGTGCAGGAATGCCTGGGAAATTTAAGATGTCACGTCCCCCTTCAGAGGTAACCTGCTCACACCCTGTGGCAGCCCAGTGGCAGTTCTCTGGACCCTGGATGCTGTACACTGTGTATACTTGAAGATTTGTTTCTGCATTGAATCCTGAAGTGGTATTCCAGGCAAACTTCCTGATATTTTTCCTGCATTTGAGTTAGGGCAATTGTGTAGCTTGAGTGGGGAAGGATGTTTTTTTAGTTACTGTATAGGTCAGATAATTTATCATTTCCCAGAGGACACTACAAGGGACTCTTTCCTCTACAACAGATGAGTAGCTTGCCTGGAATGCCTGGGACACAGAGACTTACAAAGTTTGGCTCTGCTGTCCTCATGTTTTTCTTCTCCCACACCAAGCAGCCTGGAAGGTTAGCCCGTCTTTTATAAAGCATGACCAATATTTCTCCTATTTGCACTATGTCCCATCAAGAAAGTTTGATGTTGTTAAAATGCTCTTTCTCTGTTTTATTCCCCTCCAGTCACCTTGAGATCTTAGAGGGACTGACAGGGAGGCTGCCTGCACTTTACTGCTCCCCCTGTCAGCCACGTACGCTTGCCTGTCACCTCCCTGGGGACTCCTTCCATGGCCCTGGAGTTGCAAAGCAAGAGCAGTTTTGAGCTGGACCTCATGATGTCCCTGTGATTTCTAGGAAATAGAGGAGGGGTGACAGGGAACAGGCTTTTATCTCCACACGTTTTCCAGCCCTTTAGCTTCTTGAAAAATACACACTTTTTCTTCCAGACTGAGGGGGGCTGTACCTTACATGTACCTAAAGCTCTCCCAATCCTTTGAATTCAGCTGCTGTTTCAGTAAAACCCCAGTTCCTTGGAGAGGCTGGGGAGCAGAAGAGGTGAAGGAAGTGACAGAGGAGTTCTTGCTCTCTTTGAGAATACTGGGCTATGCATGCAGTGCTGCTGCTGGAAGATAGTGCCTGTTCCCATGCAGCTGGAGAGGGAAAAAATCACCTCAGCTGGCATCAATCAGCATCCTTCTGTGGGCTTTACATCCCACTGCCCCAGCTCCAAGGCCAGTCCAGGAATGGCTGTCCTGGCTTGTAGTGGTCTGGGTCGTGCTACTATTTGCTACATCCTTGGCACCATGGGCTTTTTATTTTGGGATTGTGTGGGGGAAGAAAAGGGCCTGTGGCTGAACTAGATTGAGCAGCTGTCACCAAGAGCCTGTTTCACTTGTTCCCTCTATGTGCTGACAGAGAGTGCATCCCTGTTGCACCTACAGATTCTCCAGATGTTTTCTCTTCCATCCTCAAATTCCCCCAAGAGATTGTGGATCTGTATGTATTGCCTTAAATTGTGATTCCCTGTAGAAAAGCAACGGTTGAAAAAACTGGCACCCACCAGCTGTTCCAGCATGCACTGTGCCCATCTCCCAGCATTAGATCTTGTGAGTTTAAACTCCAGAGGTTCTCCTGCCACTCACTTCCAGCAGGACTTGGGGAGTAGGGATCCAAGTCTCCCTGCTTTGGGTGCTGCTGGGTGAGCATTGCTCTCAGCCTCGCTCCTGTTGAGCTCCTTTGATGCTGGAGCTGGCAGGGAGAGGGAGTGCCGGCTCCAAATCATTTTCCATCAGGCACGGTGGTTACAGAGGCCGGGGGGTGGCATGGGCCATGCTGGTTTGTGGTCACCCCTGAGTGCAGGGCTGCAGGTTGGTCCCGATGCCCTGCCCCAGTTGGGCGCGTTGTGGAAGGGAGAATTGCTGTAGAGCTGTGCGCTTCCAGGAAAGCTTAAAGAAGCAGATGAAGCAGGTGGCCCTTTGCCTAGCCTCAATCTCAACAATCTGAAGAGAGCCGTCAGCTGGCAGGACCGGAACCGGGAACGGGAACGGGAATGGCACCGGGGCCGCCGGGCCCGCGCCACGTGCGGAGGGCGCGCCGGAGCTCGTGCTGCGCCCGCAGTGCCCATTGGAGGGCTCCGCCGCCAATGAGCAGCCAGGGTTTGCCCCACGTGGCACACCCCACCGGCCCCTCCAGGGGCGGGGTGAAACGCCCTAAAGGACAGGCACAGCAGCCAATCAGAAGTGCCCGGCTCTTGGGGCGGCTGCCAATCGGCGGGGAGGACGGCCGGCCCGTTTGTCGCAGTCTTCCTGCGGCGGCGGCCAATCAGCGCGCAGGCGGGCGGGGCGCCGGCCGGAAGTTCGGTGTGTGCGGGTCACCTCCGCGCCCGGGAAGGTGCGGGCGGGGCGCGGGCCCGGCGAGGGGAGCGGGGTCCTTCTGGCTGTGCCCTCCGGCCCTCGGGCTGGGGGAGCAGCGGGGCGCCTGCGTCTGGGGCTGTTCTCCCTTCCCGGGTTGGGAGGCGGGGCCCTGTGCCACTGCGGGAGCTGCTGGGACACCTGCTGAAGGAGCCCCGCGGTATCGGGGCAGTGGGAATCCCGCGGCCCGGGTCTGCCCTGTGGGTGGGAAGGAACGGGCGGTGGGGGCAGCTCTGCTCTGCAGGGCTGAGGGAAACGGGGACCCTGTGCCTGGGGCTGTCTCCTGTAAACGGGATCCTGCTGGGGGCCCCGTGGCTGCGGGGCTGGAGCTGCAGGGGGAGGGCAGGGGCCGGGCACAGGGGCAGGAACACTCCCGTGTCATATCCCATAAGCTTCTCTCCTGGACACCTCCTGGCCTGGGGGCTGTCCTGCCGAGGGGACTCGGAGCCGGGCGCTGCTGCAGTGGGACCAGCCGTGGGATGCACCCACCCCACCAGCCTCCTCTCCCTGCAGATGGCCCAGAGGCTGGCGCTCCAGCGGCTGCTGTCCCTCCCCGCGCGGGGCCCCCTGGCGTCCCATGGCAGGGCCTTTGGCACCTCAGCTGGCCGCAGGAGCACTTTCAACGTGCAGGATGGCAGCGACTTCCAGGACCGGGTGGTGAACAGCCCCAAGCCCGTTGTGGTGGACTTCCACGCGCAGTAAGTTCCGCCCGTGGCTCCAGCCCCCCTCTCCACCATCACCCGTGCAGGTGTGTCCCTGTGACTTCCCTGACGTGGTGGCACTCTGGGCACACCACGGAGGAGCATGCCTGAGGGCTTCCCAAGATGTGGATTCTGACGTTGAAAGATGCTTCTGCCCGTCAGGCTCAATCCATAAAGATTTCCTTCATAGCTACACCCTGCAGCAGTGTCAAACAGGAGTGCCAGGAAGGCATTCCCCACGGTGGCATAGCTGCACCTTCCAGGTGCTCAGGTGTCACCCCAGCCGAAGTGTTGCATCATCCTACAAAAGATGCCTCAGGAAAAAACTCTGATGTCTGCCCTATTTGGCTTCATGGATGAAATGTCCTCTTAGAAACATTAAAGTTTGTAAACAGCCACGGTGAGCTCTGCATTTGCAATGCCTCACCGTTGTCATGCTGTGTCTTTCCATGTTTCTTAAAGCTGCGTGGTTTTGAGGCTCTTTATAGCAAATGCCTTTACTTGTTAATAACAGCCATGTGACACCAATGACAGCATTTGTCATCAATAAAAATGCTGTCATATACCTGCCAGTAAAAACATTCCCAGATGTTGTTTGCTGGATTAACAATACTGATTATCTTTGGGTTTTTCATGTATTTTCATAGTCCTCCAGTACTGTCACATGAGCCTGTTGTAGCTGGTTTGGGGCAAACAGAACACAAAACAGCCAAAAAACTTCTGCTCTAAATAAACCATACTGAGGAACCAAAGTGAGCATTAGTTGAGATCATCCAGGGAGGAGAGAACAATTAATTGAAGCCTGAAACCGGATACAGAGCTTCCTTAACACCTTTGATAGCTCCTTTGTGAGAGAAGTGTTTTTCTAAGCTGGGGTTCAGGAATTGTATTTCCAGGCTGGCTCCTGAGTGGAACAGCAATGGCGGTAAAGGCACTGGTGTACCAGCCTGCCTTCCGTGGCTGCTGCTGCACCTGCCTCTCCTAATGTCCCCTCTTTTCTTGCTCCATCAGGTGGTGTGGTCCCTGCAAGATCCTAGGCCCCAGGTTAGAGAAGCTGGTGGCCAAGCAGGAGGGGAAGGTGCTGATGGCCAAGGTGGACATTGACGATCACACAGACCTTGCTATCGAGTACGAGGTAGGAGGCAGAAGAGCACAGGCTTGCTTTGGCTGGCAGTGCAAAGGTGCCTCCCTGGGGAGAGCTGTGCCTGCCCAGCAGCAGCGTTGGAGGGGAGGGGAAGCCCTGAACCTACAGGTTCCTGATCCATTGGGTCACTTGTCAGTAGGTGGATTTTGCTGCTTAGCTCTGCTGCAGCTCTGCTGGTCGTGCTCAGCATCCCCACCTCTCATTCTGCAGGGAGGTGTCCTCTAGGCCTCGCAGGTATCTGTCGGTGTAAACACTTCCCTGGCCTCGAGGAGCCTGGAGCACACGCAGCGTCTTGCTGCGAGCCGGGGCTGCTCGGGTGCAGGGCAAGAACATGAAGTAACAAGCCCCACTCTGCACTGCTATTGAACGTGGTTCTTTGTGCAACCAGCCTGTCCTCTCTTTCCTTTCCTTGTTCAGGATCTCTAGCTGGGTCACAACATCCCCTCCTTAAGTTGTAGCACAAGGAGGCACGGTGAGTTTTGTTTGGACAGTAGAAGCCAGGTCAGAAAAAACACATAAACAACAGGAGCACATGTCCTGCTCTTGAAAGGAGAGGACCTTGGTGTAAGTGTGTGACATTACTGCTGGGTGTGTTCCCTGTGCTGCCTTTCTCCCAGGAAGGAGCAGAATGACTGGCTTTAGTTTGCATGATTCATTTATTTGTCCCCTCTGTCAGTGATTAGCTAGTTTAAGGAACACGAAAGCCCCTCTGTTGTCTCTCCTTGTAAACAACCACTCTGCCCATGGAGTTGGGGCATCCTGCTGTTATGTTTTACAGGGAAAAAAAAATGCTTCATTTTCACTTGGGTATCACACAGATGGATCTGCTCCCCCTCTGCAGATGAAGTCCTGCTCCCAGGGTGACAACTAGCACAGCAAGCTCCTCAAGTTGCCCTGAAAAGTGTGAACCATCTCCTGAGCAAGCTGTCATTTTGTTGAGCCTGGAGAAGACGCTGTATGCCATTCCCACACCCTGCCGAGCCAGAAGGAGATGGAAGTGGAAACAGCTTGTTCCCTCCCACTCTTTCCCCAGGGAGACCTTTCTGCCTGTGCTGTGGTGCCGTGTCCACACAGCTGGTGGCCACAGTCATGACTTGCAGCTCCCACAAGCTGAGCACAAGAGCCTCCGGTGCTCTCCAGGGTGGAGGCGTGCTGGCAGATACACCCCAGGCCGAGGAAGATGGCTGCAGGGTCCTGAGCAGGGCTGGCTGCTGCAAGCCCAAAGGCTGTGTAGCTCAGAGGGTGCTGGTGAGAAGTTGAAGAGGGTGAGGTGGTTTTAGTGATGATCTAAAAGCATGTAAATCCTCATAGATGCAGGGAAGGCTCTGGTAGCAACCACGCTAAGGAGAAGAGAATAGACATTATTAGCTCAACTCAAGTATTGTTCCAAGCCTTCCAGTAGATAGAATTAGCTGGGATTACAAGAGGATAATCTCAGATGAGTGGAAACGACGAGCAGGGTGTGTGCACGCAGAGAAAGGTCTGTGAAAAGAGGCTGGAAGTCCCGAGTTGTGCAGGTTTGATGACGCGCTGCGTGTCCTCCTCCCCCGGGTGTGAGGGAGCAGCTGCTCTGCCTGCTGCGTGTGTTTGTGTGCAGGTAGGACTGAGGCTGCAGGGAAGGGTCAGCTTCTAGGAGTTCATTCTGGAACCTTATATACAAACAGGATGACGTTTTTGTTTTGCAAGAGGGCCTCCTCCACTTTTGGAGCGATGTGTGTGTGTCTTGTCTTGGCCATTACCCCCGTGGCTGAAACACCGTCCCTAGACAGTGTCTGCAAGTACTATAGCTGCAAACTTAAATAGGGGGATAGGAGAATTTTTTGCTCAGATCATTTGAAACATCCTTTCTGAGGCAGAAGTTTGGTTCATGTGCTGAGCACGGGCTTGGTTTTGCTTCATCTTCTCTGAAGTTGCCATGTAAGGAGAAGTGTAAGGGCTGATGGGAAGGCACCAAGTCAAGATCAAAGAGGAGCCAAATAGAGTGTTTGTGAGAGATCAGGAAAACCAAAGGTGGTATTTAGGAGGGATCAGAAAACATTTGTTTTAAAGCCATTCCATTGGGGATCAGATGTCTGCATGCTGAGAAAGTCTTTGTTTTGGGGTTTTTTAATGTCCATGCCACCCCCACAACTCCTCCACTAGCTGCCAGGAAGTCTCCCTCTATCCATGTTTATTCCCCTGCCCACGCACACGCAGCCCCCAGCTCGCTGCCTGCTTGCACAATGCCCTCTTCAGCAGCCTCCTTGGCGAAGGGGGAGGCGGCGGGAGGGGGAGACCCCCTGGAAGAGCTGAGGAATGCTGGCACATTCCTTTATACAAGCCCTTGGCTCTCAGCCATCCTGGCTTAGCAGAAAGCATGGATGCATTTCCTGCAACTAGCAATGTCCTCAGTGCCCTTCCCCATCCTGTTATGCCCAGCACAAAAGTTCTTTCTCTGGGGACTCCCCATTTTATCTAACACCTTTCATCTCTAGACGTGGTCTTTCTCCACTGCTCCAGCCAGCTCCTGACCTCTCGCCTCAAGAGGAGAAAGGGAGAAGAAATACCTTCGTTTATCTGCAGTCTCTTAAAATTCTTTAGATTCATCTCTTGTCTTGGCCAGTTGCCTCTGTGTGTGGTGACTGGGAAAGGGCAGCCCCTTCTCTGGCCACTGTGGGTGGGCAGCTCAGGAGAGCTGCTGGGTACAGAGATGGTCATTCATCAATGGAGCTCCATCCTGTTACCTCCTCACTCAGAGGCCTGGGTGAAATCCTTCCCCCTCCTCCATTGTGTGGCATTCAAGCTTGTATAAAAGTTTCAGATGGGAGAGAATTCCCTTGGTATGGGTGTTGCCAGGAATAACCTGGATGGCCATGTTTGTTTATTTATCTCTGTGGTCAACACTAATCAAAAGCAGACTGATTTTTTCTGGAGAAATGCTCTTGAGGGAGGAGGAAAGTTTGTTTAGGTTCAGTGCAGATGGGACCCAAAAAAAGACAGGGGAAAAAAAAAGAAAAAATGCCCCCAACTTTGCATTCTAGAAATTCCCATGACATTTGCTTCTCAACCAGCAAAACAAAGTACGTGCTCCATTAACAGGCTGCCCTTGCTGCAGCTGGCAGGAAGGAAGCTGACAAAATCATCGTGTTTTCTGAGCAGAGGAAAGTTGCTCTGTGCCTCTGGTTCTCATCTAGCTCTGCAGCACCAGCCCCAGACCTTCCACTCTTTCTTGGGATTTGCTCACCAGCACGAAGGGGGAAAGAGACAGAGGGATCAAGGCCGTGTGAAGCTCATGGGTGCACTGGTCAGCCTGCAGGGCCTGGCAACATGGTGTTGGCTGCTTCTCCATAGAGATTCCAAGAGTTGCCTGTTCCTTACCCAGGCCCTAATAGGGGTCAGCTCTTGGTTTTTTGGATGGAACTGGAGCAACTGTGCTCGATGGAGATTTGCCCTTCTCAGGGAGGGAGCAGTTGAGTGCAATGCATCCTTTCTCCTAAAATCTCAAGGGAATGTGTTGGCACCATCGCCGGTGCTGGGGCCCGAGCCCTCTGGATCTGCTCCCTGCAGTCACTAGGAGGAGCTGAAGATTGTGCACTGAGCAGCCCCGACGCTCCCATCCCTTCAGATGAGACTGCAACAAGCCCTGAAGGACACTGCAGGGAGCCACGCTGGACTGCCCAGCTGGGACGGGGTGGGAAGGGAAGACAAAATGTCCCTTTCATCTGAGGCTCCCCGTGGGAGAAAAGCCAGCCCTCTGATGGGTTTCCAGAGGGATTTGCAGATCTTCGTTGGCAGCAGGGCTGGCAGTGCACACGGGAAGGCTGGAGGAGAGTCAGCAGGCAAGATAAGGACAGGATATGTTTTGGAGGGGAGACTTTGCAGAGATAAGGGCATCGAAGCTGTGGGGTCAGAAATGTGATCAGATCTTCCACTGCTGCAGCTCTCCAAGCTCTGGTTGTTCCTTCTTTCAGTCATGTCCCTGGGGTCTCTGCTGTCACCAATCAACCAGCAAGTCCCTGAGGAGTGTTGTCATTTCCAACACTGTTCTCTTGGATAATTCCCAGAAAACTTTGTTCCGAGCTAAAAAAGCATCGCCCAGAGCAGCACAGCTGGCCTGTTAGCTCTGGTCAGAGGGGCTTTTTCACTTCTTACCTAATTGTCAGGGATCTGCAGTGAATGGCCACTGGTGTATGACGAGATAAAACACTGAAAACAGAAGTGGGAAAGGAAGAAGGGTTGGAGGGGATTGTCATTGCCATAATATGATGGAGCAGGAAATCTGCCTGTGCAGTGGTGGGGCAGGTTAGGATTAGAGCTCCAGTCCTGTCTGGAGAAGAACACGGGTCCTGATGCAGCCCTGGCTGTAAAATGTCCAAAGGTCATCATGTCTGAGAGGTGTCCTAGATCTGTTCGTTTATGATAGGACAAAAGGGAAGGAGAAGCAGCATTTGTACTGGAGATGAGGAAACAGCCTTGCCTTGTTTTTGTATTAGCTTCGGTTTTGTCTTTAAAAATTTTGGTCTTATTTAAATTCAAAAAGCAGCTCAACCTTGACTTGAGCAGTGTGGTGTAAGTCAGTGCAGAGATGAGGCCACAGGGAGAGGAGGAACGTGGAGCTCAGCTGGCCTGTTTTGTGAGTGGACATCTTACCCTAGAGCAGTGCATGCTCAGCTCCCTTGTAGCCACTTCCTTAGACTTCCATTGGGGGACCAGGTGCAGCTGGCTTCCTGCAGGCTTTGCTCACCTGTCTCCCTGTTTCTCTTGCCCCAGGTGTCAGCAGTGCCAACTGTGCTGGCTATGAAGAATGGAGACGTTGTGGATAAATTTGTGGGCATAAAGGACGAGGATCAGCTGGAGGCATTCCTCAAGAAACTCATTGGAGCCTGAAGTAAAAGGGTGGCTGTACCTCTGCCTCTGGACACGTCCATGTTGTGCATTCCTTGCCTGGGAGAGCTGTGGGCAGGTCAATTGCCTGCCCTGTACAACCCGGGGGTTTCTTCTGTTTTGGTGTTTTTAGGAGATGGAAAATGTTGTAACCCTTCCCTCCTTCTCCCCCTTCTCATGAGCAGCAGTAGCTGTAAAGGGCGCTGAGGAGCAGGGCTGCTTATTCTCAAAACGGGGAATGTGGCTGGAATTAGGAGCCTGTGTTTATCAGCCAAGAGCTGACGTGCAGAGCTGCTACTGCTGCTGAGTTAAGAGGAGGAATGTTTTTCTCTTTGCCTCACATCTGATAGCCCAGAGCAGAGGGCAGCTGCTCCCTGCGAGATGATGGTACATACCTGCCCTGGGTGGGTTCGTTTAAAGCTGAGAATGCCTCTGCCTTGTCTGTGAAACCTGTCTCTTTCGTCCTCTGTCCTTGCGTTGCTGGGACAGGTACATCTCCTCCACAAATCCATGGGCTCCCATCATAATTTTGTAAGAGAAAACAGGAAGAAGTATTTTATGGATCTCCTTTTGTATGTCTGCAGTAGAGAACTTTTATCAGTCACTGCTGTCTAGCCGGGAGAATAAAACTTGATTCTCAGAAATCTGTCTGTCCAGAGAGGTGAGTTGGGAGTATCAACAGCACAGTTTCTAATGATGGGTTGGGAAAGTGCAGGTTATGACTTGATCCCTACTAAAAGGTAATGTGCTGAAAAACAAAGTAGGGAATTACTTCCATGGGGCTTTCAGTGCTGCCTGTAGGACCCCCTTTGTGTGCTGCTGGATCCAGGGGGCCAGAGGGAGGACTCACCTCTCATGCACAGAGGAACAGCTGCTCATTGCACACAAGGAGCCTGAGCTGTGCTCGCTCCCCTTGTGCTTTTCTCACCCCTTCCCTGCCTGTGGAGCCTGAGAGCCTCCCTCTCCCTGTTGTGAGTAATTAAATGTGCTCACACAGGTGAGCCCTGCCAGAAGGCAACCTCTTGACTTCAATTGCCCTGACCTTTGGACTAAGGGTGCCGGCTGTGTGCTTCTATCCAAGCAGCCTTCAGCCCTTCCAATCTCTTCCTCCTCACATACACCTGTTTTCTGTCAACCTGGTTTCTGTGCGCTCCCAGCCTCCTCTTGTGCTTGCAGGCAGAGTACAGCACCAGCACTGATGACTACTGTACTGTTGAATTCCAGCTTGCTTATCTAAGCTGCATGAGAACATTGTAAGTGCTTAATAACCATGTACAAGCTGCTTTTTTTTTCACCACAGCTTCTGTTTCCTTCAGTCACTCTTAAATCTGCTTTGGCTTTGCTCCATTTCACCTCCCTGGCATATGAGCAGCGAGGTAATTTTTTTTCTGCACCTCTGCAGTAACGATTTATGACCTTTGAAGGAGCCAGGGGAGGGGTGATCCAAGTCCTGCTGCAACTGCAGTGCTGCTGGCATCGCTGCTCCCACCTGCTTCTGTCCCCATGGGGCCTGGGCCGCAGCACAAGGTGGTACTGGTCCCCTGAGGTGGGTGCCTCCCATTCGGGCTGGGCTGATCTCACCGCTGGCACGCTGCTAGAGGTGATGTCACTTGGATGCAATCTGGTAAAGAACTGTTGGTCAGTTACGATCAATAAAAACTGGCATTCCATTTTACTCTGGAGACCACGGAGGCTGTGCTGCTCCTGACCTCCTCGGGTTTCAGGCTGGGCAATTTCCCCTGCAGTTTCGGTGTTCCTGCCCAGTAAACACTTCTAGTAAAGACTCTCCATTTTCCTGCATGAGCAGGAAAAGTAGGGGAACAGCGTCACAAACCTGACAATAGTCAACTTTCTTGCCTTACCATCCTACTGAACAGGAAAAAACACAGTGACTTTGCATTGTGTAATTACAGGCAGTATAAAATTGTTATTTTATTGCTTCCTTCTAAGGAAAAGCAGAGCTGAAGTGTCACTCAGCTGTTAAAGTGCCAGCACACTTTAGGGTGCATTATGTGAAAGCCACAACTGTTTCTTTGAGATAAATGCTGAAGACCCACGTAGGTGGCACCCTGTGGGAATCCTTCAGAACAGTGTAACAGGTGGACAGGAGGAGGAGGGGTTTGGGGACAGCTTGAGATTCCCCAAGCACTTTGCAAGGTTTTCACCACAGGACAGGACAGAACTCAGAGCAAAAGGATATTTTCTGTGCCAGGTTTTTAATTCAGCTCCCTGTTTGCCAGCTGCTGGGGAAGGCTTCAGGGATTCCCACAGCGGTGTTAATAACAGGAGATGCAAGCAGGAAGCAGTGCCAGCAGTGTATTTATGTAGTGGTTAAAGAAGGGTTGCACAGCAATTTTCATGCCACCTGAATGTGATGTTGGGCTTTCCCGACTGAAGGGAGCTGAAGCAATGGGTAATTCCTCAGCAGTAGCTGTTTTTTCCATGTCAGTTTCCTCTCTCCAGTGAGGATGCAATTTGTTTTCCCTTTTGGAGTTAAGTGCATCGTATCCTCCTCTGATGTGTCAAGCATTTGCTCTCCTGCCCAAGCCTGTCTATATTACAGTAGCTTTCTCAGCTCTTAATGTTCCTTGTTTCTATTTTAAGAGGGCATGGCAGTCAGTGCCTTCCCAAGGGGAGCAAAGCTCAGCTAAGCCCACTTCTCTTCCCCACGCATGTTTTGAACCCAACTCCAAGGGTCAGGCACAGTGCCTCTGTCCTCACAGTCGTCCAAGGCGCCCAATTCCAGGCAAGCAGAGGTTTTCCATTTGTTTCTGTTGGCTTTACACTTGCATCAAGCCCTAACACAGCTGCTCCTTTCCCCAAGATGTTTGTGCCTGCCTGCTGAACTCTGAGTTAATCTCCAGCTGCTCTGGCTCATAGTGAGTATCTGAAAGGAGGAAGGGAGAGCTTTGCTATCTTCCCTACTAGAGGTGCTATGCCAGGACCAGCTTCAAGGGCTGGTAGAGGATGGAAAATTCAGGTTGCTTGGCTTGCAACACACAGTGGGCTGTGTATATGTGGTCCTCTGAAGGGGCTAGTTTGGGCCAGTTTGGTTCCACTGAGGTCTGACCTTGGCAGCCTGGCCAGTAAATCCTTTGCTTATCAACAAATATGATTCCTCCTGTGCAAAGAACAAAACAAAGACCAGCTCCATGTCAACAGGGAAATGCCCCCCACTTTCACTGCCTTTTCACCTGCCCAGCCAGGCTGTTGGCCCAAACAGTTTGTTAATCACTTTGAGCTTCCCCTCACACACCTCGTTTTTTCTCATCCAAGTAATTATAGGATTCAGACAGAATCAGCAATTAAATTCTCCAGCCCTGTAAGACTGTTAGCAGCAATATTAAGCTCAGCGTAGATCAAAACTACTGCTAAATGGTGGCAAGTGCTTGCTGTGAGTTCCCTGCAAGTTAAAGACTAACAGCAGCTGCAATATTCTAGTCAATAAAAAGATAGAACTACCACAGGCTTGGCTTCCAGACCAAAACCAGGCTAGATCACCTGTTACACAGTCTCTTGTCCTCCTTACCTGCCTCTGCAACACACCCAGGCTCAAGCTGTGGTTTAACCCAGTCGACAACTAAGTACCAGGCAGCTGCTCACTCACACCTCTCCTGCTGGGATGGGGAGGAGAATCAGGGAAAAAAAAGGCAAAACCATGGGTTGAGATAAGAAGAGTTTCATAATTTAAATAAAGTGAAATATAAGAATAAAATAATAATACTCGTAATGAAAAGGGAAACTACAAAAAGAGAGAGAAAACCCAAGAGAAACAAGTGATGCACAATATAATTGCTCAGCACTTGGCTGATTGATGCCCAGCCTGCCCCTGAGCAGTGATTGGCTCCTTCCAAGTAATTCCACCAGTTATATCCTGGCCATGATGTCCTATGACATGGAATATCCCTTTGGCCAGTTTGGATCAGCTCTACTGGCCATGCTCCTTCCCAGCTTCTTGTGTAGCTCCTCACTGGCAGAGCATAGGGAACTGAAAAGTCATTGACTTAAAGGAAGCCCTGCTTAGAAAGAAGTCGAGCATTGGTATGTTATCAGCATTATTCTCATACCAAATCCAACACACAGCACTGCACTGGCTACTAGGAAGAAAATTAACTGTCCCAGTCTAAACCAGGACACTGTCCATCACCACACAGGGGTGGTGTTCTGCCATGTCCTGATGCTCTTTTCAAGGATGTGGGGTGCCCTTGTGAGCTTTGTGGTTTCTCTGCCTCTGCAGCTCTGGATCTTCAGCAACACTTTTCCCCTTAAAACCTTTCGCAGCCAAAAACCAAAGACTGCAGCTCTCAGGAGAGTGATAGCTGCAGGCTGGATGTGGTTTGGAGGGGGCTGCTGTGCTGAGCCATGCCTGGTTGCTTTTTTCTCTGTGCATTCTACCAGCCAGGGAAGGATGGAGGCAGGAGCAGCAGGGGAAACCCTGAATTTCTTACACCAGAGGAGCCAAATGGGTGAAAATGAGAGGCCTACAGGGAGAGATTGAAAATGTGTCAGCCCACATCCCAGTGGGAATGGAGTGAGGAGAAACCCTGTGGCTGTCTTCCTGGTGGCAAGGGGTTCCTGGTGGGCAGTGAGACAGGGAAACATCCTACAGGGAGAGGCCAGAGGGGGACACTGGAGCTGCTCGTGTCCTGAGGGAGGAGGACAGCTGGGAGCTGCAGCACCCAACTTCCCACCTTGCATTGACTTCTAGGCCCTCATGATCCAAATAGTCACAATAAAAATGCACTAAAATTGATGTGTTTTCTCCATGGCCTGCATGTTTCTGTGAAGTAAGGTCCCTGCAGGTGTATACATATATATATACATGTTTATCTACTCACATACTCTTGTTCTCTGTTGTGGAGAGTGCCAGGAGTTTCTGTGAGCCACAGATGTCCCCAGCAGCTGTAGCTGTTGACAGAAAAGGACAGGGGCCAGCCTGCTGGCTCTCCCACCCAAGGCAAGGCTGAGCTCCCTGTACCCTTCTCAGCTACTACATGCCTCTCTTTGCTCTGCTGCTAAAGGCACCCTGGCTCCATCTCTCTTACGAGTGGACAAGTGGTTGAGCAATTTCCTGAAAAACAGGAAATTTTTGCAGTGAGAGTCCTCAGAAATACTGACTTCAAGTCATCAAGGGGGTACAACATGCACCAGAGATTTGGGTGTTTTCCAGAGATGGTGACCTCTGGTCACCCGCATGGCTGCAGCTCCTCCATGCCAGCCCCGCACAGCTGTCAGTGAGAGGGTGATTGTCCCGGCGGGCTCCGCACACGGAGCTTCATGGCCTCGGGAGGGAGAGGAGCTGCATCCCCCGGGGTTGCTGTCTTGCTCCATCATGAGGCAATAACACTTCCCGCAGGGCCCGTAGCCGCGGGCACAGGCACTGCACAGCTCCTTTCCTCGCAGGTGGCTTTACCTGCGGGCCATGGCACAGGCAGCAGCAGGTAACAAAGCCAGCCCTGGGTCTGGCTGTCGCAGCGCCTGGGATGGAGATGGAGCAGTGCAAGCTCCAGCACGCCCACTGGTATTTATATAACATCGTTTTGCTTTAATCTGGCTTTTTAAGTAAACTGTCAAAGCCCTTTCTGTTCACTTGTTCACTAGGAACTTTTTTCTTTCTTTTTTTTTTGACTGCCGAGTTTCATCTTTCAAAACTTGGCTAGTTTTGAGTGATGCTGAAAACTCCATTTACAGTGGCTTTTTGTTCTGTGCTGGTATTGTTCAGGCAGAAGTGGTTGTTTTCTTTTCATCCTGGCATAGCTCAGAAGTGACTGCATAGTCTGAGCTCAAACTTTCTAAAAATACTTACCCGTGAGGAGACATCCAGCATGGCACTGTTCAGACCCAGAGATTAACGCCTTGGAAAGGTGCAGTGGTCTGAAAAAGAAGCCAGTGGCAGTGTCCTGCCAACTCTGGTCACTGTAAGCCCTGGAGCATCAACACGTGGCAGGCAGAGAGGATCTGCAGAGGGCTGTGGATCTCTGAGGCACCAAGTCCACCCAGTGGCTGCAAGAACCAGCCCAAGGGAAATACTTTCTGAGGAGAGGCTATAGGGTGACTCAGAAGTCATAAAGAGAAGCGCTCCTTGCTGCTTGGAGAAGCAAGGCTGAACAATGAGCCTGCTCCTCACCAGAGGTTGGTCTTCATAATCACATCCTCCTGTTGGAGCGTGAGATGGCTCTGGGGGAAGGGAGGATGACAGGCACTGAGCAGAGCAGAGATCAGACATTTGACAAATTGCAGGAAAGCATGTGGGAGCTCCTTTTTGTCCTGCCACTGGCTGATTGCAGGAAGCTTCCCAGGTGACAGCTTTAGCAGCTGGTGGGACAGGACACCTTATTGTTCTGCACTTGTGTTTATGGCTGTGCCAGTTTTTGGCAGGAAGCTATAAGACAAAACCCCCACATTCTTCCTTCTTGCTTGCCAGGTCTGCTCTCACGGGGCTGATCCTTCAGCCTAGCTATTTCAGCTTAGCTCACTACCTGAGGAGACCCAGCTTCCCTTTCCCAGCCAGGCCAGGTCCCATGGGCTTCATCCTAGAATCCTGGCAGGAGCATGGAAACTTTTCATAGAACTCAGGCAAGATTAGAGGTTGCTGCTGTCACACCTACCACTGCATTTCTCATGCTAAACTGTGCGGTTCCCCAGAACTCCAACTCCCTTGTACCTGTCTGGGCCCTGTTTAGTTCTCGTTCCCCTTTCCCTGGCCCTGGGATCACGTTCTGTTCTCAGTTTTTTGGCAACTCTCAGGAGGAAGCACGTTTGGGGTTTTCTTAATCTGTCTGGCATTGCACACGAAGGCAGAAGCTGGAAGCACCCTTGAGATGAAAGGATGCAGGAACACGAGGGACCCATCACTGCTGGTCTGACTGAAGCCCACGGCACAGAAACTGGCAGCATGTGGCCATGTCTGCAAGCAAACTCCTTAGGCTGCTGTCATCTCCCTGTTCCGCTGCTCCCCCACAATGCTGTGCTTCCCTGTGACATTGTGTCCAGCCTGTGGTGGCCAGCAGCACATGACTGACCCAGGGGCAGAGTTCCCAGCCTCGTTTCTCCAGCTTGCAGCTGGGGTCACAATGGCTAAGTTCTGCCAGTGTTACATCCCAAGCCCTGTTTCCCTGCCTCCTTCTTCCTTCCCTCCCTGGGGTTTTATACTGAGGCCAGGAATGATGGTCACGTCCCCTCCAAGGAATCAACAGGCTGTGGCATTTCCGTTGAGGGCGGAATCTGAGGCTGCTGGCAGCAAATCCCTCTGCCATGGAGCTGACGAGGCAAGGAGGCTGGTGTGTCACCAGCTCTGTTACGGGGTGTCAGCCGGGGCTTTCCATGGACAGGATGCGCCCGCTGTTGTAATCTCACCTGGAGAGTGCCTGGCTGCAGTTCAGCCCCTGCCACGCTTGCCTGCGCCTGTCATCTCCCAGGGTTTTGCAAGCGCCGTCAGCCCACAGTGGGGGAGCTGCAGGGAAGGCTCGGGTGATTCAGCCGGGGAGCCTCTGTCCCAGCTGAGTCAGGCCTTATTCCAGCATCTCCGTGGCCTGCTGCAGGGGGCCATGTCTACACATTGCAGGAGCCTCACGAACTGCGTCTCCCCAGCACTTCTGCCCCTTTGTCCCCCCAGCCCAGCATCCCAGCCAAAGCCGGCTCCGGCCGCGGCTGCTTCCTCTTCGCGGGACTGCTGTGCACAAACAGCTGCATCGTGTCAGCCCGGCGGGCTGCACTGCCCTGATAAATGACCCAGTTCCCGAGAGCAGGGACGGAACTGCCAATGTACAGCTCCCTAGGCTGAGGGGAGGGCAACACATAGCCCAGCCGTGCTTCGGGAACCTCAGCGTCCTCATCTCATCTGTGTCCCACCAATGTTGTGTCTCCCGGTGTCTTCTCTTGTCACGCACACACAGCAGCACCGGTAGCACCCAGGGTGTCTAAATCCATAACCCCTGCTTTGCAGAGAGGGTGAATGGCAGCACCGTCGGCACTTTGGAAAGCCATGGCCAATGCCTTGGAAAGAGTCTGCAGAGGCTGAGTGCCTATGGATGGTGTCCTCATAAAGATGGAGGAGGAGCAGCCTCCAGCCATCGCCCACGGGCACCTATCAGCAGCCCAGGAGCTTGGGCTGGGGACACCAGAAGATGAAATGCTGCCCTACAGGGTGTTCTCTTGCCCCATTTCTGCACCAGCCTGCGCTGGCTGTCCTTTCTCACATCAGGGCAGGGGGATGGGACAGGAAGGCCCTCATTATCCAGGGCTTGCTAATTAGACGGGAATGCTATCTCCAGCCCAGATGTCAGCTCTGACCTCCCTCTAACCTTCTTCTAGAAATCAAAACAGACACAACTCTGTTTGTTTTAAAATAAGAAAAATAAGCCTTTGGGGTGAAGCAGGAAAACCTGGCCTTGGGGGTACGTCTGGGGAGGGAGGAGGGCACACAACCAGATAAGCCTGATGAGGTTCTCCAGGCTGCCGAGCTGGGCGGGACTGGCCACCCTGCCCTGGGCAGAGAACAAGGTCCCATGGCTCATGGTGGCTGTGCACATATTGTGGGCCCTTGAACCTATATCCAGCAGGGGTGTTGGTGCAGACACAGCTTCTTGTCCCAACACAGCCCAGGGGATCCCAGCTGGGTCCTGAAGATCCAGATGTGGAGCTACTAGGGAAGATTAACTGAATTTGTATTTCACCTCTCTGCCTTGCTTTTGGGATTTACAAAAGGGTCTCAGAAGGAGATGCAGATCCCTGGAACAAATTCTGCCTTTCAAACCTGACCTGAATATCTTTTCCTCATGCCACCTAAGCAGTCCTTAAATAGTTTCAGAATAAAGAGAGCTGGGCGACAAACAGCTGGTGATTCTTGCCCTTGACTTGTAGTAAAACCTTGGTTTATTGCATTTCTGCAATAATTTTCTATAGCTGAGGAACAAACTTTGCCTGACTCTGATCTGGGTCAGACCTTTAAGCACCTCACCCTATGTTAACCGAGATTTACATCCCCATTCCTCATAGCAAACTACATTACTTCGCTTCCTCTTCTTTGAAGACTACAGCTCCAGCCTGGAGCTTAACACCAAGGAGGTCTTCACCCAACACCCCTTGTCCTTCTGTGACAGACATCCAAGCACCCTGGGCTGCAGCACCAATGCTTTTTATGACAGAGGCTTGATGTAGTTCTTGCAGTAAAATGAGGAGTGGATGTGGCCAGCTGAGAACCAGCACCCCAGGGCTTTCTTCTTCTGCTGCTGCCTCTGTAGCTTGGGGCAGTCACGGGTCCAGCCTTGGCTCTACCCTGCCCAGTCCACCAACACCACAGTAACAAGACTTATGAAGACACCAGAGGGATTGCTCATTAAGCCACAATCCCAATATTTCAAAAGGCACTGCTGATTCACAGTTACACAACGTTTTGCCTACCATATCCCCAAGACAGCAAGCAGGTAAAAGTTTTGAGGTGTCCTTTTTCACTTGCCTCCTTCGAAAACACCTGTTGGCCCCCTGAGTAATGGGTGTTCTTTTTTATGCTCTGAAGGCTGTGCCTCGTGCTCATGACATCACAGCAGTGATGCATTGCCCTCTGGCAACATCACCAGAGCAGAAAATTTCTGTTGTCTTCCAGACCTGGCTACTGCCTGGTACACCCTGTCTCCCCGAGCTTCAGGGTTACCGAAGCAGAGTAATAGCTGAGAAATGAGTAATCAAGAAGCTACCTGACCAGATTTAAACCTGACTGTAAACATCTTCTCCAACAATAATGGGAAGGAGGCTCTGTGCCTGCTAAGGTGCAGAGTTGCTGCAGGAGGACAGTGCACAGACGTCCCTGGGACCCAGCATGGATGGCATTCACAGAGCACACCTGCAGTAAAGCTCTGCTTACACAAACCACCACAGCTCCAGGGCCTTGAGTGAATTTCCACCTGTTTGTATGACCTAAACTTCTGAGTTAATATTTACCCGAGAGGCGGACGCAGCTGCCCTGTGACACTGTGTACACGCACGGACAAACACTGGTACTGTGCATGCACACCCCAACACACACACTCGCAAAGGCTCCAGCTTCTACAAGCAGGCAGAGACACCTGCTCTCCTTCCTCAGGCTGCTCCAGGATGGTCCTTCACATTTGCAAGAAGGACACTGACAAACTGGAGCAACTCCAGGGCAGAAGTGTGAAGCTGCCCAAGAGAACTGGACCATCTCACACACAGGCAGGGTCTGAGGGAGCTGGGTTGGTTTGCAAAGGGACAAGAAAGCTCATGAGGGGAACTATCTAACCAATGACTTCCAGATGGGGGTTATGTGGAAGGTGCAGTCACACTGCCAGATGTGCCCAGTGAAAGGACAAGAGGGAAAAGATGATGGATTTGCCATCCTCAGAGATTTTCAAAACCCAGCTGGATATGGCCCTGAGCACCCTGATCTAACCTTAAGGCTGGTCTTGCTCCAAGCAGATAGTTGACCTGGAGACCTCCAAAATTACCTCTTATGCTATATGATGCTGTGATTTTGGTAATGCTAAATATTTGGTAGTAAACATTCCTTAATTCAAATACTGATTGCAAGCACTTGCATGTGGAGTGCTATAAGAACACCTGCAACCAGCCACACACTGAATTCAATTCAGTCACAATATCCCTGGAAAGAAGGCTTTCTGGCTTCTACTGAACTTCAATTCCCTCATAGTTTCTGAGCAGTCTGTGGGTCTGGCTGCTCATGGCCATGCATTTTCAGCACCTCTGTAGCAGGCACATAGTCAAATGGACCAAGGAAATTATCAAACTGGAAACATCTGTCTTTCTTTTGATTCAGGGTTGTTTCCAGCTGAATCAGCTGGCTGTCATCCGAGACTGGCAGTGGGAGTGTGAAGATCAGAGGAGGGAGGGGAACAACCCTCCTTCAGGGACTGCTCAGACTTGGGTTGGCTTCACACAGTCATCAAACCCCAACCATGACCCCCAAGATGCTGAGGAGAATGTAACATTCCACTTTTACAGGTTAATCTAACCTGTGTTGCTCATCCCAGGGCGAAATGTGCACAGCTTCTCTTTCTTGAGAAAGCAGGTAAGGGGTGGCTGTGTGGTAGGCTTAGGAGAGGGCATCTCCTGAAATCACTCCCATCTGTAGAGCACTCTCACAGCTCCTGCCCCTCTCTTAAAATATGTGGCCTGAGACCTATAACAGCTCAGTAGGTGGTAGGGAAGGTCATTACATCTGGCAGCTCACGCACTTCTGCAAACTTGGTGTCTGAGAACTGGTAAGTCCATGTAGGAGCATCTAGCCCAGGCATTTCCACAAGTCAAACACAGCCACAACTACGAGAAGTGTACCAGAGAGGAAGCTCTTAGTGCCTGTTTCCTCTCATAGCACAGAGATAACTGCCTCCTGCAGTGCTAAATATGACTGGTTTTGGTAAAGACTGCTGAGGCCTGGCTTTGCAATGTGTGCTTTGCCCTCTGGAAAACCATCCTTCCACAGCTCCCAAGTGGCATGGCTAACCCTTGGCTCCTGCTCCTTCCCAAACCATGCCAGTATTCACAGAAGGAGGTGGGTGCTGTAACACTTTTTTACGTTCTTTTCTTTCTCCCCGCCTGTTGGGAGAAATTGAGTCACACCAGAGTGATGGCTATGGGCTGGTAGAAGGCTAAAAAAATAAAGTTACAGCCTGAATCCCCACTCACCATGCCCTCCTCCCCATCCCAGGCAACTTATGCATGTGGCTTTTCATGTCCTTGGTTTAATGAACTCGTGTCAGGAATCTCATGTGCATAGCAACCTTATCTGATGACAGTGACATTTTTAGCATGTTTGTGTTCAGTTTTATTTGCAAACTGTTTCCAGCATAGTTCAGCTGGGTGGATTGGACAGAGCTGAAATGTGTAAGAACCCACCACATACTGGAAACTCAGCCAGAGTTACTGGGGGGCTCTGAAGCATATCCATGGACAAAAGGATCTGCAACTGAGTTTGTGCAGATTTTCCAGCTGCAGCCTTTCACACACTTGCTAGTGTCCAACAAGCAACACTGGGGGGGTTATGGGGAGGGTTGTTTGTTTTTTCTTGCTTTCTTTTTTTCTTCCGGTTCTCAGTACTGTCACAACCAGATGGGAATATGTTTCCCACGTCAGCTGCGGGGGGACTCTCCAACCCAGTGCTCCCTGATACCCACAACATTACAAAAGCAGACGTCTCTGCTTCACCACAGCTCCAGCTAGTAGGAGGTATGGGGAGAAGGGGAAGGGAGCCGAGGCGTTTTGTAGTTTGAAATTTGAACAGCTGGATTCAGCAAGGGTTCCCAGGGTTTTTCCCGGGAAGGAGGTCAGCGGCTTGGGCAGGCAGATAGCCTGGGAGCAAACATCAGGAGTGCCCCTGGAGGCTCCACCTCCGCAGCTCTGTCCCGACTGGAGCGCTCTTGCCCTTATAAGGCTGCGGTTGTCACAAGGAAGAAGAGCCATAAATAGTTGTATGATTGTTACCTGCTTCGCTCTTCCCAAGTCAGGCTCTTCCTGCCTGCAGCTTCCAGAGCTCCCCTCCCCACTCCAGCTCCAGAAAGGCGGTGTTTCCCATGTCTCTGCGCATGGATGTGCAAGTCCAGGTCACGAGGTCCAATTTCTCCAGGTGCTCTGCCCCTGCACGGTTCCTTGCCTTGTCCTTTGCAGAAAGCCTCCTGCCTGGGACTGTTCACTTGCTTTACAAAGTGCTGCAGTCTGAGAGGGGCTGTGGCCCACCCATCTGCGTGTCTTTCTTCAGCAGCTCGTGAGCCAAAACTTTCCTTGGTTTGAAGGGTGCCACTTTCATTCTTCAATTTTGTGTGTATGAACAGGGTAAGGTCTTGGAGGAGAATGAAAAACAGTAGATCAGGGCATAATAAGACACTTAACAAAACCGGCAAGCAGCCCTATGTTTCTATTTGCTTCTTTTCCATCATGTGAGATCCATAACTAAATACAGAGGAGACCTTGATGTCTCCTGGAAGGAGATCGTCATGAGTAAGACACTGTGGGCTGAGCAGCAGCAAAGTCTTAGACCAGCAGTCAGGAGACCTGGTGTATCTCTCAGACAATTATTTGCCTGTTTCCTGATGTGGCTGAGTTTTACTCCTTCCCCCTTCTCAATTTTTCTCTAAGTAATGAAGCAATTCATTGTCAGTGCATATTTTAAACACTGACTCTCTTGGTTCCTGTCTTAGACCCAGCACACACTTCCCAAAAGTTTCCTGTGGGCCCCAACTACAGCAGTTTAAACATTTTCCATCGTACGTGCAGTAGCTCTGTGCTGCCATGGGGTCCTCAGCTCCCTCATTGCCTGGTCAGTCAGGATAGCACCTGTACATACTTCCTGCCTGGGAGCTGCTGCAGCCATTGAGGCCACTCTCAGCCTTTCTTCACGTCTGATCACTCTCTCACACTGAGTTTTCCTGGTCTGTTTGAGCTGGAAAGCTCTTTGGGGAGAGCAGCAGGAGCTGATCTTGGCTTCAGAATCAGTCTGTGCTACTGCAACACAGTGAGAAGGGAAGAGTGGTTTGATGTGCAGCAACAGAGGTCGGAATGCCTATCTTCTCTAGGCTATCTGCAGTCTCTTCCAGAGAGGAGAGGCAAGTTCTCAGTAAGAACTGCTGTGCTTGGGAAGCTGCCACTAAGAATTATGAGTTTTCCCCTAGACAGTCTTTTCCAGGTCTGCTGGCAGGATGGGATACACAGCCCCCATTGGGAATGTAGCTTGAGCTACTATTTCCCCAGTCCCACATAAATGTTATTCCCCTGCTTTCTGGGCAGCTCCTTGGACACAAAGGCAACTTTGAATATCTGGTGCCTTCTGTGTTGTAAAGGTGTTGGGCAAACAGCACTATCAGAGGCAACAAGAGAAGTGTGACGCTGACCAGAGACTGAATCACAACGTGCTTCTCCAAATACTATGGGTTCTCGTGCCTCGCTCGACCTTACTCCAGAAATTCAACAGAAAACAAGATTAGAGAGCAGCAATGTGAAAGGTTCCATGCTAACACAGGGTGGAAAATGTTTGGTGTTAAGATGGCAGTCATCCTTACAGTACAGTTTTCCATCATCGGGATTGCCTCCCTCTGAGGCAGAAGGGCAGCCCCGAGCCCCTGGGTTTGCTCCTTCCCTTGGCAGGAGGCAGAGGGAGGAGGAGGAGGGTGCCAGTGCCTGGGTGGCTGGCGCTGCCCCTGGGACAGCTCGGTGCCAAGAGGTGAGGCCACCGCCATCAGGGAGGAGGGCAGGGGCCGCTCCCTTCCCAGCTCTTGTGTGTCCCGGCTCTGAGCACACGCTGAGCAGCCAGCCAGGACACCGCCAGGCAAGGAGATGTCTGGAGAAATTACAGCCACTCTCACTTTCCTCTCTTTCCCCCTCCTCCTGCAGGGGTGAGGGGAGCAATCATTTTAGGGCAGACAAACCCCGATCACATTCTTTCACATCCCCAGGCATTTACACCCAGAGTCACTTCCAGGGGACCATCATCTAGATTTTCAGTTTTAAAGGGGACTTTACAGTGAACTTAAAAGACCTTGGTCTCCTGTATCCTGAAGAAGCACAAAAGAAACGCATCTTTAAGTGCTTCTAATTATAGTGGTATTTTTCCTCCTGCTTTACTTATTTTCCTGCTTGGGTTTGGTTTGGGTTTTTCTTTTCTTTTCTTTGCTAATTAGAAGACTAATTTTAAAAATTAGTCTTGTCCACTCTGGAAACCTAATAGAAAATTAGTAAAAATGCAATAGCAGGAAAAGGAAAGTAAGCCTGGGGAAAGGTAATTGTTTATAACTGAGGGGTTTTGTTAACTCCTGTGCCTAATTAACACACTACAAAGGGGAGCCTTTGTTGAAACTTCCACACCCTGCTTTCTCAATTAAGGTACAAGAGAGATCATCATAAAAAGAGCTTGGAAACAGCTGGTATGTCCCCTAGCAAAGCTAAGCCTGATTTAGCATTCCTTAAACTAAAAAAAAAAAATTTAAAAATCCCCCAAAACCCAACAATATCAAACATACATGTACCTTCTTTCTTTTTCTACATATGATTCTTTTTCTCCATGTAATGCAAAGCTCCTTCTCATTAATTCCTAATAGAAACAAAAAGCCCTTAAATTATGATCCTCATTGCTGATGTGTTTTTAGCCCACAGGAAAAAAAGGGCTGGGGTGATTATTTTCAGGGTTATGATGGCTGGTAGAAGAAACTTTGCAGGAAAGCTGAATCATCGGGTGAGCATCTTGTTTTCATCTTTTTTTATTTTGCTATCCCACATCTAAGGGGCGGCTTATGAAAATTCAAAAGGTTTTTATACACGTACATTCCTCTATAAAGAGTTAAAGAATTACAGTCCTCTGCAATGTCTCACAGTTAGCCACAAACTTACGTACAGGTGTGTGTTTCAAGTTCAGTGTTAGATGCAGCTGTCATCAGGAGAGTGGTGGAGCAGTAAGAGGCTTAAGGATGCTTTAACTCTATGTACAAACAGAAAAGACAAGGAGGGAGAGGACAGGATTTACCACCGGTTGAATGACTTGCCCCACTAGGTAGAAGAGAGCAGAGCTACCATATTTTGTGCTTTAGATCTTTGTTATGCTTGGGTTTATAACTCAAAGTTTGAATAATATTCTCTTCCACAGAATCCTTTTAACCTGCTTTTTTTTTTTTCTTCCCTAGGACCAGTGCAAGAAGGCAGCAGTGCCTGCAGGACGCCTTACATCTTGGCCTAACACAAGTTGCTACCTCATGTGAAGGAACTCCAGAAGTCCCAGAGCACCTCCGTCCTGTGGGTTTGATTCCTCTAACATTTTCCTGTCTCTTGGTAGCTGAGAAATATTGCAGAGCAGGTGCTAGCCTGGGCAGCTCAGAAGCCTGCTACTCCTCAGTGAGTTATTGATTTTTGACCGTAATTGGTGTGTTATAAAAACACACAAGGTGCCCAGTGAGTTGCTTTCTTTGTTCCAGAGTAATCCCAGGAAACGATGATCTGATAAATGGGACAGAAGGGTGACTGTGTTAAATGGAGCTCATCTTCACCTCATCTGAAAGGAGGCTTCCCACAGTGATGGCACCTCATGTATCTGTGTTGGCAATTTCTCACATCCTACAAAGCTAATGCCTCAGGAAGTGCTGGTGAGTATTCTGCTTTCTGTGCCAGCACTGCCAGTTCACTCTTCTGGTCCATCCCCCTGACCCAAATGCAGAGCTGAGAATAAGGGTAATGCACTGATCTTTGTGTCCAGCTTCCTGCACTGGTCCATACATTCCCAAAGGCAGGGAAGACCGTCAAAGCTGGTCAGAACAGTCCATGCTGACAGTAGGAAGCTGGAGGAGCTGGGAGAATTGAGGAGGCTCTCAAGGGAGCAGGAAAAAAGTCCCAAATGTGGGAGGGAATCTTGGCAGAAATGAATGGGGGGTTGTTGAGCAAAGCATGCACTGGCTCCAGATGCACAGAGCTTGCAATATGTTATGCTGAGAATCTGTGGGTGTGTTTATAAGACCTGCCACTGACTTGCAAGCACAAAGGATGTAGCCTCCTCTTATCAGAAAAATGTGGGCTTCAGCCTTGCAGAAGAGGGAGAACGAATGCTTGAGTAACTTCACATTGGGTCTTCTTTCTGGTTGTAGCCTGACAGAATGATCCCAAAGTTTGGTTTTGACTGGACCGACTTTGGTTTCTGGCAGACAAAAGTGGTATCTTTAATTGGGGCAGGCTATAAACGAGTTAGTTCCCCTGCAGTTCCCACAACAAAGCTACGGTGGGAATCTGGATGACTTTCTACAGCACTGGAAAAATCCCTTGCTCTTAACATCTCTTGGGCATACTAGAGAATTTCAAGCTAGTTTCACTTTGTCCTCAGCCAGCTTCCTGAAATGAGAACCACAGGGGCACTTCATTTGAGCAAATATTTGGTCTTGATTACTGTAGCAGGCTGAGCCCAAAAACAAACAGCGGACATGGGATAAACTGAGAGGCACCATTAGTGGAGGAGAATCTCACACGGTAACCTCAGGAAAGGCAGCAAGCTGAAAGTAGGGGTGCTTTCATGGTTTTTTGTAAATAGGGTGTTTAAAAAAAGGGAGACTAAATTCATCCTGGTAGAGGAAGAGGGAAGTGAACATTCAGCTAGCTGCCTTTTGTTGAGAGGTCCATTAAAGGTGACTGATGCTGAAAAATAATTAAAACAATGAATAAATTTTGTGACATAGTTAAATGCTATCACTCTTATGTATTCTCTGAACTAAGTCCTGTTTTTGTTATAGCACAGTCACTCTGCTACTGAATTCTTGGTTCTGTGAAAACATGGCCCAGCCTGAGACTTACAGAAGCAAAATAGAAGCAAAGGTGGCAGAAAGCTCTCCACAGCCCTGCCTTATCGGAGTGAATTAAACAGTGTTTAGATGGATTTGTCAGCCTCTTTAAATTGTATTTTCCTTATCAGTACCTCACCCGAGCCTGGCTTGTCATAAGCATGACAGGTGCAGGGTGACAGAGGGGCTGGGGAAGGATGCTATTCTCCTTTCAACTTATCCTCTGCTAAGAAGAATGCTCCCAAGCCCTTCTGAACTCAGGAATCTGAAGCATTTCTTACCCCCTCTGAGAAAGGGAGAAGGAAAAGGCAGTATTTGAGATGTTAATAAAGGCTCGTTAGCAATTGTTGAACCAGGGAGCTGTGAGGCCAGGGCAGACAAGCCTAAAATTTCGTAAGTACTTGCTGAATTATCACTGAAGGAGCTAAGGTGTAACAGATGGTGCTAAAATGATTGTTTTCTTTAGAAAAAAAACCCAGTTGCTGTGCTTTTTTTAATGCAGGTAACAGGATTTTTTCTGCTGGCATTTTGGTCAAGTCTGGGTAGGCCCAAGGGAGGAAACTTAGATTCCAAATCTGAGTTTTGAGACAAAGATTCTTTTGCTGGATAGCTTGTATTTGTGTTGTCCCTTTTGTAAAATGGTGTTGGATACCAGCTTTTCTGAATTTAAGGCTGAATAGAACATAGTGAGCAGCAAGAGAACAGGACTAGAGGAAACACAGTTTGGAAGGGCATATAATGAACTAAAAAACGTCTGTTGCTTAACACTGTGGTTCCATTTAAATGGCAGAGGTACCTCTTGGAGGTAAAGAGCTCTGGGCCATTATTCTTAGTATGTCAGATCAGGAATGTGGTGTCTGTAACCATGCCAAAGGGAGTTGTAATCTCACCTCGGGGACTGGAGGAACTCACAAGCTCCAAGAAGACTTTTCCTTTTCCTCAGACAGAAGTTTTCATCTAGGTGTGTTTCTGAGGATACTTCCATGACTTCAGCTGGAGCACAGCTGTTTGATAACCTGCTTCCCCAATAGGGTCCTTTCTACAGGATGGTGTCACTTGCATTTTATTGAGAGAAGGGACTGTGGCACGTGATAAATATACTTACTGCAGTACAGTGGTAGAGAAGTGTGCCTCTGAATGGTATCCCAAATGACCAGAGATGCTGTACGTAAATGGTTTGTTTTTCAGCAGCAGATCTTGTCATTAATGTATTGAGAAAGTGAAAACATGTTCCTCTTTTATTGAAGTTGAAGCAAGAACTACAATGAGAGAGCAGGAGTTCAGCAGGTTGTTCATGTGGAACTGTGTGGGTGGAGGGTTGGGGAGAGGTGAAAAATAGAGTAACTGTTTTAAATGCTAGAGTATGCCAGGTACAGCTCCTCCCTTCCTCCCCATTCTTGGGGTGCACAAATGCTTCCTTCTTAAATTTTCTCCATCAGCAAAGTCAATTTAAAAGACTCCTGTCACAGTGCCTCAGTTTAATCCCCCCAGTTGTGCTGATGCATCTCTCTGAGGGCCTATAAACTAGATCAGTGAACTGATCTTTTTTTCTTGACCTTCTTTTTTTAGCTGTTCTTCAGTGATCCAGTGTACAATATGACTTTTTAAACATCTTCATCATCACTGCTGGAGCAGTGGTAAACTGTGTCACAGCACTCAAACCAAATGCCTAGTGGGAGAATAGACAACACCTTAAACCAGTTTTGCTGATGAAGAGGGCGTGATGGAATTGCACCCTGACATATGAAAGCAAGCCAATTAAGCCATACCTTTTCCACAGCCATGCCAGAAGCTGGGTAGTTCTGCTAAGAGTAACATCATTCTGTAAGAAAAGGACTACTCTCCTCCTAACATCTGCTCCTGGCTGCTTCTGAGACAGGTTACCCAGGACACATTTCGCTTACTGGTTCTCTGACACACACGCACCCCTCCCACACCTCAGGGGAAATATCACTTGCTTTCACTCCTTCCACATCTCTTAAGATGGCTTTCCACCTTTCACACTCTCACAGTTTGGATGTGACATTTGTTACAGGGGCAGAACAATAAGGAGTCGGTATAAAGGGAAAAGGAAGTTATGTGCTAATACATGGTGCTTAAATTGCAGACAAATTCCAGGTTGCTCAGAGGCACGAAGTCCACAGACATATGTGGCTTTCCTCTACAGACCTGCCTCCAAAGAGCCACTTCCTTTTGCCACAATACCTGAAAATGCTTCAAGTTCTCATCTGCATTTATAGCTGCTGCTTTGTATGGGTGTATATATTAAAGCCACTTCAGAGCTGCTTCTCTAAAGAAATTCTAATTATGAATCTGCAGTGAAACAACTAAGGTTTCAAGGTTTTGCAAAAGCTCAGGCTTCTTAGCAACACCAGATTGTGACATTCTCCAGATCTGTACATGTGTGGTTTCTGTCTAAAGCCACTGTGGTTACAGTTTAGCAATGTGACTCTTCCAACGGAGTAAACACCTTTTTGTCTCTGTCACTCTTCTTGTTTCACTCTCTCCAACTTGTCAGTAAGAAGCTAGTTTTGGAAGAGATTTTTTTCTGTCCCCCAAAGCATTGAACATTATTCACCAAAATTAATTTAGCCACTTTTATCTCTTTGTCAGATACAGAAATCAAAGGTCCCTGCATTTATTGCTGATCAAAAAAGTGCAGGCTTCTCCCAGGGCTTGCTGTTTGCCAACAAATTTAAGCAAAGCTTGTTTGCAACAAACTTTAGACCACACTGGTTTGGATTAGACCAGTGTAGGGGAAAACACTGTAGTTCAGCAAAGTGGCCCTTTGTCTGGTGTGTAAAGGCTGGCCAGTTGAAGAACTATCTCTGGATGCTCACTGCTTCGTAGATTTGTTTCTCTGTAGAAATACTACAGTGCCATTAATTTATTCCCATCAAACTGGTAAATCTGTCTGCTGCTGAGATGTTTTCCGGAATTCAGTGACCATTACAGGTTCGTTCTTCCAAACGATGCTGGCTTGCAAACACTGATGGAAAAAGTGAGTGAAGTTGATCAGAAAGATCCACTTAAACATCCTGTGAATTTGTAGAAAGTAACAGATGTATAAAATCAGTCTGATAGCTCTTTTAGTCATACTTGTTTTTCTCTGAGGTGTGTCCCCTTTCCTGGGTAACTTCCTGCCGACAAAAACGTGTTTCACTTATTTTCAAGGTAATCAAACTACAGAAAACAGACATTTAAAATCTGACTTGACTCAAGTATGGCACATCTACAAATCTGACCATGAGGGGAACACACAGAGTTTTCTGTAGAGGTGGGATACAGTTTTTGTTAAGGGGAAGGACGGTGTAAACCTGCACCAGTCTTTGTTCTGAACTCAGTTTTGATGCTTTACTGTGGGAGCCATCAAGAAAGTTTTGATATCAATTAAACAGGAGTGGGACCAAGTTCTTAGATTTATATTAGAAAAAAAACCCAAAACAAAACAAAAAGCACCAAACCTTAAGAAGGCAGTCCAGTCTGACCTTAGCCTTAAATCTGAGCATCAGGAAGAGCAGAGCACATATGCAAGTGTGAGTCAGAGAAGAATAAAAAAAATTAAATTACCAATATTATACACTCTTCAAAAATGACTCTGTGACAGCATTTTTATGTCTGCATTTCATGCTTCCAGTCATTATCTTTTATTTCCAGCATAACTACTGCTGTCAGTTCATGTTGCCTTTTGTACTTGCTTTCCTAGCTAAGATCTGCTACTTTTCCTCCTTTAAAAGCTCTGTTTAGACTTGATACTGACTGCTTGCCTTTGCTTACCTTTCTCCACCACTTGGCTGATGATGCAGCTTCTCATGTTCTTAAGAAGCTTTTGATATATTTGGTCACCTCCACTATTTTCATTCTGCTCCATTTTTGTGGGAGGATTTAAAACCCTGTTGTCCAGCCAGTAAATATCTGTTCCATATGTTGGTCACTTTTTTTCATGGCTCAATATGAGCTGCTGGATTGTTTGACCATAGAATCACGGAATGGTTTGAGATGGATTAAAGATCAGGCAGTTTCAACTCCCCTGCCATGGGCAGGGACACCTTCCACTAAACCAGGTTAACTCAGAACTCCATATACTCTGTCCTTGAACACTTCCAGGGATGTGGCATGCACAACTTCTCCAGGCAACCTCTGCCAGTGCCTCATCACCCTCACAGTAAATCGAAAGGTATCTGGTTATGTAGGTAACTGTCTGTCACAATTCCAGCTTCCTTTCATTTTCTGCCTTGAGCTACTAGCGAAGACCTACCCTGTATATTCCCTGCTCACTGCCAAATTAAATTGTCGTTTATATTTTGCATCTGTATTTATGTTTCTCGCCTCTGCCTCTAACAGTGACACCTCTGTGTCCCCGACACTTAGCTGTACAACCTTCCAGTGATTTCTCCCACTGTCCTCTGTGTCTTGAGATACAAAGGTCTAGGATTGTTTCCAAACTGCTGCAGTGAACCTTTCAAAGTTTTAAGTGTTTCACTCAGACAAGAAATGCTTGCTTTAGGTACTTTTCCACTAACTTCCCTCTTTATTCAAGCCTCTTTAACTTGTCTCTTCTGCTCATAGCTTTGATACTGCCACCAGTAAACTTTGCCTTGCATTTTCTGTCACTGGCACCTACATCTGCAAATGTACCTTCCTTGTACAAAGTAGGAAGTCACAAAGGGAAGAAGCCTTGTATTTCTACACACTCATAAAATGTGCAGTAAACCTTATCTGCTGGTCTGGATCTCACATATGGATTTAGATATGATGTACTCTTGTCAGAAGGACTTTGGTCTTGCATCCTGTTGCTTCCTCCTTTAACTCATCCTGAAGTTCCCATAAATGTAAGGAGGCAGAATTACAACACCTTTGTCTTTTCACACCTCAGTGTTTCAGCATGCCTTTTAAAATACATTTTGGGCCTCTGTGAGCACATGCACTGGCTGTTCAAACACCTCAGCAGTATCAGGGGCTGCTTACGCCCAGGCTTCTGCCTGCCTCAGTTTTGTCCCTTAAGAGTCCAGCGAAAGGAAACAAAGCTGGGTGAAGGGTCTGGAGCAGAAGTCCTAGGGGAAGCTGAGGAACCTGCCGTTGTTGAGCCTGGAGAAAAGGAGGCTCAGGGGAGACCTGAACTAGGAAGGTACAGCCTTCCCGAACTGCTTACCCCATACCCCACCTTGAACCGACTGTTTTACCCCAAAGTTCAGAAGCTCAGGCTTGTGCAGACCCTTGTCTGTTTCAGGAGCTGTTTGAGGTTTTGTAAGGAACCTGCTGCCCAAAGTCAGTAGAGGCATTAAGACCCATCAAATTGTTTGTAAAGACATTAACACCCATCTTTCCTCTCACACTTATTTTCAAGGTAATCAAGCTACAGAAAACAGACATTTAAAATCTGACTTGCCTCAAGTATGGCACATTACAAATCTGACCACGAGGGAAACACACAAGAGTTTTCCGTGGAGTTGAACCTTTCAGCTGCCTGAAAGGAGGCTGTAGCCAGGTGGGGGTCGGTCTTCCAGGCAACCAGTGACAAGGGTGAGAGATCATGGCCTCGAGCTGAGCCAAGTTGGACATTAGAAGGAATTTCTTCACAGAAAGTGATTAGACATCGTAATGGGCTGCCCAGGGAGGTGGAAGACTCACCATCCCTGGAGGTGTTTAAGTAAAGGCTGAATATGGCACGAAGTGCCATGGTGTCGTTGACAAGGTGGTGTTGGGTCGTAGGTCGGATTCGATGATCTCAGAGATCTTTTCCACCCTATTCCCCACCCCCAGCCTCCATCTCCGAGGACTTCTGGCACGGCCTCCGGCGGCAGAGGCCGCAGCCCGTCGTCCCGCTGAGCCCCATTCCCGGCTCCGGCCGCACCCGCTGCCCG
>VWZW01006499.1:571639-656870 GCA_013397115.1 Edolisoma coerulescens
TACCGCCCGGCGGGGAGCACGGGGGGGCGGGCGCGGCGTGGGGCGTTGTGGGGGCGGCTCGGCAGGGCTCGAGCCGGGCAGAGCGCAGGGGGGGAGCCCGGCCCGACCCTGCGGCCAGCGGGGTGAGGGCGGTGAGGGCGGGGTGGAGCCCTCGGCGCCCCCGACCCCCCGCGGCCGCCGCCGCTCCCCGCCCGGGCGGCCGNCCGGTGAGCGAGCGGCGGTCGCGGTGCCGCGGGAGGAGCCGCAGCCGGAGGACGCCGCACTCTTGCCTTGAGGAGCGCAGCCGCCGCCGCGGCGTTTCCTTCCCTCCACCGTAGCCGGGCTCAGGTGAAGCCGGTCGGGGAGGGCGGTGGGCGCGGGTGGCTCCGGTTTGTCCCCCCTGGCGCCGCGCTTCCCTCCCTCCCTCGCCGGGTTTGGCGCCTCTTTGTCCGGCCGGGCGAGAAGGCTCCGCTGTCCCGCCGCTCTCCCGCTCCGGCCCCGTGGGACCTGCCGTGCTTGGGTGCTCCCCGTGTCCCCCCTGTGCTCCGGGGCCGTGCGTGCCCCGGGAGTTGCCGCTCTGCTCCCTGCGCGCCCCGCGAAACGGCCTCCCGCAGGTGGGGTGGGTGATTGGCGCTCTTTTCCGCCGGCCCCAGCTCCTTGCCCTCCCTCCTTCCGTGCGGTGCCCGTGCCGCGGGGGCAGCGGGCAGGGGCCCGCGGGGCCGCCGGGCAGCTGTCAGGGCTGCAGCCTGAGTCACGGGCTGACAGCCCTCCTGCAGACACCGCCATGGGCTTGGCTTCCGCCCGCCCGCCCGGCTCCACTTCCTCGTTCGGTTTGGGCCAGGAGAGAGAGAGGGAGGGAGGGAGGAGGGAGTGACAGGGCAAGATGAAGCTTGCTCGGAGAGCTCTTGCAGATAGCTTGTGCTTTCAGGCATCACCTCCAACCGAGTAGTAAAAGTTCTCCGGCTTTGAGTGGTATCTTCACTAACTTGTCCTCGGTAGGTGTGGAAAGTAACAAGTTTCATAGCCCCCGAGGGTGGTGCCTGCCCAGTGAGTTTAATGAGGATTGCTCCTAATTTGCCTAAACACAGGGTGAAATGTGTTTTAAAGGAATAACACGCTTCTGGTCATAAAGGGGGATTTTTTAGAAGTAAACTTCATTGGTCAGCAAATTCTGCATGCAGTGACTATTTAATTCCATTTTCTTTTCCTCCTTACAATTCCTTTCCTTCTTTTTCTTTTCCTCTTGAAGCACTGCTTGTGCTCTAGATCTTTCTTCTTTAGGTTTTTCTTCCATGTGCTATGTCATGAATGTCCTGAGCCACACTCCATCAGAGTGGACTAAGAACCTAAACTTTTTTATAAGTGGGCAGGTCTTCCAAAAAACAATAATCTCTCAAGTAATGCATAAAAGAAAATTGTGCCACAAACTTGTAAAGATACTGTAGTAGTCTGCAGGCCAAGGTCCATTTATGATTTCTCTGCTGTAAGGAAGTAGAAGGTAACTTGCATGGAGGCTGTTGAACCGTGGATTGAAAGATTAAATTACGCATTCTTGACTCTTGTATACATCTCCTCTTCATAAGGCTAGGTATGGTAAAGTTCTAACTCCAAAGTAACAGCCCTCTAATCAGTTACTGCCTGTGTAAAATGCTTTTGAAATTAGTCACTAGGTCACAGTGTGACTAAGTTCACTTATCGATGGCATTCCAGCAAAAATGGCAGATCATGGTGCAGATATGTATCGACTCATAGATGCACTGTCTGGATCTGTAGTGCTCTCACAAGGTTTCGATGAGATAAACAAATATTTTTATTAATTAGAAAGTTGTAATGATGGGAAAGCAGTTGATAAATGTAAGTAGCACAGAAGGGTTTTGAAGTCGTTAATCACGGTTTCCAAAACTGTATAAACGCAAGACTATGCTGATCTGACCTTGTGAAAGTAACTACAAGGAAATCATGCAACAGTTCCGTGATGCTCCGTATCAGGTGCAACTGCCTAAATTGACGTCTTCCACTTCTTTGTTTATTGATAGCTTTGTTTACTGCACTTACTCATTGTGTGTGCACTTTCTTTATGGAGGTGGACAGGCAAAATCTTCTGTAATTCTAAAGTAGGTGCAAAATTGGTAGCAGTGGATAGAAGTGGGGATCTGAACTTCTTTACTGACCTGAAATATCAAAGTGAATGTAACTGCCACCAAGCTGGTGAGTGATGTGGTTCTTTTTGGAATCTGGTGTCATCTCTTGGATGCTTGACTTGTATAGCCAAGGTCTGATTTTGGAAGATGTCTGGAGAAGAGTCTGCAACCTCAGTGTTTGCTCTGCTGAGTAGCCTGTGTCTGTTCCTGTATAAACAGGAAGACTTAATACTTAGGTTCTGTCTGCCCCAAAAGAATGAGTGGAGAAACTGAAGTCCTTTTATTAGCCTTTGTGTAGATTGTTAGGATATTTCTACCATGGTTCTGGGTTGGTTTTTAGTTGTTTTGGTTTTATTTTTTTCTTTCAAGTTAATCTCGTAGGAAAAAAGGTGCCAGATGATAATTGTACCTCAAGAGATAAAGAATAATTTTTTTTTCATTATTTCCTCTGAGTAGATTTTGATGTGTTTCAGAATGTTTTAAGAAGACAAATAGCTTGTGAGAGCTACACCATAATCTTTTAAATGAATCTAATGAAAAAGTCATAATAATAATAATGAAAAAACCCCCCTTGTCCAGTAAAGTTGTAGGAAAGAGATTAGAAAAATCTCTCACTTAGGAAGCTGAAATAATCTGTTTTGTCCAGCACATTACTTAGATATTATGCAAAATGTTGGGTAGTGTTTAAGCTGTGTAGCTGGTGGTAGCTCTAATACTCACTCATCTTCAAGCTGAAAACTGCCTTGCAGTTGGATGTCGCAGGTGCTTAAGTCTCTTTGCAACATTACTTGGCACCACAAATGTATCTACCACAAATGTGAGACTTACATTTACCGCTGCAACAAACTATCTTGAAAACCTGAACCATTATTGTCTGGGAAAGTCTTTAAAAATAATGTACCAACTGTTTTAATTTAATAATTCACAGGTTAGTCGTGTGTCAGGCTATTGACATGCAGGTATGAGGGAGTGCATGTATATCAGCTACTACTAGCTTTGTAAACATATACTTCAGTTGTACTGGGAGATTAGTCTGTCTATGCCCAAATTTCAGAGTTGGTTCTGTTAATTTCCAGGATACAGAACAAAGGAGACAGGACACGTGTCAGAGGTATTGTGATTTCTGAGCTGATTCTGCTCAGTCTTGGGCTTCCACCCCATCCCTAGGCCTGCGTCTTGCCCAGATTTATGTTGCTTGTGAATTAGTGTGACTGTGATAGGGTGAGATTATAAGTGGACCCATGGGAGATGCAGGAGCTCATCTAGTTAATGCAAAGTTTACTGAAAGGGGAAGTCAAAGCTAAGGTTGTTTTATCCCCCACTTTTGAGTACTACATCTGCTTTCTTGTGTGGTAGCTTTGGGTTATTGGGTAACATGCTGAAGCTAACTGATGACTAAAGTGCATTTTAGAGGCTCAGAATTAGTGTGCACGTCTACTAAAAGGTGTCCAAAACCTTAATCCTCAGTGTATGATTTAATGTATTTTTGTTGGTTTGACTCAATAGTGCACTCGGTGCCCTCTAACATACATTTTTTGTCTTTGATTTCTTGTGTAAATATGTCCTTACTCTTTGTTTTCTTGGTTTATAATTTAGGCAGAGCTGTTTGCATGTTAAGTAGAGAAATTGTGTGCCTGACGTTAAGTCTTCTGTGGGTTGGAACAAAACTTTAATAGCAGAGGATTGCCTACAGCAGCATTGTTTTTGCTGGCAGTTGCTCTAGCTTAATGGTGGCTCGGTGACCTTGTACCTTAAATTTCTTTTCAGTTTAACCACACCATGATTCTAATTGAGTTTTCTAGTGTAGGAAGAGATGGAAACTAGCAACCTGATTTTAATAGAGTGTGCTGAGGCAAAAACACAAATGCAACTTCTGCCCTGGAAGCTAATGCAAATGGGTGTTGTCCAACTAAATGAAATGCATCAATTTACAAGTTCATCTTAATTATGGTTTATCCGCTTCACTTTTTTCTTCAGTGGCTGTGAGAACTTGTTCGGAGTACTTGAAGTAATAATCTCAGCACTGATTTGTCTTGCACTCCTAGGCCACTGTAGTGGCTTAACAGCTTCTGACCTCGCTCCAACCCAGTTGTGTTCAGCAGAATGGATTAGCCCCCGTTTTCAATTAATGGTCCTTTGGCCTGTTCATCACAATATGCTGCCTTTCTGAGCATCCTAAAGAGTCTGAAGAAATAGTTGGGTCTACAGTTTTCTGGTGATGGGACTGTGATTGATTTCATTGTATGATACTTCTGGAGCTAGTACTGCTAAGTCCTGCCCTTTTTAACCATAGCGAAATGGAAACCGGAAAACTGATCTGACATACTTTGTCTACTGTACATTATTTCTTGTAGAAGTATTACAAATGTATTGCTGCTGGTTGCAGAGAGGTATAATGAAATGTAATGCTGTGTGCTGTGGCTTGACTCCATGACCTATTTATGAAATTTATGCCTCTAGAGTTTTGTACATAGGGTTTGGATTCTGCTTGTCTTCATGACCAGAAATTTAAATTTCTCCTAATGCATGTACGCTGACTTTACTGAGAGCAGTAAATAGAAGCACATGGATGGGTGACTTCAGTAAACTCAAGCTAATAATTAATGTATTAAGGGAAACTTAACTTGGAAATCTGTATCATAAAGTCTCCTTAACTGATGAATACTTCCATTCATCAAGAACTACCATTTTAATGAGTCTCGGCAGGAAATCCATTGTGATATATGCCTCTGCACAGAACTTGAGTTCTGATTTGCGTGAAAGCAAAGTGGGCGTTCAAACTTGTAAGAAAAAAGGTTTAGGGAATTTTTACAGCTCTGTTTTGTCAGTCGTGTGCAGTCAGAAGGGGTCTTTTTCCCTGCTGGTCAGCTTCCTGTTTAAAATCTAAGACTTAAAGCATTCTCTTGTGATAGTTTACTTTGCTTTTTATTGTTTGTAGTGATGAGAGTACATTCACCTGTGTTTTTCTTTTAAGCTCAAGACTTGACTGGTTCATTTGAATTTAGGCTCTTTAATCAACCTTGGAGGTGTAGTAGATTTGACTTTGGTTATTGTTGGTTATGGCCAACAACCAACCCAGTTAGTTTAAGTGACAGAGTTGTTTTAAATGTTCAAGAAAAAAAAAGAAAGGAAACCTACAGCCAAGTTTCAATTAAAAATTAATTTTAGTTACTTCTGGTTTTTGCCAAATGTGACTGACTTACCAGAACTGTAGTATCAGTTTGTAGGTCAGTTGTTAGTGAGTAAGCTCTTTTTGACAGGGATTGTTACAGTGTGGGTCTGCTTGCCATTTAGTGCAAGAGATTCCAATATTTACGTGCCAGAATTGATAAAATCAATTATTTTGAAATGTGTGAGCAAAGTAATTTTAATTGATATGCTATCAATTTGAGAAAAAGAAACCCTATCTTAGGATTTAGACATATTTGAACAAACATAGGGTGTTTAGATGTAAGAACTTCACACCAAATACTGAATGTAAATCTGAAGTCAAACCAGTGAACTGGATTAGAAAGTCCCTGGCTGAGCACTTGAAACTAGTTGGTTTACAAGGTAAAATGGTTTTTGCACCTTTTTTTTTAAATGAAGCAAAATACTCTCAGGCTTCTGTTTTGGCTATATCAGTCATAGTTCAAAATGTAGAGGAAGGTATTGACATTTTGCTTTGGGTGTTTTGGGTGGTTGTGAGGGTGGATAGCTGTGTGTTTAACAGTGGAACAGGTCAGAAGGGGAGGGTTTGAGATGAAGATACCTGGAAACAGCAATTTGATTCATAAATTCCTCGTTGCAGTAACTATCTAGAGAACAACTTCACTTTTTGCTTGTAAATACATATGAAGCAGTCCAAGAAATATTTCTTTTGTTTTAGTGGAATTTAATTTTTTTAGCAGAATGTCACTTAAATATATTTTATTCTTCATAGTTGTGGTTCAGATGTTTCTTTTTTTCTGTTGTTCAGAGATAGAAATGGCTTTTATCCCTTTTTGACATCAAGTGGAATGTATTCAGACTTCTCAGAATTGTTTAAATAAGTGGAAGCATGGATGCAGGGATACAGTAGACTACCTAAAATAGTTAAATGATTGGATACTTAAAACTGCTGTGTTTCAAGTGGATGTGTCTGCATACTGACCAAGTAAATTTTCTTTGTTAGAGGAGCATAAATACCAAATAAGATTTCTTTACAAGCACAAAAACTCTTTAAACTGTGACTTAAGATTTGTGACTTAACCCAGACAATAAAAGCTAAGCGAACTGGTTTATGTTGCAGTATGAATCTTTATAGCAGACACTAAAGACTTTGACATTTCATTACACAGTAAATTATTGTGAATTGGTTTAATGGCCCTTTCCAAGTTTAATGCAGTATATGATGGGAAAAGTAAAGTGAGAACACACAAATGTGATGAGAAAGATGTATTAGTCATAAAAGAAGGATTGCCAATTTATTAGGCAAATTAATGTAACTTCTAAAAACTATCTACATTGTCCATGTAGCACTGGCATATACATGTGCACGATCAGTTTATCTTCTTCTCCCACATGGTGGGAGGTAATCTTTTATGTGGCAAATCGTAATTTTTTTCCTAATGGTCAGAACTATATAAATAAATTTTAGTTCTTTAGTGCTTGAAAAACTTGATATAGACTTAACTGATAAATATCACCATGTTGTATTATTGCTGATTCTGTCAGGAAAAAGTGCAGCTGCAGTAGTGGTTCAGCTCTTGCTCATGTAGATAAGGAGAAGAATATCAGAGAGTCACGGGATCGTTTGGGTTAGAAGGGACCTTAAGGATCATTTTGTTCCAATCCCCTGCCATGGGCAGGGACACCTTTCACTAGACCAGGTTGCTCAGAGCCCCATCCAGCGTGGCCTTGAACGCCTCCAAGGACAGAGCATCCACTGTTTCTCTGGGCAACCTGTTCCAGTGCCTCACCACCGCAGCACTGCCGTGTATGTGGTTGTGGACAGTGTTGTTAACTATGGTGGAAACACATGAAACAGTTTGGCTACTCTGTGGTCAGTGTTTCCTTATGTTGTTTTTTATCCTTTTAGGGCAGAAAGCAAAACTTCATTGGAAACTTTCCCATTGTATTTGTTTCCTCATATGGGAACCATGGAATGTCGTATCAGTTGCCTGTCAAAAGGAGATAATTTTCTTTTTTTTCCAAATAAGTCTTGTATTGCCAGAATAGAGAAAATTTTATATGCCATAGAGCCATGATTGTAACAGTCCAGACTAAGTTTCTACTTCAAGTGCCCTTCCTTTTACTCATTTGAGATTGAAAGATGAGTCCTTTCTTCTCCTCTAACACAAAACTCAGCGCTTCAGGAGATCCAGACAGGAGGGCACGGTTGGGTGAATTCTAAAATTAGCGATGCCTAATGCTGTTCCTTTTTAAAGATTGATATATTTGCCAATGAGAGAAGAAAGCACAAGTAAGGGAGGCAACAAGCTAACCAGAAGACAAGCTTGAGGCTGAGGGATACAGACCAGACCAGTGTTCCTTGTGTGCTCTGCTGCACCAGGAGCTTTCTGTAGAACAGTGCTTATAATGGATGGCTAAGAAGCTGTGCCAGACTTTGAATGCAATGGGAAATGTTGCAATCTGGATTTTCTGACTATCTCAAACATGATATTTATGAGCATAAATATTTATAAACCAAACGAGTATAAATATAATAAAAATAAAATTTAAAAAACGATAAATATTTTCAACCTGGCCTCCTTATGCATCCTGGAACTTAAAGGCTATGTAGCTTTTTCTTCTTTGTGTGGGAGTTGCTGTGTTCTCATGTCCAGAAAAAGTCATTCTTCTCCAGACCTATACCTCAGAGATCACTGTCATAAACAGAGACGTAGGTCCTCTTATTGAACCCTTTTGTTCTGCCAGAAGGGTTGAGAATCAAGCTTGGACCCTGTAAAGGTGGTAGACTTCTCTGTGCCAGGGGTTTTGTCTGCCATCCCCATAGCTGCTGTTAATGTGCAGCAGGATGATTTGAAACAAGAATAAAAATATGAGACATAGCAGAAGGCTGTTTGTACACAGTCCTAGTTTGGCACAGTAGGTTGAGCTGAAAGTGCCTAGAGAAACTTCAGCTGCAAAGTAAAAATAATAGTTTAAAAAATGGTTTACCAGACATATTTACACTGATTCTGGGTTCTTTTCAGTATGAGCTGGAAGATGATTAGTAGTATTGATGCTGAGATCAAAGCAATTTGTCAGTTAACATTAGCAAGAGTAATTGTTTCTGTAAGATGACTTTATCTTGGCCACATACATGCTAAATATTTGCATCTAGAAGAGTGAACCAGAACCACATTTTTCATCTCTGTATTTAGGTGTCATTGTTTTATTCCTTGCTCCCTCTTGCAATGAGTTGAAACCTGGCATTGACAAAGATGACAGGGAGTACTAACTGATGTATATAGAGCTACCTTACACAGTGCCACGGAGTTCTTGGCAAATACCTTTTTAGCCTTAAATCAGAATATTAGGGAAGGAATGAAAAGTGACTCTGAGGTAACAAAGACAGGTTAAAACTTTCTGAGCTCTTCCCTCTCTCTCATGCAATGTCCGTAGGGAATTCTGCATGCCTGATCAGAACCTCTGCAGGCCATTATGCCTCCTGAAAACAAGTCTTCCAGCAAAACAGCTTGAACAGCAGGGATGGGCTGCAATTTTCTGAACTACAGCTGTCTCCTTAAGTGGGATTACTTTGCTGAGTGGTCACGAAGAATGTGTTCTCCCCCTGGAATGTTTTCCTTGTGGGCACACTGTCTCTGTAAGAGGAATTCTCTCCTCTGCTGAGAAGGCATGTACTGTACTCCACTAATGAGAAACAACAGTTGCAGAAAGTGTATTATGCAGGATTGTAAACTTTGAATATTTATTCAAAGTGAATGGGATTGGGAGGCAGCCAGCCTAGCTTTGTCATGCTAAAGACTGGACTTGAAATCAACAGAAGGCTACCCTCCCCCTCCCTAAATCAGTGTTTGGTGTGTTTAAACAATGTGCACAGGCTTCATAGAGCTGATTAACTGTATTGGTGCCATTTACATGGTAGTGTGTCTTTATGTCTCACTGAACTCATAAGGTGCAATTAAAATAGAGGCAAGCATACCCTCCCTAGCATTAACTTAGGGAAGCTATGCCTGGCTTTATTTGCCTAAAACCTACAGTGGTTAATTACTGCATGCAGTGTGGTTGCCCAAGATCGTTCCTGTGCTTCTCTAGCCCATGGTGAAGCCTGCATTATCCTGGTTTTAGTCTTTGGTACCCAAAAGTGCCTCTTCAGATTGGCATTAATTTTTGTTTAATGTAGTTGTGCTGTGCCTGTAGGACTGTTTTCACAGTCCTACTGTGTTTGAACCCAGCGGAGAGAAAAGGTGACTATTAAGTGGCATGTAAATGTCTGCTTGTACGTGGCTTTGTGGCCTTTGCACTTTACCATGAGAAGTCCCAGCTACCAGAGCAAACCTCCTCTGTCAGCTCTTACAGTAGAATATATTCAGGTGCTGCTTCACACATCCCAGAGTGGTGCCTGGCAGCTGATGCAGGGAACTGGACACAGAGGAACTGAGAAACACTTACTCTATGCTCACTGTTCTGAGGATGCAGGTTGGGTACCTGTAGGCCACCTGGAAGATGCAGAATTTCCTTCAACTTCTTTCTTTTGCCGTACGTATAGTCTGGCCGGTAGGTCACTTCTGTGCAATAGAGACATCACTTATGCATTAGATAATTAGATTCCTCCTTGATTCTTAGAGCCCCACATACAGAGAGGGCACTTTAGTGCTCTACCTTGAGTTTAATTTACAGGAATAAACAGGGTAGCTGGCAAGTCTGGGCAGCACTGCAGTCAAACTGAATATGCAACAATAATTGCCAGCAAACTGCATTCCAGTTGTGAAATAAATCTTTCAACAATGTATTGTGTGCGTCAGACTGTGACTAGAGTGGAAAGCAGTGAACTACAGTAAGCCTAATAGCAGTCATTATGAGTCCCAAATAAAGCTGAAATAGAAGAAATGAGTCTGCATGGCAGCATTCTGAACGCAAAGGGAACGTGTAGCTCGGTGCCTTCAGCTCGGGGGGCTGTCTGTGAGGGGGTGTTAATTGCGAACTCAGGTACTTGCCTGGTGTTGTATTCTCTTGTGGGATAACTGAAATTCGTGATTCTTGTATTCAGCCTGAAGCATCAAGCACTGCTGTGTCTCAGTATACTGAACTTGAGAAATGAGCAGATATAACCTGTCCATCAGTTCAGCTTCCTGCCAGCTTTTCCCTTTCCTTTCCTCTCCGCCTCCTCCTTGTGATTCATTTCTCACCCTTAGTGATTTAGACTCCAGTTTTTATGTAGGTGTTGCTTACAAATTGGAGCAGTTTGGGCTAACAAACTTTACAGTTTTCTTTCCCATAAACATACTGGCACTTGGAGCTGTGAAGTGTCAGCCTAACCTAAACAAATGAGATCTGAACAGTTTCTTAGTGAATACAAGAGAATTATAGGAAGTTTTTTACTGGTGGGTTAGGGGTTTTATATTGTCAGTTCGTGGTCACTGCAGCTAGCCTGGCCTCTAAAGTCTATTTTAGACTGGTTTAGTCTAGCTTTCTAGCTGCTTTTAAATCTGATTTGATGAACTGTATTCAGCTGGCTGGGGAAAGTGAAATAGTTGAGTTGCAGAAATTATGCAAGTATTAGCTGTTCAGATCATATGCTTAGCAAGGTTTCCCATCATATGAATGTTACTGGCCAGACTTAGTTTGAATCATTAGCAGCTTCTCAAAGTCAGATTATTTTTTAAATGCTGTGTATTAACAAATAATCGAACTTCTTCACTGAGTGCAACCTAGTTGTACCTGAAATAGGGCCATAAGTGACCAGTAGTGCTGTAATTTTCTAGTGCAAAAGTCTTATCTTGCCTATAGAAATGGTGTACATTCCTTTTGTTCTGTGAAAGGGCCTTTTGTCTTGTATTGCATCCTCTGACAACCTGCCAAAGGTTAGACAGCTTGGAAAGTGGTGGGAGAATTGTGTTCCTGAACTACTTTTAAAATGTAAACTCTTTAAAGAAAGGGAAATTAACTTGTAGTCTAAATATGTTTGCTATTTATTGTTCATTCTTTTTCTCACCCTTTAGGGTAGCTCCTCTTGCACTGCAAGTAGAAAGGCCACTAGGCAAACCATGTGGGAGGACTGTTTAATGTGAAATCACAGAAAATTTGTAACAGTGTCTTACTGGTGGATATGAAACAGAAGAAAACTTCTAGAGATTATCCACTTGTGTCCCTTTTCACGCAGGCTCAGTCTTGTAGCAAAGTTCTGAAGTGGTGGTCTGAACTGCCAAGGATTGAGTGCATGTATATGGCTATTTTGCATTCTCTGCAGTGCAGTATTGCACAAACCTCTCATAATTCATTAAAGCAGGGAAATGAAATGGTGTGTGATTTAAACTGTCTATCCCAGTGTAGTAATGCCTCTTTGCTAGGAATGAGGCTGAAGCCAAGAAAGAACAGTGTGGGGATTCCCTCCTTTAATGATGGTTCAGGTAACTCAGACCGGAAGTGTTTCCTTGCCCAGCCAGTGCTCTAATACTTGTAAGTGTGATGTTTTAACTCTTGCCTTAATGCTCTTCTGAATATATGAATTCTATTTCTACTTCAGCTATTACCTCCATTGTTTAGTAGAGCCCAAGCTTATCTTACTGAGCAGTGGCTCACTCCCAGGAACAGTTCTGTGGCTGCTGACAGAGTAAATGTCTGGGGGGAGCGGGAGATGTAATACAAATAGTTATAGAAAATTAAATTGCAAACAGGGAATGATCTGTGCTTTTAGCAGTTGCAAAACACTGTAATTGGAAGAAAGGGACCTTAAAGCAGAGGTAGCTTTTAGACGTTTCCAAACCAGATAAAGTGTTTGTTCCCAGGTTTATGGGAAGCACTTGATGCTTTAAGTAGAGAGTGTGTGAAGTGTCCTGTAACTCAAGCCTTAAGGCTATGAAATTGCAGGAGACTAAGGCGAACTTCTGTCCATATGATTGCGTTCCCGTGAGGGTTTGGAGTAATTCTGCCTAATTCAAAGGGAGTGCATGTCATCTTAAGTTAAATCCAGTGTTTGACTTGTTCCTCTCAAAAGAATCTGTCTGCTGGGAAATATGTATGTCAACAGGGCAGTTGGTTTTTTTTTTTTAAGGTTGCGCTACATATTGATGTCCTAGTCCCGTCCTGTTCATGACTGTAGAAGTTGCTTTGCCTCTATCTGTGACTGTATGGCATCTTTGTGGCAATTATGTAGTTAGGTAAATGGCAAGGAATGTCTTTTGGCCCCTGAAATAATGGAAGACAAGCAAAGTTTGACCGGCCTCTTCCCCAGACTGCTATGAACTGCAATAAGGGAACATACTGGGTTAACAGGGAAGTGACTGTAGTATGTCATTTTTGGAAACAATACTAGGAAGGAGGCATTTAAACTCAAAACAAGGATGGTCTGTCTTCCTTCTGTATTCTTTGGTCATCTTGCCTATAGACTGGCATCAAAAAGAATATTGTTAACGGTATTCTCATCTGGCAGTTGCACAATAGCCATGTAAAGATAAATGTCCTTGTCCTACATAATTATCTACACCCCAAATGCAAACTACCAGGCAAACAAATTGCTTCCTAATTTGTTCCTAAAATGGCAATGATTTGCATTCATTGTGAGTTGCTGTAAGAGCTTACTGGGCTTGCTTCCTTCCTTGACCACTTGAAGGGATTTTTAGAAATGCCCAATGAAATGCAGCATAAGCTAGGAAGATAAGTTTAGGAGTCCATGAGATGGAACTTGCTGAATCTGATTCCTCTGGTACTGTTCTTGTGGAGAAGACAAATTAATGGTTGGTTTGTGGTATTGCTTGTTCAGACGCCCTGTGGGTTCGAAGTCAGCCTCGAGAATAGCTCTAATGCCATGTTATCTTAGCTTGAGCCTCTGGTCTTTTACTTCTAGTATGTGAGGATTCTGTTCTGGAGCACATGAGAGCTAGTTTAAGATGATGATAAGAAGACTGCTGCTGCCATGCAATAGGGTAATTTTCAAGTTTCTTTCAAGTTTGAGGTGCAGAGCCTTTTTGAATCTCTGCACTACTATTTGGTAGTACTTAAAATATTAAAGCTTATATGTGTATTTATATATACAATATATTATATTGTGCTATATTAATATATATTTAATATATTAAAAATATATTAAACTTAGTGTTTGGTGAGATTTTAGAATAGCTGTGTTAGGCTATTTCTCCCCTTACTGTGAAAGTTGTTTTCAGCCCTGAAAATAAAAAGGTATGGATGCTCTAGAATGATCCCTTACTGACTGAAGAATGCACCCTTGTAGTATGTGAGATAATTTGGGGTTCTCCTCCTGCAAGGAATTTGATGAACCTCTCTGTTGTAGCTATCTTCTTTCCTTAGTTCTCTTCAGATCTAGGAGTGGCTGGGGATACCCCTTGAAAGATTTCTTGTGGTCTTACCTATTTCTTAGCCAAAAAGAATTAGTCTTTATCCTAGAATGTATCTCCAAGGTGTCCTGAATGCATGCATGTACTCTAGCAGCGAGGAAGTGAGCACTATGTTTCAGTGTAATGTAGGACACTTCAGATGGCTGGTTACTTCGGATTCCTCAGGAAATGATGAAACTGAATGTAGCTGAAGCATAGTGCCTCTGTGTCCTGCCTGATTATAGCCAAAAAAGGCAACTGGTTACATTCTGGGTGTTGCATAGGCAGGAAGCTGTGTAATGGAGGGTAGAGCACAGCTGTTGCCTTGCCAAACCTGATACAACTGTGAACACAATTGAATATTTATTTCTTTTTTTTTTTTCTTTTTCCCCTCTTTCCTTCCACTCCCTTTTTTTAACCCTTTGATCACAACCTGCAGATGATACTCTGCAGTGTCATGAAATCCTAATATCTTCTGTTGAATTGTTGGTCTTCTCTACTTCCTATGTACTCTGTCAGGCTTGCTGTTATAGGATGGTCTTGGAGCTCTCCTGACAGCTCAAGTTTTTTATGGCAGCCTCCACATTGCTGCACCTAATCTCTGCAACAAATCTCCTCATCATGTATCCATTAAAATCTAGTTTTCAGTTCTAATATGAAAAGCCAGGGAGGAGTTGCTCTGAGAATCACCATTGTGGTTGAGGTGGAAGTGTCAGTGACCCTGTGGGGAAGGAAAGATGAGGTCGAGTGTGGAATAGCTGCTCGGTATATCCTGTAAGGCTTAAGACAAAGATTTTAAACTCAAGCTAAAGGAAGTGATTATTTATAGAGTAATTTTCTCTTTGTTTGCTAAAGAATTTTTGACTGTGAATATACAGCTATCCATACAGTCTCTGGCACAAAGTTACATACCACTTACAGTGATACATTTGTTGAAAGGAATTTCCCTACATGCTTACAAATGACTGGTGTGGGCATTTGTGCCCATCATTATTATGGCTGATGTTTTTCTGGCTTCATTCACTGTTTGCTAATGCTGGGACTCTACATCTATTGTTGCTCTCATGCATGTTTTGGGAATTGAGCTGCTTCTGTCCCGCTTTCAATACTTTTTTGTCTGCAGTGTGTGTAGTCAGACTTCACTTACTTGATTTGCCTGCTGGTTTGTAAATAGGAGTTCTGTAGAAAAGTTATCCATATAGCTCCTGATAGCCTTCTAGGATATGAGTACTCATATTTTCATTTCCTGTTCTTTAGGTGGTAAAGAGCTCTAGTTTCTATTCAAGCTATGAAAAACATATACTGAGGACACTGGTATCTTTGTGAGGAAGAATTCAAGAAGTAATGTTTATGGGATCTTGTAAAGAGGCTGCTGTTACATGGCTAATGAGCCTTGACGCATGCAGTCCTTTTCTGATTGAAAGGACTTTTGAATGGCACTAATAAAATTGCTGCCTTATAAACTGGAAAATCCCTGGCGGTAGTGTTCTGGTTTTGATGAAACACTAAATCTAGGGTGCCATTTTTCGAGTATGCAGCCTAAGTCTCCCTTTTGTAGGGATGAAACTCCTCTATCTGGCCACAGTTTCCTAGAAGGATTTTTGTAGAAGATTTTTAGCTGTAAAATTTCCTGATTTCTTTTTTTTACTATCTTGGAGATATTTTGCTACTGAACATTATCTAGAAAAAAAAAAGATATAAACTGGTGGGCTGGGTATTACTGCTAAGCTGGTGATAGAAAGTATCTAATATCAGTCTTAACTGCTATCCTCATATTACTGCTATCTTTTAGAAGCAAAGTGCATCTCATTGTCTAGGCTGGTAGTTGACATTTCTGAGAAGTTGTGGTTTTTGATTCGTAGCTTATCAGAATAAGGAGATACAAAGTAAAAGTGTTGATTAAACATTTATGATTTTATTTCTGAGCCAATATCTCTACCAAGTAGAGCAGTGAAGGGTTAATCCTGACCTGAATGTTACTGACACAGTGTCTGATGCTATGAGGATTGGCACAAATTGTTTGGTGCTTGCCGCTTTAATGTGCTTCCTCTTTTCTGCCAAATAATGGCTTCCAAATGCTTAACGGTCAGTGTTTTGTTGTAGGTTTTGGGTTTTTTTAAAACTGCTTGCTAGTTTGGTTTTTTTTCATACTCTTGGCAAGCAAAACTTTGGCCTTATTGGAAGTTTGACAACTTTAGCAGCGCTTACTAACATGAAATTAAAGGAGGGAGAGGCATGCTCTGATGACCAGGGATTCAGAGTACATAGCATGTGCCTGTCTGCCTCTAGGAATTTGCAAGGCAATTTGAGGCTTTAAAAATATCCTTTTTCTTTTTTTCCCCCCTCTCTTCACAGGTCCCCAGTTGTAAAACACAATGTCGCAAAGAGACGCAGATAAATACCTTTATGTGGACAAAAACATCATTAATAACCCCCTGACTCAGGCTGACTGGGCAGCTAAGAAGCTGGTATGGGTTCCCTCAGAGAAGAATGGGTTTGAGGCAGCTAGCCTGAAGGAAGAAGTAGGAGATGAAGCCATCGTGGAACTGGCAGAGAATGGGAAGAAAGTGAAAGTAAATAAGGATGACATCCAGAAGATGAACCCCCCCAAATTCTCTAAAGTAGAAGATATGGCAGAGCTGACGTGCCTGAATGAGGCTTCTGTGCTTCACAACTTGAAGGAGAGATACTACTCAGGACTGATCTATGTAAGTAATCTTGTCTGTTGGGCTAGGAGGTCTTGATTACATAGCATGTGAGCTTACTGTAATTGCTTTGCCCCTGAATGTGTATGTTAACCTTTCATTGCCCCTGTACACAACTCGTCATGTGACTTACCTTCTTCCCTCTACTTAAAATTTTTTCACTAAACTATGCCAATCCCCCTCTAGTTAATGTTGAAGCTTTCAAGGAATGCTATGGTAAATCTGGCTTTAATGTTTTAATGTCTTTGTTTGCAGGATGTTTTGAATGCCTTTTAACTTTTCTCTTAGCAAGACGCAAGAGCAGTTGGATAGTGGTAAACAGGGAGTCTGATCTGAGCTGAACCAAATAATAATAATAAAAACACAGTCCTGATCCACCCAGCATCTGAAATGTGTTTTCCATGTCTGGAGCTTCAGTGGGAAAGAATGCTAGTGCCAAGCTTTTTGTGTTACAAAAATTCTGGATCTCAGAGCATCTTACTAGGGAAGGAACACGTGTGCTTGCATGTACTTACAGATAGGAGGTCTTCCCTTTTCTTTCCATCCCAAACTGCACGAGAGCAGAGATTGCTGCTTCTTATTGCTGTGTAAATAACAGATACCATTTATTGGGACCAAGGGTCATATCCAATGAAGCAGGCAGCAACCACTTCACTGAATATCAAAGGCAATAAATAGGGAAAGGTGGGGAAGGAGACTTTGGAACCTTGACCTGGTTCTTCAGTTCCCTTCTGATTTTCCTCTTCATGTTGCCTATGTTTAGCAAGCAGATGTTGGTCATGCTAGCTTCTGCTTTATTAATACTCTACAGTTATAGAATGAATTATTAAACTCGGTGGCAATGTAAAATTTGGGTGCAGTGACTGATTAAAACAGGACTAGGGAGAACACAAGGGAGGAACTCATAACTTACTAGTTCTGTGTCTGCTCTTCCGGAGTGGCATGAAGGCATGCAGACAACTCTTGGAGAAATTATCAGAGAATATCTGAAGGATGCAAGGCTGATACAAATTTAGTCGGACTCCCACAGTCTGATGTCAAAATTTGAGAGCTAGTGTGACTGGAGGTTGATGCAGTTTATTGTTCTTGTAGTTAACAACTCCTTCTACTATTGGTCAAAATCTATTCTCAGGTGGAAAAATCTTGGTATTCAGGTGAAATAGGGTATGCAAGATCCACATGTAACGTCTTTAGAATAGGGAACACTGCTAGGTTATATAATAATTGTTGAAAATAATTCAGCAGTGTCTCAAGGTCTGTTGCATGCTTGCAGTGGGCTGTTTCACGTATCTTGCAAGATAACATCTGAAATTTCAGACATGGTCTGTGACTAATAAATTCAGTTCTTCTAATTGGATTGTAAGAAGATTGTAAGTTTTTTTTGTAAAAAATCCCCACACCCTTCACCCAAGCAAACCTTGCACAGTAATTCTCTATTACAGAATCTTAGTCTTGCCAAAACTGTGTTCCTGTGCACTTGTGAAATGGACTGATCTCACCTGTCAGCAGTTCTCAGCAAGTCAGGAGATTAATGGGAAGGCTTAAAATACTTTCATTGGAGTGGCTGTTAGTTGATCGTTAATCCGCTTGAAGAAAGGGAGTACACGCAATGCATCTCCAGCATAAATGTCTCTGGAAAGATCACAAGCATAGTTTAGTTCTCTTCTTCTCCTTTCTCTCTTATTTGGCAGCAGGGCTGTTTTTATGAGTTATTTTCTTTTTTCCTTTTTTTTTTTTAACTTTTTTTTCCTGTCTTTCCATCCTGTAATATGAAGGAAAATCTTATTGCTGGTGCAGGCAAATTTTGAGTGAGGAGCATCAAACAGTTCAAGAACTAAGAGCTTGACTCCAAACACCAGTTTGCTGTTTCCATGTGTGGATTGATTCTGCACTGAGGTGACTTGCTAATGGACTGGCTTTCGTATTAACCCTTTCTATGTGGAATCCTTTGTCAAAAGATAATTTTCAGCTTTTGTCACTCATTTTTGCTTACCTGAACTGCTTTGTTTGTATTCAGTGTGAAACTCAAAACTCAATCTTACATGTTCCAGTTACTTTATTGAAGTTGCCTGTTACTGGAAAATAAATTTTCAGATGCTGTCAGCTTTGTGCCATGCTGGAGATGGTCCTTTCAACTCCTCAGAGCTAGTTTAGCAGTTAGAAAAATAAAACTAGTTCCAGTTTGGCATGTGTGTCACTTGAAATAGTTAGAGAAAGGTAATGCCAGAATTCTATTTTGAGATAGTAATGTCTGAGACAAAGTACAGATTTCCAAGCCAGCTATGCTTATAATAGATGAGCCTTTCAATTGGAACCTTGGGTTCAGTTCAGGGATTTATGCATATAAGTCTTCACTTGTTCTTCAGTAAGATGAAGATAACTCGTCTTCTCTGTGGTAGGGCTGGCAGCTTCTGCTTATTAATACAACTCAACTTGCTTCCTGTATGAAACTGTCAGTGGGCTCAACCAGCAGCTGTGACATGGTGGTCTCACTCAGTTGCTTATCCCAGCCGTTATTAGTTGCCTCTCTTTATTAGACAAAAATATCCCTTCACACAGCTGAGATCGTTCTACTGCATGGAAACTTGCCTTAGGTATTTCTCCTGGCAACCAGAATGCTGGAAGAAGGTGGCAGCTCCTTCTTGCATACTTGCTTCATGGCTTCATCACCCAAAGTGAAATTAATGTCTTCCCTTTTCTAAACTGCTGCTCTCATCCATAGGATGGCTTCAGACCTCTGCACTATACTTACTTGAAAAGCAGCCATTCTAATTTGTCAGCAGTCACAGCATGAAGAGTCACACACATACAGACAAGAAAACTCTACATTCCTTGTGGACTTGCATGCACTGTGAACATGCTGCTCTTGCATTGACTCCCTTCTGTCTCTTGGTCCTACTCTGCCTTCCACTGGTATACTCAAAGGTCAGGAAAGCATGAGCCAGACTTTCAGCTTTTAGTCTGTGCTGTGCAAGTGCTGTCAGACTCGATGGAGAACTACAGCTGAGGCAAAAGGAACTGCCATTGCCAGCTTGGTTGCTGAAAACTCCTTAAACTGCTCCCTTCAAGCACTACCTGAAACCTAACCTGAGTAGAATGTCTCATGGAAGCTTAGCTTCCTGGAACTTTGGAACTACTATGCCAAAAGGTTTTTAGCCAGCTTTCATAGTTTTCCACTTTGGAAAGACATTTAATATTTTCTGTAACCTATTCAAATATTCCTCAAATATTTTTAAAAAATGAATGGGAAAAAAAAAAGAGGGAAAAAAGAAGAGTAGGTCTGGAAACATATTCTGATAGTTTACACTAGGATGCAGAAAAGGAACCTTAAATATCTATGAAAAATTTGCTTCCTGGAGGACATCTGTCTGAATCTATATCTGAATCTACTGCATCTAAGAGTGAACTTGTTACTTAGTGTTAAGCCACCATGTAGAAAGTTTGGATATAAGACAACAAACTGTGTAGTAGATGCTATTTTCACCCTTCTGATCACTGCGGTCTAATCCTTACCTTAATCTAACTAAGGAGCTAAATCTGATTAAGTACTCTCTGTGCTCCTTGTGGAGAACTCTTTACCACTCCAAAGCACTCTTTCTTCATTGAGCAAGCAATAGAAGAGATGTTGGCAATAGATATAAAAAGTGCCAAATGTACTGTCTTCTGATAGCAGTGCAAGTTGCTGTAGAAAGCTGCTCATCTCCAGATGTTTCAAACAGCTGCTTCTGAAGTTGACAGAGAACTAGGATAGCTCTAAATCCCAGGAGCAGGGCTTGGAATGCTATTCTTAGAATATCTAGGAAATATCTAAGAAGCCTCTGCTCTTCTTATTCCCTTTGCAAGTAAAAAGTTTGTTGGGCTTTTTTTTTTTTTTTAGGTGCTCAGATCTCAAAGTTTGGGTTCGGTTCTTTTTTTTTTTTTAAGAAGCTTAATATTTTCACTGGAAGTGTTTTGACAGTTGTATTCCATTAGAACTGTACAATTTAAGCCAGTGGAAAACAATTGAGAAATCGAAGTTTGCTGTCATAGATCAATGAATTAACCATTTGATATGAATTAGAAGTAAACTTTGGCATATATTGCTGACTCTTTTAGCATGGACTACTTTAGAATTGTTTTCTATTTTGACTGGTTCAGAGCAATACTGAGCATTCTAAACATACATACCGAACATACCATACATTGCTGACTTTACAATTTCAATCTAATTCTAGTCATACTCACTACTTTCTAAATCATGAAAGTGTTCTTACTTGGAGACTCTTCAGGAGGCCATCTAATCCAGCTTCACATTCAGAACAGGATAGCACTGCCTTAGGCATAGTCCAGCCAGACCTTGAGAGGTCTTGAAAACCTCTCAGGAGTACACTGGTCTTATTTTTCTTTTAGTAACTGTTTTGGCTTGAAGTTTTATTTTGTTTAGTGATCATTTACTAGATAAATCCATATCAAGCATGAGGCAGAACATAATAAAATGTATGCATCTAGAGCTAAGCACCTACCTTATACAATGAAATGGCACTTGACTTGAATATAGGAACTTTGAAAGGAAGAAAAGCCAGTCCTGGTGGACTGTTAATTACCCAGGGAGCAGGTCAGTGATATCAGCATGACTAATGGGTCAGTTGATGCACAGTGCACACTTGGAAAAGTTGAGTACTGGTCAAGGTGATAGGACTTTAGCTGTTCCTCAGATTCTATTATTGCTTAGTGGGAAGCATCCCAGATGGAAGTACTGGAAGAAGTACTTTAAAAAGCACTGTTTGGTTTGTTTGTTTTTCCAAGTAATGGAAAGTACTGCTAAAATATGCAAGTATACAACATTTTTAATTTCTGTCTTTGTTTGCTGGGGCATTTTCTTTCCAGACCTACTCAGGCCTGTTCTGCGTGGTAATCAATCCTTACAAGAACCTGCCCATATACTCAGAAGAAATAGTGGAGATGTACAAAGGCAAAAAGAGACATGAAATGCCCCCTCATATCTATGCCATCACAGACACAGCCTACAGGAGTATGATGCAAGGTGAGTGCTGACTGAGATAATGAGTCTTGTTGAAATCACGAATCGCGGTTGCAGTCAAAACACTGTAGGAGAACAACAACTCACTGCTATCAAAAGACGTTATTGTCCTTGCATACAGACACTACTTGGTACTAGCTTTTATGTTCAGGTGAATAGCTTTCTCCTGCTCTAGTGGATTGAAGAGCCTTGCAAAAAGTCGGGTGAGAGCTGAATTTGACATAAAGAATGGGCTGGTGTGAATGCATGGGGTTCAGAGAAGCAGGCAAGGAGAACTGAGGTAGTAAATTTTCCATCTAAGTGATGAGCCTATGAATTGAGATAGCTGTAGGTGGGCAGGTATGAGAGGCTTTTAACAAAAGCCAGTTTAAAATCCAGTTGCACAATCTGGTTGCGGGGAATAAGCTTAGTATAACCTATATTTTGAAGTGTGATGGTCAGTGGTAGCTTTACTGCCAAGAGTTGTTTAGTTATATTCTTACTCTGTTAATAAAACTCGCTATCAGGAAATATTAAGTACATCTTTGTTGCCTTTTCATGGAATAAAAGAAAGCAAGTGGATAGACCTGTTTCACCCCCACATACACAACTGAGAATCAGAGAACTGTGGATATTATCTGCTACTTGTTTATCACTTGAGGACTTTTAAATATGGCACTCTGAATGCCCTGCACATATCCCTGGTTCTGAGATGAGGTCTTTCACAGAGTCAGTGGTGGTGTGTGTGATGCTTGGAGAGGTTCAGGTGTGGAGCTGTTTTGCGCTTTTCTTCCTGTTTGTACCTGGGTTTTATGAGGAGGCATACTTGGTAAGGTTTAGAGGGTGTAATGGATAGTTTGATTTGGCATGACTGTATGAATGTTATTACTCCTTTATTTTTTGATGCCTAGAAATGATTAAGGTGTTTGTTCCTCCTAGGTCTTGTCACTAGCCTCACATTTTTGAACAAAGGCCAGGTATAATAAAATCATGCTTTAAATTCTCATTAGTCTCAGTTAGAGTTCTGCTTTTCACCTGCCCTTGCTCCAAGCATTGGAGGCCTATAATAATATAGGTTCCCAGAGTGGAAAGGGAAACAAAATCTCCATCCACTGACCTGTGTTAGTGGCTTCCAACAAACTTGGTGTGGAGAAAGCTGAGAAAGGTTGCTAAAGCATGGTGCCACGCAGAGCACAGGGGTGAGCTAATATGATGCATCAGTTAATCTATATTTATAAAAGCCTGGGGTGAGGAGGGGCGAGCATACAGACATGCTGCAGTGGGCTGGTGATGGGGTGTTGGTGGCAATTTGTTGAAGATGTGGCAGGTCTTAAGGAATGCGGCCGTACTGCTGGTGTGTTTGTCTGAAATGAGTGCTGTGTCCAGAAGATAAAACCTGTGAACCTGGACCTCTATAGGATCCCACTTTCCATAGAGAAAGACTGGATCTGCCATGATGGACAAGAACAGATGCTCCACCTATATTATGCATGGCAGAAGGTTGTCCATAAACCTCATTACACTTTTGCTTCTTTTATTACTTCCTTCTCCCCCTTGCCCATTCCTCGTTAGCTCAAGCACTAATTTGTATTTTTGTTAAACAAGCTATTGATTTAACTGTACTAAAGTTACTGTTCCCTAGAAAGAAATCTTGTCTTCATAGAATCAGAAACAGTTTATTTGGCAGTGTTGTAAGGAGACTGAAAAAGTCCTTTTCCCGTATAGACAACAACTTGAAAGTGCATGTGCCTGCATCTTGTCCTTCATCCCTGCCAGGTATATCAGTATGTGACAGAAGATATCCAAACAGATGCAATTCTGCAGCAAGGGACAGGTGACCTTCCTTGGTCTGATGGTGGTTCAGAGCTAGTGATTAATCTATGTGGGTGTTTTCTTTCCTGTTGAAAAGAGGTGGTGTCTCTGTCAGACCACCACTTGGATGATGTCTACAACTTGGAAATCCCAGACTTGACTTACTTTGTTGTACAAAGCTGAACAATGGCAGCCCTGCCTCTGTTTTCCAAGCATGGGAAAGTTGCTATGAGGTCTGCTGGAGTGTTCACCTTTCCCAGAACAATTCTAGCTATGCCGTGTTCTCAGCATTGACAGTCTAGAGGCTTACCCCAGCTCTTCTTTGCCTAGTTTAAGATACCTTGTTGCTGACTTTTTGGAATGCTTGTTGATATGAATGTCGTTCCCAGTTAGCTTTTGAACTAGCCTGCCTCAATCTGTTTAACTAGGTTTGGAAAGATTTTTCTGTATGGCTTCACAGGTACCTGTGTGTGCTAGCAAGACCTCTAGAGATTGTTTTAGGGTTATTTATTGCATTATTTCCTTGTTTCAAAGGGTAGCAGTAGCATTCCAATGTCTGCTACTGGGAGCGAGGGTGAGTAGTAGGTTGTTGCAGTGTCTCTAGTCCTGGCTAGCCTCGAGGGGAATGGAAAGCAACATTCCTATTCCACTTTCTCGGTTTTGCTCAGTGGTGGGGGAGGTTTGGTGCAGCAGCCAGTGGTATGGCAGGAATCCGTACAGAGAATAGAAGATGAAAGGGTCGGGTGCTCCACATGAGCCAGAGGCATTTAGGATTAGGCTGCCTTCCCTAGGTTGCTTTCAGAGCCCTGAAGACTGGGAATCCTTCATGGCCTGGAGAAGGATAGCAAGCTGATTTGACTCTGACTTCTGTCAGCACAGGGTATAGTTATCTCTTAAGCTGACAGAGTGGAAAAGCTTTGCGTGTTAATTGATTTGGGCTCGGATTTTTTTTTTTTGGTTGGTTTTTGGTCAACTTTACGGTATTTGAATAAGCAGACCTTTCAAGGGGATATTTCATCAGGAAGGGAGAGGAAGATGAGAGTTTTGTTCCAACCTCTGCTAATCCAGAAACTATTTAACCCTTTTCAGGCATCTGTGCCGATGCACTGTGGGTGAGCTTGGTCTTCTTTTTGTATCTTCTGGTTACTCCATTGACAGAAGTGTCATGGCACTTAGATATTCCAAGAGATTATATTGATTTTTGTTAATTTTCACCAGAAGCACTTTCTTGAAGAAACGAAATGGTGAAGGACAGGTTCAGATTGGTTGGTTGTTGTTACTGGGGTTTTTTCCCTCCTTTCTCAAACCCAAGACTTTGACTCTCAGAAATGAGATGAAAACATTTTGCTGTGTGGTACCTGGAGAGACTTCCTGTGCTTCAAGAACAGAACTCTCAAAAAAGTGTAATATTTTTGCTTTTAGAGAAAACAACCATTTGTCTTAATGTTTCTGTTCCCTGGGTAGCCTGGATGCCAGAAGCCTCAGATCTGCTTTCAGAAGAATTATTCTTCTGGTGCTAATGACGGAAACACAGTGCCTGCAAGTGGAGTGGTGTCTTGAGCAAACAAATCGTTACTCTAATGCAGCAGATCTATACTGAAGAGATACATTCTTTACCTCAATTCACAGTCTCCAGGGCCTCAATTTAGAAAAACATATTTTAAAGCTGTTAAACAGCACCTGTTTGTCTATTTGGAACACACTAGAGAATTTTCTGTGTCAGATAGTGATAGAAGATAGAAATTCATTGGTATCTGGAGCGTGGTGTCTGTTTTAATGCCCTGAAAAGTATCTGAATCTTCTGTAATGGGTTAGGTCAGTATGGTTATTCTGGTCTACAAAGCTCAACCTGTTCAGCTAGGAGATAGGTAGGAGAGGGAATAGACAGCACATAGCTAATGAATATATTCCATCTCTTTTCTTATCCAGTTTTCTCCATGTTATTGGAGGGCTCCTAATGTTTCACCTAACAAACTCTGAAAATCATTAAGCAATGATTAAACCCTCCTTGACCTTGATGGCTTAGTCTGCAAAGGAGCCTGTGCAGCCAACACCTTGCTGGTGTTCACTTGGGAGTTAGGTAGTCTCTGGGTTTGGTGTTTAAAAGAAAAAATTCTGAAGCACAGCAACTTCATGATTTTTTACTGACCTTGTTACATTAAGGGAGGAAACACAGTGTTAGGTGTTGTAAGACAAATCACTTGCTTTGTAGATCCTCACATGCACCTTGGGACCACTTGTGATTTTCACAAGAGACAGTCCTCTAGATCTGCCTCTATGGAGTATAGACCTTCAGGTGTTTTGTTTGTAATTCTTAAATGGTTGCATATTTCTCTAGGTTTCCTAGCTAGCAGAACACTTCTGTTTTAACTTGCTTGCTGCCAAGTCATTTCTCAGCTTGCTTCTTAGCATTGGGCTGCTGTGCTGCACTGTATGATGCAGTGTCCCAAAGTGCACCTTTCTTTTCTGTACAATATTCTGTGAGTGCTTCTCAATTGAGACCTGCTCAGATTATGTAAAGACACACATGTCTCTTTCAAGTTGCATGTAAAGGTCAAGTTCTATTTCCACTAAAAACCAGAAGAACATAGCCTGTGGTTTCACAAGTGTGTTTTCCAGATTTGTCCAAATTTCTGATGCAAAGGGCAACATGAAATTTGGGTACTAGTTAAGGAGGATATTCGTTTTGATGCAAATGGCAAGAGAAGATGTACATTGTTTCTGATTTTCTTAAGAAATGTTTTACGTGCTTGGAATTGAGATTTCTAAATGCAACTCTAAAAATCTGTGTCTTGAGATGTGGTTTTCAAGAGAACAGGGAGCTAAAAAAGAGTCCGGTTGCCCACTTGTTTTTTAGTAGTTACCACACCCTTTTTGCTTCATTCCTGTAAACCAGAGCAGGAGTTCTCTGGCAGTCATTTATGTAATGGTTCAGCCCCTGCTGTCAGTCTCTCTGCAGTTCACTTGTTTAGTATCATGAGCTGCCTGAGCTTTTTGCAGGCTGCATACTAGTTTTTCTTTTCTGTCAGAACTTCATAAACATTTGCATAGCCTAAAATTACAGCCTGCAACTTGTTTTCTGCTAACTCCAGATTCAGTTAAGGAGTGCTAGAGAAGGGGAGATATGGGCTCTAGTCCAAAAATGTCTTGGGGGAATAAATATTTGCATTTGACCCAGTAGGATATATTTCATTTTTCAAAATGAAACTTATTTTTCTCCTTGTGACTGTCTTCAAACTTCAGCTAATGCCGAGCTGAATCTTGGCACTGCAGTATTCCTGCCAACTCAAGTGATTTTTTTTTCTCCTGTTTTTTTTTTTTTCTAACATCTTCAAGCTCTATTGTTGAGAGCTGTCTTGGATATGCTATGTTTCTCCTTCATTTGATTTCTCTTTTCTCTTTCTTTTTGTACTTGATGATAGTTTATTATCATTTTGAAACTTCTCTATAATGCGTTCCTTAAACGACAATGCAAAAACAGGTTCTCGGGCTCTCTTCTGGTGTTCCCCTGGAGTGTTTTTGATACTATTCAAGCCAGCATGTAGGTTAAAGCACCACAGTGAACGTATTTGATTAGGTCTGATGCCAGTGGGGTTGTTCCGTGTAGCACAGTGTGTCAGGTCCCTGGGGCTCCTCCTTTGTTAAGAGCCCCGAGGAAAGGACACGGGATGTAAAATTATGTTGATGTTGGAAGAGAAGTTTGAGGCGGCAGTAAGGAGCTGAAACTACTGTATGGTGGGAGCACTTAGATGCATTTAAGAGTAATTCTTGCTTTAGGTCAGCTCTGTAAGTTGGCCAGCCAGCCCGTTGCCCAGGCTGGGCTGCAGGCATTCAGCGGATGCTGGGGAGCAGGGCAGTAACGGGAACACGGAGGACCGTGCTCCGGCCTGCCAGACGCTCGTGGTTAGGAGGTGGGTGGTACCGTGGAGCTATGGTTAAGCTCTTAGCCTTAATGAGTCAGCTATAGGCAGGGGACTGCAAGCCAAGCCTTTGCCTTTCAGCTCCGCTTCCTCTTAGCTGGAGAGGTGATGTCACCATTGTGTGAATGCTATATTACTTCTCCTTTTATGGAGATGAACAGGCTTGAAACGAGAGTCACTCATGCAGAGGAAGTGGGAGATAAAGGCCTGGTAGGATGTTCTGTTACTGAGATGTGGAGCTTAAATTGCACATTCTCTTCTAGCCTCCTAACCTTTTTCTTCTCCAATCCCAAAACATTTTAAAACAAAATTTGAGAGTTTGGGGCTGTATTAATTTATCAATTATGCCAATATATTTGACCACAGCAGTTCAACATTCATTCAGAGTTGTTGTTTTGCAGTGATATATTTGGTTGAGTACTTTCTATGTACAAAATGTCTCTTTTGTGAAAACAAATTTTGGTTTAATTAAGTTTTTAATGTATGCTGAAGCAGTCAGCAGTCTAAAATGCAGTCTTTTATTCTTGGACTAAAGAAAGTCAAGAATAAGTTACATGTTATGGGGTTTTTTTACATAGTAAAATTAATCTACTGATCTTATTATACCATATTGCTGTGTAGTTTAAATTTGAAGGATATTTTACTTCCTGAATTTCTGGATGTTTGAGGCTGCTGTGTCTTGTGATCGCTTGAATACTATGGTGATGAGAGCTGAAGAAGAGCCTAGATAAAAAGCTTTCCTTGTCAGCTGGTTTGAAATACAGAACTGTTGCTATAATTAACTAATGAGTTGTTATTCTGGATTGTTTTTAATAAGTGACTCTGTTTAGGATTGAAAAGCAGATGCATATTTCTTTTAATCAGGCATTTCTTGATTGTGTTATTATAAGCAACTGAGTTTATGGTACCCAGCACATTCTCTTTTGCTGAGTAGGTTGCTTGCACAACTGACAATGAAGTAAAGGCAAGTGCTGACTGAAGTAGTGCAGTACGCCCATGTTGAATGATCCTTTGAAAAAAAAAAAAAAGGGGGTGGAAGTGGCTTCTTGCCTGGATAACTGATTTCTGATTCGTGATGGCACAAGTCAGTATCGTATGGAGAATGAATATTGGCATTTAAAACTGTGCTCAATTTGAAGTGTATCTAAGAGTTATGCTTTGTATGTGTTAGCTCTTTGCCCCTTCGGTCGGCTCCAGTTTCCTGTTGCTCAACACATTATTTGAGTTGTCTGTCTATACACAATTAGAAGAATTCCAGCTATCCCAATGACTGCTGCTTTGCAGTCCTGGGAAAGAATTTCCCCCGGATTGCAAACAGGAATGTTGCCTTTTATGGCAGTGTCTGCGTGCTCCCGGGGACTTGCCTGCACTCGCAGGTACGTTCCTGCTGACTTAAAGCAGAGGTGACTAAGCTGCAGTGGGCCACCAGGAAAGTATGTTGGGGGAGGAAAGCTTCATGCCAAGAGGATTTTGATCACCATCTGTGACTTTTCCTGCCTGACCACCTTTCAACACCTTGCTTTATGTTAAGGTGGGGAAAAATCCTGTGCTTGCCTCTTTGGGACTCCTTACGGTCAATCCAGAGTGCTCTGGCTACCTTTCCTTACTGGAACAAGGCTGGAAAGAACTTCTCAACCAAGTATGAGAAAACTTGGCGTGATTGAGAAGTGTTTAGTGCCAAAGAGCTGCTTGGTGTTATTATCTGATGTTGATCATCTCTTTTTCTGTTGGGCAGTCAGTTTATCTGTCTGTTTACCGGTGTTCTTTTGCTGGATCATCTGGAGGAGGGAAAACGGGAAGGCATGTGTTATTCAAGTGCTTGGTGCTCTACTGCCTGTTTTGAGAAGCCCCAGCTCATAATTCCAAGATCAGAGCTGCTTACCAGGGATAAGGAGCACCTTACTTAAGATTATCTTTTTAAAGTTGTTGAGTTTTTTTTCTTTCTCTCAAATCGACTTCTTAGAAGAACCTCTGTAGTACCTGAATGCGAGCATAACCTTTTCTGGACAAGTGAACTGCTTGTTTGTATTCAAGCTTTTGAAAGTCAGATGTTATTCAGAGGCACAGTCTTGTCCTTTCACATAGCTGCTTTGTGGTGCAGAATTGTACCCAGGTGTTGCACTACTGAAGAATACATTTCCTTAGGCAATCCATAAATGAGTCATTAGTTATTCCCCTGATCCACCCTCAAAGTGCCCAGTCATGCAGAGGGCTGGCAAGTGCCTGCTGAGCCCTTGACCCACTGGGAACCTTGAATGTGTGAAGCCTTTGGAGCTGGCTAACATCTACTCTTGGCCTGGCCTTCAGCAAAAGAAGTGTATATCTCAGAGGCAGTGAATAAAACTCAGCACTTGAAGAAATGAATATGCAATTTAAGTAAAGCTGCAGTATCTAGTTTTGAAGGCTTAAGAATTTGCCAGGCCAAAACCGTTTGAGTGGTGATTTTCTTCTACTTGCTTTCTTCCAGGCCTGGGGCTGATCAGCTCTTTCTGAGAATAGTATTAGCAGGGTAATGACAGGTAACATTCTGAGTTCTAACGAGAAAAAAGCAGGTTATTTTCCACTCATTTTTTGTGCTCATCTGCTTACAATCAGTTTCCAGTAAAGACACTGAAGAGCGTTGCAAATATGTAGCACGTGAACCTAATGCTTCCATTATTGGTTTCAGAATATTTTAAGAAAAGATGGAATCACAAGTTGATTAGGTTTGTCAGCTTTCCTTATTCCACAAAAGTATGTGCAAAGGCTAGATAAACTCCTCTCTTTATAAACTGGGTGTACAGGAAATTATTCTTGATGAATGTGGCATTCGTGATGTTAGTACTGAAATGCTAAATGCACTTGCAGCAGCAGGGTATAGAAAGTGGTTTCAGGTACTTGAATTCTATCAGACTAGAAAGCCTTCCCTAATTACAGCGCAGTCTCTTTATCTTGCACAAAACAACTTGAATGGTGACTTAATTATGTCACCTAAGTACTGTCTGGTGGGAAGAATATTGAATGTGCTTGGTTTCTCTAAGCTATGGGGAAAGGAGTAGAAAGAACCGGTAGCTAAAATGTGGAGACAGTCACATAAACAATACTGATGGAGGCCACCAATTACTGAAATACTTCATTAGAGAGATCCAGTGAATTGCATACTCTCATGGATGTTAGAGGCTTCCTTTCTCTCTCTTTAGAGAGTAGCTGTTAGTCCAGTGCAATCAGTGGAAAAAGGAAAGTGGCAATGACTGAATGAAATCTAACTGCTGCTGTGTTATTGAGCTTCTCAGACTGAATAACCTGGCAGTCCTCTGGTCTTGATTTAAAAACAAACAAACACCTAAAATCAATCAAAAAACCCCACAGCCTAATGGGGATTTTGGGTTTGGTGGCACAGTGTGTTCTGAGAGCCCCAATGGCTCTTGTGGGCTGTCAGTCAATGACTTGCTGTGCCCATCTGTTCCGTGTTTCACTGTCCCTGTGATGACTGCAAGCTACTGAGGCTGTTCTGGTGTAGGCACAGGCACTCTGGTCTTCCTAGTGCTCCCAGCTCATTCCTGGTGGTGTGAAGGAATGGGATGCACCCTGGGTGGGGGTAGGTGGAGGGTGGAGGGCAGGAATGAAAGGTGAAACAGGGCAGAATTGGGGGAGTGTGTTCACACAGAAGTGGTGCAGGAGCTGTAGGGTGAAGGACTGGTCAGGACTGTGCGTAAGGAAGTGGAATCATAGGTGAAAGCTGACAGGAGGTTAAAGATGTGAGAGAAGATGGTAGTGAATAGGCTGGGTGAATTAAGTTCTGTAACTGGAAAGATATCCACAGCTGGGAATCGAACACAGGCATTAGTATGTCTGCTGGTATGTCAACATGGAAAAGAAAAGGTTTCTATTGTTACCAACTGCTGCGTTAATACAATAGAGGATGGTGCCACAAACAATCAGCTGTATAGGATGTAGGCTGCTGCTCAGTGTTTTACTTTTTGGGTCTGTTCTGTACAAAATAAGTAACAAATATTTTGTCTCTGATCCTCCAGTATTTGTTTTGGTCTGAAAGCCTCTGTTTGATGCGAATCTTTGGGATTTGTAACAGTTGCTGTCCCACTTTCCCCCTACCCCTTCCATGTTCACTGCTCTGCTGATAACTTTTGTAAGTCAGTATGGGCCCACTGTAATAGGGGCTGAGGAGCAAGTAGATGCACATTACACTGTAGCTGTGTGGTAAAGAAACATTCAGTAGGAGACCTCTGTAGTGTTTGTAGGAAAATTGTAATGCAAATAATATTATTTCTGGATCAGGAAAATGAAATTGCTATGGTGCCATTATACTTTGGCCTATGGTGGGAGGTAGGTGTCCTTTGCCAGAGAAGGGGTTACCTGGCTGTGTTTCTGAAGATACTTGTCAGTGTTTACTAGTTCATGGTTTTGTCTTTGGTGTTGATTTCATTCTTTCAGAGAAATTTAGTTTTAGAGTCCTAGTCTGACTACTCTTTTAAAATTTTTTTCTAGATCGAGAGGATCAGTCCATCCTTTGCACGTGAGTATTTCCAATTGTCAGTTTGTCCTCATGTCACAGTTTGTGTTTTGACATTCTTTTGGAAGGACTCTCTTAATTTTAAGTGCTGGTAGTAGAATTACAAAATCAGGTAATAATGGAGAGTCAGGTAATAAAGGAAAGTCCCACTACAGTTCCTCCAATATATAATTCCTTCTGCAAAATAATTTTTGTAAAAAGTGGAAGAAGGGTGGCTTTGAAACAGCCCCTGTGCTGAAACTACTAAAGAAATACAGCTTTGTCAATGAAAAAGACTTGGAGTGATCCTTCAGATTTGATGCAGCTGTTATGTTTAAGTGCATGCATACTGATGAGGCTGATAGAGTAACAGATACTCTTGGTACAGCAGTTCATCTTCTAGACACAGTACAATTGATTGGCCCTCAGCCGTGCTTAAGGAATTGGTGTGTTTCTTCTTGCAGTCAGGAGGCTTCCGTTTGAAAGATTTACTTCATTACCTTTCACCCCAACCTCTACAGCAGCCTCCCAGCTATTCCTCAGCTGCTTGACAGTCTTTGTATCCAAGTGACTAGAAAGCATAGTTCTTTATTGCCTTCCATATTGCAGTCCAGCTGCAGCCCATCTTTTTTTTCCTCGGTGTTAAGGGAGGTGCTGCAAAGGCCGGAATGCAGTTAGGATGTCTGTGGCCCTTTTGGGATTAGAAATATGATAATGTCCCAGTACATCTTGTTTGGGAATAACTTGCAGATTTTCTTTGCAGAGGTGAATCAGGAGCTGGTAAAACAGAGAACACCAAGAAGGTCATTCAGTATCTGGCTCATGTTGCTTCCTCGCACAAGTCCAAAAAAGACCAGGTAAGACCTAGGTTTAACGATGCTTTATTGCTCTGCTGACTTTGGACACTAAATATATACTGGCTGATGTTGGTAAAAGACATATTGCTCAGTAGAAGCTTAGATGTTAACATCTATCAGGGGATTGAGGAGGTCAGTGAACTATGAAACAGTAAGTCTGTCAAAAATTGCAAGTCAGGGAACACTGTTCAAAGTCATAACTCCTTTGAATTGGATGGAGCTGCAGTGGGCATGAACTCATCCACAACGCCTTGGATTCATGGGCAAGAGCTGCTACAAATGAAGCATCACCTGTACTGATCTTTTGATGTGGATGTGTTGCTTATAACCAGTCTAGGCAGTTAAAACTGATCCTTTTGTGGAGGAGTTGTCTCCTTTCTTCTGTACCATTATAGATTAGGTCTGGCCATTACATGTACTGTCTCAAAAGTGGAGAATACAATGATAGGCTAGTGGACATCAGCTGAAAACTTAGAAATTATAGGAAAACATTAAAAGAGGGGAAAACAGCCAAGTGTTAGCAGCACATGAGAGGAGGGTGGTGATGATGGTGGGAGGACTTTAAAGATGTCTCACTTATATTTTTTTCCCCCTCCCTCTCCCCCGATGGACTATTGCCGAATTCTTCAGTTGTATCCTCGTAGGTGAGCTGCACGTTTACTGCACGTTCTGCACCAGGAATGCGTTTTCTGTCCCATTGTGATTTTTTTTGAGCAGCTTTTCACTCCACACCAATATCACTTTCTGCAGCTAAAGCAAATCCATAGACAATTCACAATTTTATTTTTTTTTGTGTGGTGCACAGTAATCTTTTTGTAAGGATGTTTAGTTGGAGACTGTAGCGATATCAAGAATACTTGTGTTCTGTGCTCAATACTAGTTTGCCTTTAAGGTTTTTCTTGCAGGGTTTTCCCAGATACATACCATTTTAGAAATATTCCTTCAGGACAACAGGACTGGACAAAGCTTTCCTAGAATCTTGAGCATACAGTGTGTGTCGTGTTCCTAGTAAGATTAATGTAGTTAAGTGTTTAGCCAGGGTGTTTAAGGTCTGTGGGCTTGCTAGCCAGATCTGAACACACTGGAAATGTTCATTAATGAAAGCCAAGTGTGTCCACTGCATCTCTACATAAGAGTTTTCCTATAGTAGCTTAATGTGTAGGCATGTCTAATGCATGTAGAGTATATAAATAAGAAGGCATTTCTGCATGCAGGCTCACTGTGTGTGTGCCTGCACATAGTAGTAACTAACTTCTGGAATCCAACCAAAAAAAAACATTCTGTGTGCCAAAATGTCAGACATATGAAGGCTTTTTCCATGGTCCGTCAGTAGCTGTATTTAGAAACATTCTCCTTTTTCTTTTTCTAAGTGCGGAAAATAGAATCATGGGGTTGAGTTAAGTGTTCTTCCACTGCTTGTCCGTGAGTAAAATTTGAACTACTGAAGCAGGACAGGCAATCTGCTTAGGAGAATAAAACAGTCCTAAGTTGGGCTGGTTGGTGATTTGCCCAGGTTTGATATTTAATTTTTTTTTCCCTAAGTTTTGTTTTTTTTCAAGAAGTCCTGCAGCTCACATTTTGTGACTGACCTGACCAGAGGGGATTTAGAGCTGGAGCCTTTGAATGTTAATCAGCAATGAGTGCTCTCTGCAACACCTCTTTATGGAGCAAACTTGGAATAGAGTATAAGAATTTATGACGATGAATAAGTTTAATTTTTTGAGGATCTCAGGTATACTGGTCATGGCAGATTTTTGTCTTTAGTTAGGATATGATAGTGCTGAACCTTTATGCTGCAAGCCTAGGCAAAGAACTTAACCAAGGATATTATAGAAAGTAGTGGTAGTTTCTTCACCATGAACTTTTGGATGTAAACCAGTGTTTTTCCAAGCATCAGGGCAAAATCAGTTTTATAAAGCCTATTCTTTTAACTCCAGCTCACTGGTTTTGGAGGTAGTGGTGCATTCCACCATTCCCAGTGCATTATTATATTCAGCTAAATAAGCTTCTAGCTGCATGGTGTGACTTCCAAGCACACTAAGGCTCCTTAGGGGGTGGACTGAATCTAATTATAGAAACTTTTTTTTTTTCATTTGTTGAAACTTTTGTTTATGGAAGTTGAAATCCATGTTTTCCCATGTTTAATCTCAGCTTCTCTACTGTCTTCTTAAATCATGTAATGGTTTTTCAAGATGTAAATGTTTGCAGCTAATCGGAAATTCATGGGTAATAATAGCTAATATTTAAGTATTTGTAACCAAAGTTAGGTTACTGATGATACTTCTCCTTCTCCCATCCAGCCACTGGTGTTGGGATTTAGTTATTTGATAATCTCTCACATGACTGCAGAGAAGAATACAGAAGCAAATCCCTAAAGTGTAAAAAACAAAACAACAAACTCCAGCAACCCAAATAACCCAAGTGCCCTCCCCCATATTTTTTTTAATTGCATGCTATTAAAGGTAGATGTGATTTCTGGATGCCTTTCTCCATACTTCCAGAAGAATAAATAGCTGGTAAAACTTCTACCTTGCTTAGAAAACATTCCAAAGAGTGTATGAGATGCAAAAAATTCAGAGTACATGGTAGATGTCAAGGATTTTAGTTGTTTTAAATTGGTGTTGTAATTTCTGAGCAGTAGAAGGAGAATATACTGAAGAGTGTTGGGAACTGCCCAACCACAGGCTAACAGACCCAGTGGCTTTTTCTGCTTCTGTTTTCATCAGGAATATTGCACATACTTCAAATGTGTGCCAAGTGTTAAACCAATTTGTTTCAGGTCAAGGAATGGCAATTACAGGTGCCAGGAAATTGGCAGCATCTTAATGATAGGAACCTTAGGATTTCTAGAAAGCTTGTGATGGACAGCTCTGTCTTGTAATGGTTTTGCTTTGCAAAATTACCCATTGTATAATAATAAAGAAGTGTCTTCCATCAGTGAAAAGTGACCATCAAAATTTAAGGTAAAAAATCTCCAAAAAACTTCACCCAAAAACTTCTCAAAAATGTTAAACGTAATGGAATTGCCTTTTAAACAAAGACAGCGTGCAGTGAGGAATGGGTACAGTAATTGCAGACACTTAACCCTACATGCTGTTACTGTGGCATGCTGAGAACTTGGATTTTCCCACTGCGTCCTGGTGCTGAGGCAAGTCAGAAAAACTCAGTGATTTGACCAACTCTTTAGCATTTTCCTTTCCCCAAAGCTTTATTGTTGTGAGGCCAAGCTGGCATTCTCTATGCATATTGCTACCTTGGTGTTTCAAGAGACCTAATTACCTCTAAACTACAATTTACCAACACCTGCTTGAAACTAATGACACTTTTTCCTGAGGTACTAAGTGACAGTAGGGTCTATTATGTGGATTTGCATAAACTTCTGGTCTTTGTGTAGCTAAGTATGGCCTTGGTTTTATTTTTAGCCAAATAATTAAAAGAGATTTGATGTCTAAGCCTGATTTCTCTTCCCTCCTTGTTCCATAGTTGGTTTTAAATGCTGTGTTGCTGTCATCTCTCACTTGAATAGTAACAAATTGCAGTTAGAAACAGAGGCCTAGGACTTCACTGCAGGATGGGGAAGAGGAATAGTGAGAGGGAAGGGCATTCCAACTTCACTACATGTGGCAGAACACAAGGGGAAATGTGACTACCACAGAGTTTCAAGGACTGAAACCTAGTTTCAAGGTTTTTTTCCTTGCAATGCCAGATGCTGGGTCTGTTGTGAGAGAGATGATGTCCCAGATCAGGTTCCCTTCCCAGGGCTAAGCCCCTTGTTATATATACTTGATGGTGAATGAAGGTGTTTGCAGCAGCTGCCCCTTCTGTGTATGTGCAGTTCCACCAGGGCTGGGGGTCTTGTTTGGCCTTGTACTTTGCAAGCATGAAGTGAAGTGATTGTGGAAGTAAAAAATAAAGATTTGTAGTTCATTGTACAGTTTCTCATATATCTTCCTCCTTTTTTTTATTGCCTGTATTTTTAGAGACACTGTGTAAGAACTAATCTGTCTTTGAGAACAAATGGGAACAATTTTACTTTAGAAGTAACCTTAAATAGTTTCCCCATAAATTCCAGTTCTCACAAATCAAACTTCATTTCCATCTGTTATGCACAGGCAATCTTGAGTACTTACTGATAACCGCTAAAAAGAGAAACATCAATCTGAACTGTAATTTTCTGTCTCCCGAAGCTTTTTAGTTGATCTTGAAATATAGAGAACTCCATGCTTTTAGCACAGAGGACAAGTAATTTTTAAAAACAGCCAGGGATACATCTAGAGCCTGCAGGGAAAGGTGTATGTGCTGCAATGGTCTAGTACTGGTCAGGGATAAAAGTTCTGAATTCCTTTTTCTGCAATTCCAGCATTTTGTGTTCCTTGAGGGGAGGAGTGTGAATATGGCAGCAGAATGCAAGCGATCATGCAGTTTGTGGGATACCACTAATTCTCTTTTTGGTGTGTGCCTCCTTACTAAGGAGATTGTTGCTTGTTTATACTTTATAAGATGTAGACTCTTAGAAAAGTGCAAGCTTTTGGTTTTGTGTTTGGTTTTTAAAAAGCATTACACCTTCTCAGACTAACTTCTTAACTTACTAGTGGCAGTGTTCAGAGCTGTCTTTAAGTAGCAAGATAGGATTTACCTCACTCTTCCAGCCTCTGTGGCAGTACACTTGTGGGATGAGGGCCTGGTCTTGGATGGTGGTATGATGTTTCACTTTCTCCCTGGGAAGTCAGCGGTATGTTACAGCCAAGTGACTTTGAAGGGCTCCTTCTTAACAGAAAGACAGCACTGGGAGGAAGGGAACAAGGCATATTTATGAATGTTTCTGTTTAACCCAGATAACTAATGAGTCTCCTTTGAAGGTTTAAGTGATCATCTCCTAAGGTTTAATATGGCTTCTCTACAACAGATGCCAAACCAGTGTGAATTGAAACTGCAGCGCTGGTTTGACCCAAGGTTAATGCGGTGAACCGCTACCTACTTTATTAATTTTGGATTTCTCTTTAGGGAGAACTGGAGAGACAGTTGCTCCAGGCTAATCCCATCCTGGAAGCCTTTGGAAATGCCAAGACAGTAAAAAATGACAACTCTTCAAGATTTGTGAGTACTATTGTCATGAGTGTATTCAAAAAGTGCATCAAAAGTGTATTTTACACTTTCCAGAGTATTCTGCTTTTGGGTGAATTGCTATCAGGGATAAAATAAATAAGTGATTTCCTTTAAATTAATCTGGGAAATTGATTTCATTCAGTGAATTATCCAGAACAGATCTTTTAGGTCTCTAGAATGAAGAAACCAGACCCTATGCCAGGATCGTCTGTGCTGATTTTTATTGTAATCATTACAGTCAGTTTTATCCTGGAGAGCAAATACTGGTCCTTATTGTGCTTGCTCTGGAGAGCAATGGGCAACATCTGAGAGGCAGGTGGGGGAGCTGGAGCTAAATAAAAATGGTTGAAGCTAACACTGAAAGAGGTGTAACTGTCAAGGTAGCGTGTAACATGTGAAATTGAAGGGACCCTGGTTGTGGGAAATGGTTGAAACATAGTGAGTGTGAGCTGTAGGCTGTCACAATGACAAAAGTGTCGGGAAGTGCTCGGTGTCTTTTTTGTTAAATTGCTGTTGTGATCAGCAGGCATTGCCTATTGGCTGACCTTATGCTTTGCCTAAAACCTGCCTGACCTGTTCCAAGTTTCCTTTTCTGGATTAAAAAGAGAAGGTTTAGCTCTGTTGTTTACTGCTGTAACCAGATAGAATGAATAATAATTTTAATGCTATTGTCTTCCTCTTAGGGCAAATTTATCAGAATCAACTTTGATGTCAACGGCTACATTGTTGGGGCCAATATTGAGACCTGTATCCTTTCTGTAATCCCTTGAAAGGAGAAGTTCAAGGCTCTAGAGGTGACAGGAATGGTACCTAGCAGTCTCTTCACAACTGACTTAGGTTGAGAAAGCAGTTGGAAGCACTCTAAATTTCTGGTATCAAGATCACTGTTGTAGTCTCCTGTTTCCTCATAATAGTATTTTGTGACCTTTTGTCATCATGGTGCAGATCTTTCCAGAATGAATGAATAAATTCTAATCCTGAGAGATGAAATGCAAGCATAAACTGCAACAATATGAATAGGTGTGGAATTTCGTAAGTCATTCTCGCTTCTGTCCAAGGCAAGTGGGGATTCATGGTCACTATTTTTTTGTTTCTTACGAGTTAAGTCTCTCTTACCACAGTCATCATTCATAGGCTGGCAGAACTGAGACCAGAAGCTCAGTGGGTTATTGACTGATAGTGATTGCTAAGTCAATACCCCTGTCAATTGGCATGAGGAGAACATCAGGTAGTTTTTTCTCCTACCATAGGATAGGAAGTGATTTGTATGTCCTGTCATGTGCCTTGACTCTCTGAAGATCTGCTGGAGAAGTCACGTGCAATTCGCCAGGCCAAAGAGGAGAGAACCTTCCACATCTTTTACTACCTGCTCTCTGGGGCAGGGGAGCATTTGAAGAGTGAGTATGATTGTGTTGTGATGAGAGAGTCCTGTAACAGCAACAACGGGGGGTTCAGAACACTTGTAGACGAGGACCTGTTCCTTCACAGTTCCTCGTCTATGCCTTTTAGATATGGTCAGCTCTCCTCCACTTCTTTCATGCGCTCATACATCCGTCTGCCCTCCCCCTGCACTTCTCAGTTCCTGAAAACTTGCCTCTCTGGTTCCTTCCTGCACTTGTCTCCTTGCCAGCAATGACTCTACGCCCTTCCTTATCTAAATCACTGTCCCGTGTTTAGTCTAGTCTTGCATGATGTAAACCATTCTGGTGCAGGAATGGTCCTGCTGTGATGTACTTGCATGTGACTTGAGTAGAGCAAATCTGCAAGCCCTTAAGCAGCTCTAGCAGTCTGGGATCCCAGCACACCTTGCTTTAATACCTCAGCCTCATAATCTGGGTCTGTGTTGTGCAAGAGCTGCAAATTGATTTGCAGGAATGACACAAGGAGAGGACTTTCTCATAGCTGCTACTGTTTCAAGAGTTAATATATTAACTTTTATCTGACTTGAAACAAATGAGGTATCTGAAATTAAAGGCAAATTTACTTTGTTAATCCCTGCTTTTTACAGATTTAGGGCATAATGATGAGTGACACTGCTTTGGCGGAGTAGTCCAGAGGAAGGAATAGCAGGAAATAACACAGAAAAACTCTGTGTATATCTAAAATACATTAAATGTTCAGCCTGCAGTAAAACTGGGCTCAATCCCAGATTCATCCAGGACCTGGTAGTGTATGCAAGTCAGAAATTTGGTATCGGTGGTAGCTTGTTGTGTGTTTAAAAAAAAAAATCCATATCAACTTCTTTGTCAATTCTTTCCTAAGATGATCTGCTGCTGGAGCCTTACAACAAATACCGCTTCCTTTCCAATGGGCACGTTACGATCCCGGGTCAGCAAGACAAAGATATGTTTCAGGAGACCATGGAGGCAATGAAGATCATGGGCATCCCAGATGAGGAGCAGATAGGTATGAATATGCAAGGAATAAAAGAGGGAACAGGCCATGGCTCTTGGGCTGTTTTGTTCTGATGTTCTTTTTTTTTGTTTTGGTTGGATTTGTTAGCTTTTTGTTTAAGGTTTTTGTTGGTTTTGTTTTGCTTGTGTCCCCCGCCCCAAGTGAACAGTGTGCAAGTAACAAAATTGAGTGGCTTTGGAGTGACCCACCTCAGGATCTACCAGCACAGTTTCAGGTTATACAGTTGACTTTAGAATTCAAGCAGCTAATAAAAACATGCTTCTGCTTGCTGTTTTTGTTTCCAGTCTGAGGCTTGTATACTCAGTTTATGAAAAACACATTCAAGATACAAGAATCCCCTCATTCTCTTATGCAACGCATGGCTTGTGTGCTCCCCCTATCCTTTAGCAGTGGCTCTAAAGTATCTGATCCAACCACTGCTGGATTAGTCCTTTGAGAATGGGCTGGTCATAGTGCCTTTCTTTCCAGCTTAACACTGAACTGCTGATCAGAAATTAATATTGTCTGATACTGGGAGCACAGTAGCATGACAGTGAAAATAGAATTGCATGCAGCCAGCACAAAGCGCAGTGATACGTGTTCACCAGAGCTCTGTGCTCTCTCGTTCATGATCTGCCTCGCTGGTTGGGAATCAGCGTTCTGCAGAGTCTCGCTTTCGAAATGTATGTGGTCTTCTAAAGTTAGGACTGTTGCTTGCTTGCTTCGGTGTAGAGAGGATCTGTTGTGGTTTGAGGTCAACACCTCCTCCGCTGGAGGCTGCAGCTCTTGTGGCTGTAGGGAGTATGTACCTGTGCCATAAATACTGCTCTTTACAGTCCAGCCTGCTATAAATCCATGCTCTTTATGCCAAAATCAGCATGAACAGGTAGAAATTGGGGGACAAAAACATCTTTGTTACGAGATCCCCTTTGCAAGTGACTGGCAGTTTACTTTGTTCAAGGCAGCTGGAAGCTATTATGCAGTGAGCTTTGATTGATACATGGTGAAAATGGAATTGACGCTGTCTTCCCTGTCTTGGCATCTGATGGTGCTTTTTTGACGTGCATCATTTGAAGAGTATGAATATATCATTAGCAATGGGGTGGGGTGCTTTAGCATGTAATTAGTAATAGTTACGGTACAGGCACTTTTGCCCACATCCTGCTGCCTTCCGTGCATTATAATGTGTGTCTGTAAGGACTACAGATCTTGGTCAGGGAATTGAAAGTGTTACAGGGTTAAAGAAACAAACTCTTTAATTGGGGTGTACTCTTAACTGTCTCTTTGCTTTGTTCAACAATAACTGTTGAGGAAAATTTAGTATCAAATTCATTGAGTGAGTTTTGACCCTCAAGCAGAAAACAAGTGTTTTATTAAAAAATACAGATGTTGTAGGTGGCACTTTACCCTCAGTCCTGTCTCTCACCGTTTGATAGTGATGTTGAGAACGGGTAAATTTCTAGGCTGTTTAGTCTTGCATAGGAGGCAAGTCCTTTGTCCTGAATGGGAGTTATTTAGAGGAATAGCCTGTGGTGTTTTTTCCCAAATTTCAGAAGGATTTTTGGGATGCTGAGATGGACTTCTTAACCATGTCAGGAAAGGTAACTGGGACATATCAAGGCTTTTGGTGATGTCTGACACTAAGCTATTATTATTATTATTTTAAAAGGTCTGCTGAAGGTTATCTCAGGTGTTCTTCAACTTGGCAACATAGTCTTCAAGAAGGAGCGTAATACAGACCAAGCCTCTATGCCAGACAATACAGGTAACCAGTCTCCTCCCCCACACCAAAGAAAAGTGCAGAAAAAAAGCCTACAGGAAGTTCTTGCAAGTGGGAGAATGTATTACAGTATGTATGGAATGCTGGAGCCCTGTTTTTCAGTAAGGTGAATTATTTGTCAGAGGAGCTGGCGTGCTCCACACAAATACACACTGTTCTGCCAGGCGTGCGTTTGCAGCCACCCACGGGCAGGAATGTGGCACTGTTCTTGTGTCAGGGCTGGGCAGGAAGTCCACGTGATGACCAGATGAAAAGGATTACTCTGCTGGAGTATGTGGAGTGTGTGTTTTAAACAAGCTACAATAATTGCTCCTTCAAACCTATATTATCAGATTTTAAGGAATGTTCTTTACTGCCTCTGTAGGTAGTCTGGTAACTGTAAGAGTAAGGTGGTGGATAGTTTTATGGTGGGTATAAAGCATGTGTACCTATTTTAATTGCACTGCCCATTGTTTAATGTGTAAATAGTGCCATGTTTCACGTGATAGAAGACTATTCGCTGGAAGACTTAACTCAGACCTTCATTGTAGATGTACTGCAGAAGTGCAAAGGTTGCTAATTTATCTCTAAGTGGAGGTTTTTTTTGGCTGTTATTGTTAAAAATATGCTCTAAATGGCATTTTAGGGAGGAGAGTAAATCATTTGGGTTTTGGATCTTGAATCTGAAATAGAGAGTTGCCTCAAAGACTAATCAGTAGATGAAGACAGAACAATTAGCTTGATTAAGAAATCCATTATCTGATGTATTTTTAAATTGACTACAGACAGTGACCTTTCTAAAACTGTGTTATGACTTAGTAGTATGAGGCTATTGCTTCAAAGGTACTCTAGTGGCTTCTGGAGAAGCTCAATCACCTGTAGTATGGGTTGCAAGAGGTTTTGGACTTTTTTTTGTTTAGGAGGATACTTTGTCTCAGCAACCTGTTCTTCATTTAATGTTTTTGTAAGCTGTTTCCTGACTTTTCTAAAGACAGTTGCTAGAATGTTTTTCTTTTTCTCTTGCTTTCTGTGAGAAAAACAGAATAATATGGATCTTTTCATTTCCTCCTACCATCTTTAGCTGCTCAGAAGGTGGCTCACCTTTTGGGTATCAATGTGACAGACTTCACTAGAGGCATCCTGACTCCTCGCATCAAAGTTGGACGAGATTATGTCCAGAAAGCTCAGACCAAAGAGCAGGTAGGCATTCTCAAAAAATAAACAAGTACTTTGGTCTCTAATCTTACTGCTGCACAGCTAATGAATGTATCAGAGGTTTCTGTAGTGTTTACTAACCACCTTTATGATTGCAGTGTATGGCAAGCACACTTGAATTTTGTACCATAATTTATTACTTGCTCGTGTAATCTGTATCAAGATAGAATTCAATTCACACTGTCCCTTAGCACTTTTTCTCATCTGAAAAAAAAAAAAGAGAACACAAGTCCCCTAATTTTGGTGACTGGCTGTCCCTGGTGAGTTAGTAGTTTCAATGTGGTATACAAGGGTGACATTTTCAAGTTGGTGCAATACAGAAAGCACTATTTTTGAGTAGATCAGCTGCTAAGATAGAAGAATTTGCTCACCCTTGAAATTGATTGGAAATGTTGTAATGCTTTTGACTGGTTGTGCTGTAAATGAAACCTGAGCCTAGTGGCCTGCTTGAATGGAGCAAACCCCTGTGCTTACTCATTGCCTGGCTTCTTTATGAACACAGCACTATCCTCTGAATAAAGAAACATGCCCATGTAACATGGATGGGATTAGTAAGAGATTGAAATCTGGAGAAAGTTGCAGGTTGCCTTTCCATGCTGCCTTTCCCTTTTGATGTTTTAATTTCTTACTACACGCGGTATTTGTGTCAAACACAGGTAGGGTAATGGCAAGGAGGGATTGGACTTCATAAATCCGAAGTTACAAAAGAATTTACATTCATTTCTTTGGGCCTATGAAATACTCCATGTTACTACAGTCTTTGGAAGTGACTGGGCATAGTTTTTCTTTCTTTAATACCAGCTCTTGTTTTCTCCAGTAGGCAGGATCCTGAAATATGGTTTTGACACAATAATTTAGAGACAAATTCTTTGCTCTAGTATATGGAGTATCACTATGCCATCTATTTTTCATTTGGAATAAACTGAAATAAGCCTTGCTCAGTGAATTTCCTGGTGGAGAGAAAAATCTCAGACTACAGCTGTGCTGCTAGATCCTGAAACAGTGTAAACTGTGCCTTTCTTTGGTTTGTAATGCAACTCCTGATGTTTACCCGTTTGCTGTTTAGGCTGATTTTGCCATTGAAGCACTGGCTAAAGCCACTTACGAACGGATGTTCCGGTGGCTGGTTATGCGCATCAACAAGGCTTTGGATAAGACCAAGAGGCAGGGTGCATCCTTCATTGGAATCCTTGACATTGCTGGCTTTGAGATTTTTGAGGTAAGGAGATGGCAGGTCCTTGCACTCAGCACAGTTTAATGTGGAGCAAAGACCGCTGAAGGAAATAGCTTTACAACTGGAAAATAGCACACTCTTGGAAAGGATGTAAAGTCCACAAAAAGGGGGACTCAGCATTGAATCTCATGCAAGATGAGTGTAGGAGAGGAAGAGCTGAAGGAAAGTTGAGGGAAAGAGGGGAAATGAGAGCTCCTTCTCTAGATGACAGTGAACTGTTAGGCCAAACTGTTATGAGATTCTATGAAATAATTTTAGGATGTGGTTTGTATTATAATCTGAAGCAGCCACCTGACTGCCATCAGAAAAGGAGTATCCTGCCATTATCCCAGCCAGGCACTTTCTGTCAACCTGTGTTATGCTGTGCTGGGTCTAGCTCATGAACAACTGCAAAATGAATTGGACCAATTTATTCATGAAAGAGAAAACTGAGGCACAGGAAAGTTGGGGTTTGGTTTTTTTTTTTCACTGGTTGGGTTTTGTGGGGAATTTTGTTTCCTTCCCCCTCTCTGGTGTACCTTTGGCTTCACGGTTGCTGGATCTCATGAAAAGGAGAGGAGCAGAAATAATGTAGTTAGGAATTATTGAAATATGCAGGAAGTAGAACAGGACCACTCTCTATTGAAGCTGCATTATGTTTTGTGTGGTCAAACATAAAAATGCACTCTGGGTTATTAACCTTGTCCTTACTGTTTGGAGAAATCGGGAAATTTTGAAGAAATTTCCCTCACTTTCCTTGCTCTGATTTTGTATGAGGATTGAAAAGGGACTTTCCAGTCCACATGCTTTTAGAAATTTGTTTTCGGGCTTCTGTTGCTGCTTCTTCCTATGAAGAGGACTTGCTGGCTCTGCATTTGTGAGAAAACCAGAGTCCTTTCTGTTCCCGGGTTAAATAGCTGCAGTAATTCCTCTGCTGTTTACAGGCAACATTCTTTTGCGAAGTCTGAGAACCAATGTGTATGAACTTCCCTAGGGACTGCAGCAGTGTGCAGTGGCACGTGACAGAACAGGCAGTTCATATCCAAAGGGGTTATTGACCATGGGCTGTCTGCCCCACTCTAGCTTAGATTCCTGAACCATGGATGTGATCTTTTGTGCTAAGAGAATGGTAGGTGTGCCTTCACAAGCAACTGCTCAAACATCTTTCTGCCTTTTTCTTCATTAGCTGAACTCCTTTGAGCAGCTGTGTATTAACTACACAAATGAAAAGTTGCAGCAGCTCTTCAACCACACCATGTTCATTCTGGAGCAAGAGGAATACCAGAGGGAGGGCATAGAGTGGAATTTCATTGACTTTGGCCTGGATCTGCAGCCCTGCATTGACCTCATAGAGAAGCCGGTAAGTTCGTTGTTTTACTGTCGACCAGGAAATGGCTGCACTGATTTTGCCATTGAAGACATCACCTCTGTCTGTAGACTGGAAACTGGCCCTCTAGCTTCTGTAATCCTCTACTGACACTGTAATGTGATCAGAAGCAGTAGCAAACAGTTTCTTCTTTATCTGAAAGTGTGTCACCTTTAGGTAACAGGTAAGTTACCTAAAGGTAACTGTAAGGCTGTTATTATCAGTTCTGTAGGAAACACTGCATGAAAATAGATCTAATCAGCCACATTTTCGTCTCACTAAAGTGTCTTCACTTGTGTAGGTCTCCATGGTGCTAGATGTATGTGCAGCTTGCCATAAGTAATGTGAACTTCCTTACTTAATTACAGGTGTGATGAGAAGCTGTGAATCTCTCTTGCTTTCATTCTGCTCTAATGAAACTTGAGAATTTACAAATTTCATAGTAGATGTTCCAATAGTAAGGACTAGTTTGTGAAACTTTCTGCTATGGCATTTTGCATTTAGACACCTGAATATATTTAGAGAACTGTGTAAATAATATTTCTTCTATTAAAAAATATTTTTCCCCCAAAAAACAACCTACACAAATGTCACAGAAGAGACTTTCTCATTAAAATGGTCAGAATTCAGATGAGGATATTGAAGAACTATTAGCAATTTCTATTACAGTGGAAGTAGCTTAACTGATACCACACAAGAGGTGAATGTGATGTGGATCAGGCTTAGGTATCCTTTTTTTTTCTCCTCTAGTCATCTAAAGGTGTTAATTGTTGTAGTCATGTAGTTAATAATGTTTTGATGTTTCCCTTCTTTAAGGCTGGGCCTCCTGGTATACTGGCCCTGCTGGATGAAGAGTGCTGGTTCCCAAAAGCAACAGACAAAAGCTTTGTGGAAAAAGTTGTTCAAGAACAAGGCACCCACCCCAAATTTCAGAAGCCGAAACAGCTGAAAGACAAAGCTGACTTCTGTATCATACATTATGCTGGCAAGGTAAAGAATTAACAACTAAAATGTGAAGGTTGGAATGCTTAATTCTTAAGCACTGCTTCTTAGAAATGGCTACTTACCAAAATGGTTGCCCATGAGAAGCCATCAGAAGATTCCATGAGAATCTTCCATTGCAGAGGAGCTTACAGGGCCTAAGGAGACTTGCCTGCAAGTTATATCTATATATATAGTTCAAGACATGTCAAGCAATTTAAATTTGTTCTCTGTGACTTGGTGAGACTGGAGGTACTTTTCAGAAACCTGCATCAAGCCTTCATCACCAAAAATGCTGATGCAGTTGTTTTTTTGTGTCACACTCTGGATGGTACAAACTAGCCTTGCAAATCTATTCCCATTACTGATAGAACAGAACATGCAGCTTTTTGTAAGGGTTGGAAATTTGTGGGTGTGCTTATTTAGATGGCAAATCCAAGAATGGTTAGGTAATCTGTTGTTGTGCAAACCTCAGTGATACGTTTATGGACTGTGCCAGATGTTGTTGGATATTGGGCTGCAGAAAATCGCCCCCCAAGCTTCTTGATGTGTTTGTCTTCTCCAGGTGGATTATAAGGCAGATGAGTGGCTGATGAAGAACATGGATCCGCTGAATGATAACATTGCTACTCTTCTCCACCAGTCGTCGGATAAGTTTGTGTCTGAACTGTGGAAAGATGGTATGTAATTAAACTTCATTTCATTTGTTTGCTCTTTTTTTGTGTGAAAGAGCTTGAGCATCAAAAGTTGATGAGCTGTTATGCTTTTTTCCCCCTGAAGACTAAGCCCCCAGGATGAGCATTATCTGGAACATCCTTTGCTTAGATCATGGTATTTCATTAAAAGTTCACTGTAACTCAAGAAAAAGGTTCACTTGCATCAACTTCTGTTAAGCTTGCTGCATATATAGCAATTCTGTCTCAAAATGAGGAATGCTGGGATAAAATATCAATGCGCCATTATGAGCCAGCAGCTTGCATAGCTGCAACACTCAAGATCTGAGGTGGAATCTGTTTTCAGTCCTGCAACTAAGTGTGCCCTTTCCGCAGTGTTGTTCAGTATTTTACTCAGTCTTCTCTGGGTTTATCTGCTTTTGAGTCTTACTGTTACTGTCACTTTCTGTGGTAGGTTTTCTTTGACGTCTCTGTCTGTTGCAGAGATGCAGAAGGTTCAGAGAGCCTATTTCTATCAACACTTTCCTATTCTTCATCTAGAACCAGGTGACTGAGAAACCCAGCTGTCGTGTCATGTGTGTGATGCATCCTAGAGCCATGCAAGAAATGCTTCCGTTAACTTCTCTTTGTCCCCTTGTCATACCTTCCTGTCTTTCTTGTTCATTTCCTCTGCTTTGTGCTAGTAGCTCCTCATGGACTTTAAAACAAAAGTAAAACTCACCTTGAAAGTGGATACAAGAATATAGACACATTCAGGTGCTAAAAGTTGCTCTTGCACAACTGGGGTAGGAACAGCTAAAAGCAAATCCCTGTCCACTTGTTTGAATGTAGAGCTAGCACAGCTGTATTTCTTGCAAGGTGTGGAAGGAAGATTTCTGAGACTACATAGAAACTGAAATACAGTTTAACATTGGTTTTAGTACTGGGATTTCACTTCAGCAGCTGATCACTTAAAAGAAAGTTTGGCAAAGGAACTTGTACTGGGTGAAAAATGGCCATCAGCAAGTTGTGCCTAACAAGGCCTTTGCTGTGTGAGACTACTTTTGGGCTTGAAATGTCAACTGGCCACAGCTTATCAGTTTTCATTTAGTGTTGTTAGCTGGATCTTCTGTTGCAAGTGACTGTCCTTTGTGCTGTCTTGAAGTAGATTGCAGGGCTCAAGATTAAGAGGATTGGCACAGCCACAGTCTGGGATGTACGTCTGTTCATTTCCCTCTGATGTCATCTAGTAACGTAACCTTCTTTTCTTTCTAATAAGACAGCCTTGACCCTCTTCCAGCCTCTGCTCTAGAAGTGAACAGTTTTTAACTAGTGTTAAATGTAAATGAGAATATTCTTTCTAGTTCATTCTTTTGTAGGGGTGTCTCTTAGCAGCTGCATTTTTTTAAATCAGAAGACAGTTGAGCACAAGCTGGTGTATTTTCTGAAGTGAAGATTGGGAGCCTGAGTGTAGGCATCAGCCAGCCACTAAAGATGGTGAAGAGTAGTTTGAAGCCCTTAATGAAAGTGTATTGGAGGTGTGGAAAGTCATAGTGATACAGTTGGTTTTTGTTGGATGAGTGGATTTTTATCTCCATGTAGAAAAGCCATGGGGAAAAAGTAAAACTTTAGTTTCTTCTTGCCCCTGCTACTATCAGATCTAGCTGGCTTCTATTGAGGAAAAAAACCCAGAACTGTGGTGTCCATCCATCAAGGTGATAATTTCATCAGTGCTTGGATGTCACTGTGGCATAGCGGAGAAACTGTTGGGGCAGGGAGTTCTGACTTTCTCCTAGTGCTGATGTTCATGTCTGTGTCAGTACTCCAAAAACAACTCGAACAGTGGAATCCTGAGGTTTGGTTTTTGTCATGCCTTTCACTGTGTTTGTTCAGTTTATGAGTAGATAAGATTTTTCTGATCATCGCTCATGACAGTCCTGCCTGTAATGCAAGAGTGAAGCTGGGCTTTTTCTGTCTGTGGCCCCTTCTGGATCAGAGTTAACTAATAGTTGACTCTGCTGGGCTAGCAGCTAGAACTCTTGGTTTGTTGTTTTTCGTTCTGAGCTAAGCAAGTAGAAGCGTCCGAAACTCACTTCTAGATTGCTCTTCCAGTGCTGCCATCCAGGGCATCAGTAGAATATGTTTGGGATTAAGTTTGACTCCATCACTCAAACTTCCTGTAGTGAGCTGATGCTTTCTTTTCCTTCCTGCTCCTATCCCTGCACAAATTTTGTACAGGAGTCGACATCTGTGTAGAGATGAAGCAAAAAGGATCCTGCCAGCTCCTCTCATTTATCCTGTTCTACCCAGATGTTCTTTGTATGTTCCACTGCTTCCTTTGTTTGTGGGAGAATTTTAACACTCTTTCCTGTGCTCTCTCTAGTGGACCGTATTGTTGGGCTGGATCAGGTAGCTGGTATGTCAGATACCGCATTGCCAGGGGCCTTTAAAACCAGGAAGGGAATGTTCCGGACAGTGGGACAGCTCTACAAAGAACAGCTGGCTAAACTGATGGCTACCTTGAGGAACACCAACCCCAACTTCGTCCGTTGCATTATCCCCAACCATGAGAAAAAGGTAAAGACAGTTATAACAGCACAGCCCATGCATTCTTACATGGTCTTCCTGGGGCATGTGGCTGGGTTGATACCTTCTGTCAGGTTTTACAGGAGATCTGGAAGATCTCCTGTAAGAAAAGGTATTTTTTTAAGCTCATCCTAAATAACTGTATGCTTACTAAAATTTTGGAGACTGATCTTTGCAGGTCTTAAAGTGGCATAAAAGCTTTCCATTACTTCTAACTGGAAAAGAGAACAACTGGCTGCTTTACAAAAAAGGGAGAGGGAAGAGGGTAAGCCCTTTTTGTAAAAGCCTTTTTGTGGTTTTTATAAAATATACATTTTCCTCACTAGGCTGGAAAACTAGACCCCCACTTGGTCCTCGACCAGCTTCGCTGTAATGGAGTGCTGGAGGGAATCCGTATTTGTCGTCAAGGTTTCCCCAACAGAGTTGTGTTCCAGGAATTCAGACAAAGGTGAGCCCTGGAAAAGAATCTTGAAGCAGTCTTTAGCCTGGCAAAGTTAAGACATTAGTACAAAAATGGAAGTCTTCTATTGCAACTAGATTGCCAATTTTTCAAAGACAACACATCTGTACCTTGGTATTCCCTGGCACAAAGCCTCCCAAAAGCATCTTTGATTTCTCCAGTAAGGGTGTAGTTAAGGTGAGGCATAGAGGACCCTGTCCAAGACAGCTGCTTCATACTCTGCTGTCTAGAGGTGCACTGTTTTTTGAAAAACTGTTGAACTCATAATGGCATAGGAATCTGTACTTATTTCTTTTATTTTGTTGTTTTCAAATACACTTGTGTGACTAGTCTGATGCTTTCTCATTTTCAGATACGAAATCTTAACTCCAAATGCAATTCCCAAAGGATTTATGGATGGAAAGCAGGCTTGCGTGCTGATGGTAAAACATCCCAGAAACTCTACTTGAGTAGAATAAACTTTATGGGTGTGGTTTAAAAGTTGGAGTTGTGCATGCTAAATATAACTTGCACTCACAGACCGAAATTCCAGAGTCAGATGTTTTGTCTGAGAGAAGGGTGTAAAAAGCTTCCTCTTGGCTTCATGGATGGAGGCATTTGTCTAGCATGAGATTCAATAATCCTAGGCAGAGAGGATCTTTCTGTTTCCACAGATGCATACACTTTGGGATGCCAGCAGTATTCATAGAATCAAAATGCTTAGAAGCATTAATGCTATCTTTAGCACATGCTTAAAGTATGAGCTTCAGTAAACTTTTTGTAATGGCCTGCTGTCAACAAATGCTTTCAGCAAAGGCTCCAGTTAGTTTCTGTAGAATTGCCTGCTTCAAAGGGAAAGCTTTGGCTCTAGCTTGATGCCTAGGCTTGAATTGAACTTGGCTGTAAGGGATTCCCTTTTTCCTGTCTTACAGGAGTATAGCTGATTCTGCTTAACTAATATAAGCATTGACAGCAAATCCTTGGAAGGAAGGTTGGGCTGGGGTGTCTTTTTTTGACAAAGACAGGACTGAGAAAAAGTAGATAGGAAGGATCACCAGATGTTTCTTCTAGGAAAGGAAGAGGGCTCTCAGGACTAGACATGCATTCCTCACAGCATCCTTGTATTCTGAGTGCTTGATGTGATACTGTACTGAATGATGCTTTCTGTCATATTTTCTCTTTCTGGTTACCTCCATTTGATCCTGTGCTTGGCTGAGCTCCAGCTCCTCTAATTGGGATAGGCCAGGACTTTACTGGGACTTTGGGTGGCCTGAGTGGCTCATTGTAGAGAAGTGCTGTCATAGAGCCACGAGCCACAAACACGTTTTGTGGTGTTTCAAGTGAAATAGCCTTTGCAGGACATGAATTCTTCTCTCTCTCTTTTTAGATCAAAGCATTGGAGCTGGATTCCAACCTTTACAGAATTGGACAGAGTAAAGTGTTCTTCAGAGCTGGAGTCCTTGCTCATCTTGAAGAAGAGAGAGATCTGAAGATCACAGATGTCATTATTGGATTCCAAGCATGTTGCAGAGGCTACCTGGCCAGAAAGTAAGGACCATAATTTTTAAAGTACATTATGAACATGTGTCTCTCCCATTCAGGTACAAGTTTATCTTCAAAAGAAAAAAATTATTTCTAGAAATTACTTTTTGTCAGAAAGGTCATGATTTATTTGTTGTATATAACAGTTGATGGTCTTTTAGGGTTTTCTCATCTCTGCAATGCCAGACTTCTGCCACCTGCAAGAATCTCTGTGTGCTGTATCCCAGAAATTACCTGAGCAGTAAAGTCTGTTCCTCTCTATAAGAATGCTATGCAGCAGATCAAGTTTTTGACAGAAGTGCTGTGAAGGTGCAAATGGAAAAGTGTTAGTCCAGTACTGGTGCAGGAGGTGTAGGGTTTCTCTTAACCTATTAGGTAGGGCTGCAAATGGGACAGTTCTAAGAACAAAAGTAGTACCTGTCAGTTTGGTGGGAAAACACGCCTCTGCTTCAGATCTCCCTTTTTGGAAGTGAAGATAGTAAAGCTTTTCGGATTAGAACACATGAGGGAAAATTTTTTTTAAATAGGAAATTGGATTAAGAATAACCACTCCTACCTGAGCAGAAAAAAATTGAAAATCAGGAGAAAAGTTCACTGGAAACTGTGCTGATTTTTTGGGAGGGAACCTTCTAAAGAAAAAACATAGAAGTATCTAAGAAAGGGCTCGATGGTGTGAATTGTGTGCTGCTGTGGGTTCCTTTGTCTTACATCCACTTGCTTTGCAGAGCCTTTGCCAAGCGCCAGCAGCAGCTGACAGCTATGAAAGTGCTTCAGAGAAACTGTGCTGCCTATTTGAAACTGAGGAACTGGCAGTGGTGGAGGTTGTTCACCAAGGTAATATTTTTCCCCTTGCAATTTTGACCGTTTGGTTGCAATTTCAGCTTCTCAGGTTGAACCAGAGCACAAAAATCACTCCCATTCCAATTGGGTTGGTTTGCAACTGCACCTTGATTTCTTTAGGCAGAGAGTGTCATAGTGTGTTTTACAGCTGAAGTATGACTGCATAAACCAGATATAAAGCTACATCCAAGTAATATTGTGGAAAAGCAGTAGCCATGTCTTAAGGTTTTATGCCTGAGAAGAGTAAGAGGATCACTTGCTTTGGTGGTATGGCACTTCAATTAGTCACTTGCAGTGTGGATCAATTTAACTAAGCAAAAATTATTATTACAGGGGTGGTTTGCCATCTCTTTGTCCAGGGTTGTAAGAGCAAAGGAAAAGCACTGAGGTCTGATCTTGCTGTTATAATTGTATATATTTATGAAGACAATGAACACACAAGGAAAAGGTCTTTTTTCTAAACGCATTTTTGTTTACACTTTTCTCCTTCCTATGAAATTACTTCTAAAGGCTTTTGATGGGGGAAGCACAGAGATGAATGGTGTTTGTTTCTTCATAGAATAATAGAATAGTTTGGGTTAGAAGGGAACTTTAAACATCATCTAACCCAGTCCCCCTGCAATGAACAGAGACATCTTCAACTAGATCAGTTTGCTCAGAGCCCCATCCAACCTGACCTTAAATGTTTTCAGGGGTTGGGCATCCGTCCACCACCTCTCTGGAAAACCTGTTCTAGTGTTTCACCACCCTCGTTGTAAAAAACTTCTTCCTTATGTCTAGTCTGAATCTACTCTTTAGAGTGGTTAAGCTTAAGTGGTTTAAGTGGTTAGCTTAAAACCATTACCCCTTGTTTTGTCACAACAAGTTTGGCCCCCTCTATTTTGTAAACCCTCTTTTAGGTACTGACAGATGCTCTGAGCTCTCCCTGGAGCTTCCCAGCTCTCTCCATCCGTATTCATAGGAGAGGGGCTCCAAGTCCTCTGATCATCTTTGTGGCTTCTCTGGACTCACTCAAACAAGTCCATATCTTTCCTGGGCTGAGGACCCCAGACCTGGATGCAACACTTCAGGTGGGGTCTCACCAGAGCAGAGGGGCAGAATCCCCTTCTTAAACACTCCACCCATCAAATCCATATTTCTTCAGTTTAGAGAGAAAGATCTTGTGGGGTACCATGCCAAAGGCCTTACAAAAGTCCACCGATATGACATTGACTTACCTGTGAATTTCCTCATTGTATGGCAACTTTTTTATTCTCTTGCTATTACTACTTAACCCTTGAGGGTCTGGAATTTACTGAGCCCTTTCCTGATGCATCCCATCCTGGAGGAGAATAAATGGATTGGCAGAAAGTGTGCTATTGGCAGAGTGGGTGATACCTAGGCCTGTATGATACCCCCAGTGTTCACAACAAAACAGTTGGTCAGCCCTTCAGATATGACATTTATCTGCAATGTTGTTTTATTCAATGCTTATCTCAACTACAAGAACATTTCTTCATGTTTTAGTTATTCCTTATACACATTTCATTCCCTTGGTTTCCCTTTCAGGTGAAGCCCCTTCTTCAAGTCAGCAGACAGGAGGAGGAGATGATGGCCAAGGAAGAAGAACTAATAAAGGTCAAGGAGAAGCAGCTGGCTGCAGAAAATAGACTGAGTGAGATGGAGACCTTCCAGGCCCAGGTGAGTTTGCAAACCTGATGTGTAAAAGTTGCTCTCCACCTGTCCAACTGCTTGAGAGCACCTCCTTTGCTTTCTTGGTCTGATGGACAAGCTGCAGGATTCCAACTTGCTGGAACATGACTTGGCTGCCTCTTCTTCACTTTCGTTTTCCCTTTTTCCTAGCTCGGTTCCTGCAGCAGGTCTTTTTGTACAGAGACTACCTATTGCCCTTCAGTAGCCATTGTATGAAAAAAAGTCTCATTTTGGCTGAGTGTTATAGCAAGCTGGTTGAATTCAGTCTTGGCATTAATGGAATCCTTTTTGTCTGGAACACAGAAGGTGGGAGCAGGGTTGTTTTTCCATAGGGCTGATAATTATTTGTTACTTAGGTAAGGGGAAATAGACAATATCCATATTTCAAATGGATATGACCTTGAGAAATTTGTGAAAGATACGTGGTTGCAGCTCCTGATTTGTGAAGGAGAACACACACTTAAAACTGTGTTTTGATATTTAGCTTTTGATTAACAGCAGGGGACTGCTGCAGTGTTTAAAACTGTAACTGTGGAACAGAGGAGCGCAGAACTTCACTTAACACAGATTGCTAAGTGCTTTGGTAAATTGGAGCTTGTCTTATTTCTGGCTTTGCATCCAATGTAGTTAATGGCAGAGAAGATGCAGCTGCAGGAACAGTTGCAAGCAGAAACCGAACTGTGTGCTGAAGCTGAGGAGATAAGAGCTCGCCTGACAGCCAAGAAACAAGAACTGGAGGAGATATGTCATGACCTGGAAGCAAGGGTGGAGGAAGAAGAAGAACGGTGTCAACATCTTCAGGCTGAAAAGAAGAAAATGCAGCAGAACATCCAGGTAATGCCTTAGGAATGCTGTCCCTTGTCAGTAAAGTGGATAGTAAGGGTTAGGGTGGTTCTTTTGCCTCAGCTTGGAGGGAAATGAAAGAAGAGAAGAGGAGGGGGGAAAGAGGCATGGGAATATCCATCTGTGGAAACAGCAATAGAACGCAGCAGTTCTGGTGCTGAGCCTGAGGCGTTCAGTCATCTGGAATGAGTTGTTCCATTGTTGAAGGTAAGGTGATGGCCACTTCTCAGATAATTAGAGAAGTCTTTGCTTTGTTTTAGGAATGGTGGTGTTCTTTGCAAAATAGCATTGTTTATTCTGCTAGAAAATTTGTTGGTTGGCATGCAGTATTGTTGCATTAAGTCATGACAGAGATGTCACTCTAGGACCTACTGATAATACCTTGAAGGAAGGGTGAAGAAACCTTCCATTCTATTGCTACTGTGCTGATCCATGGGTTGGTGAGCTGCACTGAAAAATACCTTACTTTTCTATTGTGAAGGAACTAGAGGAGCAGCTTGAGGAAGAGGAAAGCGCAAGGCAGAAGCTGCAGCTAGAAAAAGTGACCACTGAGGCCAAATTGAAGAAATTGGAAGAAGATGTGCTAGTTCTGGAAGATCAGAATCTCAAATTGGCTAAGGTAAGACTCCTGCATCTTCTTCCACACGTACACAGGTGTTTCTCTTGGAGAAAGCCATCACAGGCTGACATATTCCCTCTTACAGGGAAACTTATTAATTAATTCAGTCTTGTCTTTGAGAATTCTGACCTGAATTCTTGAAAGTAACTGCCTGCCTGTATTCTCAACAGTCAGTATTGCATGATTTTTAAATAACCTTCACTAAATAATGATTCATGAGCAAACATTTTCTGATACATTGTTATGCCAAACAGTGTCAAGTTATTTTATAAATAGACTTCCCTTTCAGTTTTGAAAGGTCTGTCATATAAAAATCTTTAATTTAAATTCAAATTTAAATTTATTTGAATACTGTTTGTGATCCTGAAAGGATTTCTTTCTTTCTGAGTTTCCTTGTAGCAGGAGTAGGCACTCATGACGTTGACATTTCTAAGCAGTCACCTCTGGAAAAATACCCTGTAATTCCAGCAACTCTTTTGACATTGCCTTCTCAATTCTGCAGGAAAAGAAACTCTTGGAAGACAGAATGTCTGAATTTACAACAAACCTGACAGAGGAAGAGGAAAAATCCAAGAGTTTAGCCAAACTGAAGAATAAGCATGAGGCCATGATCACAGATCTTGAAGGTGGTTTTGGTTTTTGTGGGTTTTTTTTAAAGACAGATCCTGTAAAGACCTTGCCTAATTATTTTTAGGTGGTTTCTTGTTAAAATTTGTTGAACTTCAGTTTCATTTCTGAAAGAGTTTTAGTCCTCCCCAGTTTCTGAAGGGTTAAAAATTAGTCTATAGTGTGTAAGCTATTGATCGGTTTGATAGAGCTGTGCACTGGCTGGCTGAAGGTTATGTGCCTTGTCAGCTGAGCCCTTGATCTAAATAAAAATCCTCTCCAAAGCACCAGGCCAATGGAGAAGAGAGGCTGGCTCTCTTTCTTCTCCTGCTGTGAAAGTGTCTCCACTTTTCTACTTCCAGCAGCATCAATTTGTCAGGGTTAGTGCTACTTCTGATAGCCTGTTTGCACAAGCTCTTCAGAGTTCTAGAAGGATGTTCTTCTTCTGGAGACTGCCTGTTCAGTTTCAGTAAAGGGGAGAGCAGACCTTGCATTCAGCATCTCTGAATGAGTGCTTATGCCTGCACAGTGTGAGACTGGCATTGTGTTTGCATTGCTACAGTGAAAGTGGGAAAAGGAGGTTTGGCTGTAAGGTGAAGGGAAGGGAAATTGCCCAGTTATATTCTGAGGGCAAAATATGGGGGTAGTTGCCTGTATAGGTCCTGAGAAAATAATGCAGTCCAGCTACTAGTTTGGACAATTGTGTTATCAGGAAAGAAAGTCCTGCTTAAATAGATGTATTTTCCTGTGCTTGTACAATGTTCTTTGAGTGTGTCATCTGTGTAACTGAACGTGTCCCCGTCTCCATTAGAACGCCTGCGACGCGAAGAGAAGCAGAGGCAAGAGTTGGAAAAGACTCGTCGGAAGCTTGAAGGGGACTCCAGTGATCTGCATGACCAGATTGCTGAGCTGCAGGCTCAGATTGCAGAACTCAAAATGCAGCTGGCCAAGAAGGAAGAGGAGCTGCAGGCAGCCTTAGCTAGGTGAGAACCTGGCCTGCAGGGTTCAGGGACCACCTGGTTGGGAAGTATTTCTTGTCTTGTGTCACCTGGAATAGGGAATAAATGCAATCTGTGGATGTTGTATTTTAGCCTGTGGGCTATTCAAGATCCACGTCCTTAGCATTAGAGTTCTTTAGCTGCTGCTCACTGCCACATTCTCTGTATAGATCTAGACTGTGGATGCAGTAGGCACTGCATGCATTTGACTGGAGTAGTAATCCTTAAGCTGTGGTTAAAAAGTAGTGGCAACACGCTGTCCCTGTGGTAGTTACTGTATTCATCTACTCAGTAAAGTGTCCAGTTTCCAATGTAAAATGGTGCTTTCTCTTCTGCTTTCTTCTGTTGTCAGTTTCTCTCTGTCCCCTTCTTTAAGGTGAGTAGTCGTGCTGTCTCAAGTACTGGGAGATAGAACTTAGAATTTATAGATCATATATGGATCAAAGTCTGAATATAACATTGTAGAGCTGACCAATACCAGCTTTTCTTGATTATTCTTAGTAGGACAGGTTGTTTTAATTTGTGTATAGTTTAAGTCTGGCTCTGACCAGAACCTTATATTGAACAGAGTGGAAGAAGAAGCAGCTCAGAAGAACATGGCCCTGAAGAAGATCAGGGAACTCGAATCCCAGATCACTGAGCTGCAGGAAGACCTGGAGTCAGAGAGAGCATTCAGGAATAAAGCTGAAAAACAGAAGCGGGATCTGGGAGAAGAGCTGGAAGCATTGAAAACGGAGCTAGAAGACACACTAGATTCTACAGCTGCTCAGCAGGAGCTGAGGTAACTCCAACATGGAGCTGTGTTATCTTTTATTTGGTTTTGATTTTGGCTGTTTTTAATAATTCTGCTGCATTCACTCTTACCATAGCAAGTCTTTGCCTTTATCACTGGTTAGCAGCCTCAGTGACTACAGAAGGAGGTGGTGTGCCAGCCCTAGTCAAGACTGCATTACCTCACCTGATGTCAGAAAGTTGATTTGCTCCCTAAGCAAAGTTAGTGGTAGCCCTGAAACATTTGCACTTTCAGGCTGTTACTTCTTAGGCAGAAATAATGCTGCCAGCTTGCACTTAGGAAGGATGCAGTGCTAAGTGCTACCTTTGAAAAGTATCTTTATAGCCTGAACAGACCTTGGCATTTTTCTGCATGAGAGATGCTGTTGGTGGATATACACCTCTGTTTGATTCCCTCCTTGGCGGCTAAATGGAATTTGTGAATTTTGCAGGTCAAAGAGAGAACAAGAAGTAACGGTTTTGAAGAAGACCCTTGAAGATGAGGCAAAGACTCACGAGGCTCAAATCCAAGAGATGAGGCAGAAACATTCACAAGCTATTGAAGAGCTGGCAGAGCAGTTAGAACAAACCAAACGGGTATGTGGAACAGAAAACACAAGGCCAAAGCAGTCAGCCTCCCTGAAATGACAGTGCAGAGGAGCACAAAGTGTTCATTACACTGATAGATGTGTTCTTCCTCCCTTGGTAGATCATTTTTCTCCATGAAGCATATATAAAGCTGTTTTAAATAGTGGCATTCATTCTTTTTTCTTGTTAGGCATGTTGTCCTGCACAGCCAAGACATTCTTCTCACTGCTAGCACTTGTTGACTTGTACAGCCTTTAATTTGGAAATCTGATGGTGCAAGACTTTTTTCTGTATTGTTGTCTTCTCTGATTGTTAGATTGTCTCCTGAATATCAGTGACAGGCTGTTCATACTGTTTTTTTCTGAGTAAGCAGTCTGCAACTTAAACATACAGCTGCTAAACATACAGCATTAGCTTGCTTGTTGGAAAAACATGTACTCACTGGATCCTGCCATACCTAAAGTCTGAGGGGTTTTGCTGCCTTTTCCTCTTCAGGTGAAAGCAAATCTTGAAAAAGCAAAACAAGCTCTGGAAAGTGAGAAGGTTGAACTGTCCAACGAGGTGAAGGCTCTTCTGCAGGGCAAAGGGGATGCCGAGCACAAGCGGAAAAAAGTGGATGCTCAGCTCCAGGAACTGCAGGTGAAATTTACAGAAGGCGAAAGAGTGAAGACAGAACTGGCTGAGAGGGTCAACAAACTGCAGGTGAGTGCTATGGGTTGTCCTTAGCTTCAGCCCAGGGCTGGAGAGAAAAGGTTGTAGGCTGGTATCTCCCCATGGCTAGTTCAAAAATTTTGTTCCTCCTGAGGATAATGTTCCTACAAAAAGCAAATCCGTAGTTTGCTCCCCAAGGACTACACAAACTCCTTAACTCATTGCCAGATCAGGATATTTGGATTGATGTCACTTATTTTGAGAAGGTGAAACAACCATTTGCTGTTTGAGTTTTGTAATGCTCAAGGAGTCAGAGTGTCTGTGCCCCCTGAAAGCAGGCAGTGGCTTGCACAGCACAGCTCTATGAGCACTCAGCTGCTGGAGCACCTGGAGTGGCACACACAGACTGCTGGTTGTGTAACTCCTGTGGAAGACAGTGTCTGGAAGTTTTGTCACATCGTTGATGGTGATGAGGAGTGGCTCAAGGGTGATGTGGGAATTCATGGGTTTCTCCTCCTTTCTTCAAAGGAGCAGCAAGTCCCTTGGAGTGACATGAAACATTGTCTTTGGCCTTCTCCTTTATGGAGAGTTGTCACTAGAAGTCGAACATTTGCCAGTGTATGCACATCTTTTGGAGTGTGAAAATGTCGTTTTGAGACTCTAGATAAAATCCTGAAGCAGATAGTATAAAATAGAAGAGAGTTCGTTTAATAAAAGCTTTTACAATTTCTTACCAGGCTGTCTGAAATCTCATATAGGGCTTAAAAAAACCCAAAGCAACCAAAATCAGAAGGCTGTTGCAACAGAGGTGATTCAAAATAAAAATCTCTTTTCAGCTACTCATATTTAATTCCTGGGACTGTGGAAATGATGTGTTCATTTCTTGAGAGATTATACCCATGCCTTCCTGTTGAGAGGTGCCTCAGTTTTCACTTCTGGGTCTCATAGCTGCTCACCTCTTCCTGTCTTTGTTTTTGCTGATGCATTCGGTAACTGATAGTCTGATCTCTCCTTCAGGTCGAGTTGGACAATGTCACAGGTCTTCTGAACCAGTCTGACAGTAAATCAATCAAATTAGCAAAGGATTTCTCTGCTCTGGAATCACAGCTTCAGGATACACAGGTGAGAGCTTTGGAAACCAAGGCAACTGTGTGTCTGTACAGATTGGTAAAGGGAGAAATCACTCTGGATGCCATTAAGTACTGGTTATACAGCAATTCAAAGGATTTGGCTTGGATTTTTTTTTTGCTAAGGGTTTATATTGCATGGTAATGAGAGCATTTCTACAGAAACAGGCTGGTTATCTTGCTTCTGCTTCCTCAGCCTGTGGAATATATGTGGCTTTCCCTGTCTTGGGTTTAGAAGTTCTGCTCTATCACCTTTCCACTTGAGAGCACTTTAGTGCTTCAGCCGACTGGAATGCTCGTTTGAAGTTCTTGTTTGAGATCTTCATAGTCAAGTGTTTGGTGTGTGTGCACATGTGTGTGATTTCCAGTAAATTTGTCAAGTTAAGCAGAAAGTTTTATTTCCCAGTGGGTGTTGGGGAAATGATAGATTCAAATAACTTTATATTTTTTCAGGAAATAAATCATCCTTAGTCTTACACTTCGGGATAAACAAGCATTTACAGTTAGAATATGACTCTTAAGGTCAAGCATGGAGTGCTAAGAAGGTTGGAAGGGAAAGGAAGAGCACATCAGTAATAAATAGCCTTGAACAGTCATTGATATTCTGTCTACTTACTACTCTTTAAAAAACAGACTCAAAGACAGGGCACAATACAAAAATTCTGCTCTAGTTTGAAGATTTATTAATCTTTGTAGATCCTTCAGCTCAAGTCAGTCAACGCTGTTGTGCCCTAAGCTGGTAAATGACCAGTGCTGTACAGTTTTGCTGAGACCAACATTGTTTTTAACCATGCTGGAGCACTTGGGCCTGTTGTCTGTTCCTTTGGTGCTGGAATATGGGAGAGACACGTAGCAGAGTTCAGTCATGCTATTGTTGGGAAAGGTCTGAATACTTCGTGTGCTGCTTGGAGGACTTGAGAAAGGACTGTGGAAAGGCTTGTGTGGCAAGGAGTGTGCTTCAATGGTTAGAGTGTAGGAGAGAATAGGACCCTTCTGAATATTTTGTTTCTCTGCTGACTCACTGAAAGACAGTTATTTAAATTCTGTCTTCAGTTGTCTTATCTGTGAAATTAGTTGCATACTTAAACTCAACTTCAGAAGCACTCTTTCTGGAGAGAGTGGGTGAGGATTGTGAGCCTTTAAATCCAAGAAGTAGTGCTGAATTCCACTGGGGTGTTTGCTTTATAGGAGCTGCTGCAGGAGGAGACTCGCCTGAAACTGAGCCTCAGCACTAAGCTGAAGCAAATGGAGGATGAGAAGAATGCTTTCAAGGAGCAACTGGAAGAGGAGGAGGAGGCAAAGAGAAACCTGGAGAAACAGATCTCTATTCTTCAGCAACAGGTACAGAGTCTGCATCCTGTAAACCAGTGACTTTTGAGAGGAAGCATAAGTACAGGTCTGTCTTGCCACAAGTAAAATTTAATTGCAGAATTGACTCTAGTAACACAACCCTTCCTGGGCAAGGGTGATTTTGCTGATTTGGGTGAGAGAAGAAATGAGGAGGCCTCTGATGATAATCATATGAACTGCTCGTAGATTTCTGTGCAGGAATTCCTTTGGGAATTCAGTCATACAGTATTATCTGAGCAGGGAGTAGTACCTTCAGAAATGAGCAGACTTTCTTACTTGAAAGTCCTAAATTTCTGGTGCCAGTAAACTGCATAGAACACTTCCTGTGGCTTCATGTGCAATCTTGGTCCTTTAGGCAATAGATGCAAAGAAGAAGATGGATGATGGTCTGGGCTGCCTTGAGTCAGCAGAGGAAGCCAGGAAGAAGCTGCAGAAGGACTTGGAGGGCTTGAGCCAGCGATATGAAGAGAAGACAGCTGCATATGACAAGCTGGAAAAAACAAAGACCCGCCTACAGCAGGAGCTGGATGACCTCGCTGTGGACTTGGATCATCAGCGGCAGATCGTTTCCAACCTAGAGAAGAAGCAGAAGAAGTTTGATCAGGTATGACTTCAGTCATAAGCATTCAGTAGGTACATCTTATTGATAGGTCTGCTTTAAGAATACCTAAGCAATACTGCTTGGGGAATGCATATTTGTTTCTGAACTAAGGCAGAGCCACGTAGAGTGGAGAAATAAGCTTTAATAGAACTAAATTAATTTTGTTCTATGAATAGGAAGTTAAGTGATGTTCCTTTTCCCAAAGGGATAAAACATTTATATCAAAACCAAGATTGAGTTTGAAGTGTTGTTTGCAAATCATCTCAGAGAAGGTTGAAAATAATAGGTTGGAGGCCTAGGAAATCAGGGGTTTGTTTACTTGGGGTCAGCACAGTTGTTAGAGATGGGGTGGCATCCTTCATTCTCTGAAGCTGCATTTTCTTGATTCCTTCTGTCCTTGGAAGAACACTGTTAAGAAGGTCCTGATGAAAAGATGCATGCTCACCTTGTTAGCAAATAATCAGCAATTTGTCAGAATACTGATGCTGTGCTCTTGTAGCTGCTGGCGGAGGAGAAGACCATCTCTGCCAAGTATGCAGAGGAACGGGACCGCGCTGAGGCAGAGGCCCGGGAGAAGGAGACCAAGGCCCTGTCCCTGGCCAGAGCTCTGGAAGAAGCCATAGAGCAGAAGGCTGAGCTGGAACGAGTCAATAAGCAGTTCCGTGCAGAGATGGAAGATCTCATGAGCTCCAAGGATGATGTTGGGAAAAGCGTAAGTATTGGGTTAAAGTGTCCCGCAGGAAATGTCACACAGTGGATACTGTTACTTTTGCACTGCAAAAGCGTATGCCAGTGGTAACACAGAGGAACGTTGTAGAGAGTACTGGATACATTGTGAGTTTGTGAATGTTCTGTTTGTATTACATCAGTAAGTGGTAAAGATGGGTCATTTCCAACCTAAGTGAGGCAGTGGCAAACCTGAAAATTATCTGGTATCCTTGTGGCGGAGATGGAGGGATGGTGTGAGCCTGATATGTAATATACAGCAATTAGCCAGGCAGTGGAAGACATTACCTCCAATATTTCAAAACAAGAAATGGTACATTACTGAAGGAAGAGAATAAATTCAGAGACTAAGAAGTATTTTCTTGAATTCTGTCAGAACCAGAGGTGTCCAGCTCTGATAAGTTTGCAACAAGTCAGGACTGGGCTGACAAATGCTTTTCTCTTTCTCCCCACCAGTACTACACGCACACGAACTAACAGTAATTGTGGTTCAGAGTGGCAGCTTGCATCTGCCCTAATACAAGGAACAGATGCAGTGTTTTTGTATCCTGTTCTTAGCCTTATTTTTCTGATAGGGTAGATTAAATTGTCTGTAGTCTTTGAGGAAACCTCACGTGTGGTACTGTCTGGTAGGTCCATGAGCTGGAGAAAGCTAAGCGAGCCCTGGAGCAGCAGGTGGAGGAGATGAAGACACAGCTGGAAGAGCTGGAGGATGAACTGCAGGCCACAGAGGATGCCAAACTGCGGCTAGAAGTGAACCAACAGGCCATGAAGGCACAGTTTGACCGGGACCTCCAGGGGCGTGATGAACAGAATGAAGAGAAGAAGAAACAGCTGATCAGACAAGTAAGAATTGCTCTGTAAATCCTCAGTGCATTCTGTACACAAAGGCACTTGTGTCCAAAGATGGTCAGACAGTGCCAATCCAGAGATTGTTGTTAATGTTAATACTCCAGGCAGTATTGCAGAGCTGTGAGAGACTTCCTCCCTTGTGTGTGTGATTGTTCCAGTAGCCTTTGTCTATCAAAGGAACCCGTGGGGCTTTATTAGTGAGGAATGTTAGCCCCATCCCCCTGCCAGGGAGAACGGAGACAAGTCACATGCTTGCACTTAGGGAGCCTTTGAAAGGGGAATGTGAAAAGTGGTGCTGGGAAGCGAAGGAGCTGAAATGCTGATGCCTCTGCTCCTCCACACAGGTTCGGGAGATGGAGGCAGAACTGGAGGATGAACGAAAACAGCGTTCCATGGCTGTGGCTGCCAGGAAGAAGCTTGAGATGGACCTGAAGGATTTGGAAAGCCATATAGACACTGCTAACAAGAATCGTGAAGAAGCCATCAAGCAGCTGCGCAAACTGCAGGTGAAACATTGCAGCTGTTTCAGCTGTCGGGGCAAAGCTTTTACCTGGGGAAACGGGATGCAAGATTTCACCTTGCCAGAACAATGCATCAGTGTCACAAGAGCAGCAGAACCTTGTAGCAGTTCACCGTTAAAGATTTTTTGGCATTTCGAACATCCTTCTAATCCCAGTCTGCCTGTTTAACTCCCTAGGAGACAAACTGTAGGCAAAGTCCACTCTAGTGCTTGCCTCAGGTCCATGTTTTTGGAAAAGATTACAGAGCTGCAAAGCTAGGGGACCTTAAATAATATTTAGGCCTACTCCTGCCCCATGATGGCTCTGTTGTGCTTTTTTAATTCCTGCAAGCAGTTGTCTGACCTGTTCTTAGGAAAAACTAAATCCTCCCTTGACTGTTCATTCCATTGCTTCACTAGAAAGCTTCCTGTACCTTCCCTTCCCCCTCCATTTATCTGACAAAACCTTTTTTCTGCAAATAAGCAATCCTGTTTGTTTCCATTGATCCTTATCCATGTTACTTGTGAAATATAAAAAGGATGATTCCTTTTGTTTTTACAGCAACCTTTGTGGTTGCTGAGGAATAATGAATCCCTATTTCCATCCGTGTTTCCCAAAAGACAAACCAACCAGATTTCTTAATAGGAATGCTCTGAAATACATCCCTTTCTGTTCTCCATTTTAAGGCACAAATGAAGGATTGCATGCGGGAGCTGGAGGACACACGTACTTCCAGAGAAGAGATCTTGGCACAGGCCAAAGAAAATGAGAAGAAGCTGAAAAGCATGGAGGCAGAGATGATCCAATTGCAGGAGGTAATGGAATATGCATGCAAGTCAAGGGTTGGTTTGTTTTCTTTGGCCAAGAACTATATGCAGCAGTCTAAGCTGGAGTGTTTATTTCCTTTCTTTTGTACTTTTTGCTCTGCTCAAATGTGAGGTCCAGTTCGAAATGAAGAATTTGGCCCTTTCCTGACAGCTGTGCTAGGAGTGTGCAAAGCAAAGGAAGCTGTGGGGTGGACAGGGAACAGGCCATGTCATATCATTAGCTCTGGATCATGCTAGAGACCATACCAGCCATTACCAGTAACTCCTTTCTCCTATGCTGCATTAATTGGTAGCTTCCTATTGGATCAGTGTCCGTCTCGTTTTCATTCCAGGAGCTTGCAGCTGCTGAGCGTGCCAAGCGCCAGGCCCAGCAAGAGAGGGATGAGCTGGCTGATGAGATTGCCAACAACAGTGGTAAAGGGTGAGTAATGTTCCCTGTTTGAGGGAGGAGGAGCTGCTTTGAGAAAACACTTCTTGGCCTGTTATTTTTGTGGAGACTGCAGCACACTCTGTATTCCCTCTGGTCTTGAAAGACTGAGCTAATTTTGTATACAAGTGGTGAGTTTTCCCCAAGGCATTGATGCCATCAGTGCTGCTTTAATGCTTTCATGACTCTGTGTCCTGTAGAGCACTGGCCATGGAGGAGAAGAGGCGCCTGGAGGCACGGATAGCTCAGCTGGAGGAGGAGTTAGAAGAAGAACAGGGCAACACAGAGATAATCAATGACCGGCTCAAGAAGGCAAATCTTCAGGTACCTGTTCAGGCTGCATGGCCTGTGGGGGTTCTCTGCTCTCTGTGAACTGTCAAAGTGTGCTCTGAGTAATGCCAGCAGCTGCCCTGTGCACAGTGCAGGCCCTCAGAAAGCCATAGGTGTGAGCAAGATGAAACAGCTGAGTACCACGGTACAGAAAATAGCAGCCAAAATTGGTGTTAACTCGCTGGCTTTGACCATATAAAATCATTGGGTTGCTGGAACAATCTCCCAAGTTTATTTTAAACCAAACCAACCCCTCCCAGTCCTTTTTTTCTGTGTTAAGGGACATTGAGAAAGATGATCTGTGGCATGCTGCTCCAACGTGACATGCTGAACAGTGCCACGATGTGTTTGGAAAATTATTTTTCTGCCAGTTCTATGCTGTTTCACATGGACTGAACATATGAAATTTGTTAGGCTGCCATAGAAACCATGATCTTAATCTGCCTGTTGTCTGCCATATTTTGTCTGCCCAACTTTGAGAGTCAAGCATGTTGTTTTCTTAGCACTCCAAAGCCAAGGAGCTGGGCTGATGGTTTTCTAAAGGGCTCATTCGTTCTGATAGACAATTAGTTCTCTACTTGGTTGACTATCAGTCAGAGCCCTGGCTTGGAGGTAGACAAGTTCTCATCCTTTTACCTTTGAAAGTCAGTATTTTTAAGCTGCTTCTTTGTAGTGGAAGTAGACAGACAGCAAATAAACAATCAATTAGTAAAGCACATGTATTGGATCCACTTGCCTCAGGACTTTTGTAATTCAGAGACCGATAATTGCTGTGTTAAGTGCCAGACCACGGCCTTAGCTCCAGAGGGCAGTGAACGTGATTGGCATGTTTAGTTAGGCCTAAGAGGAGGTTGATAAACCTGTTATTCAAGGAATTACTTTGAAAATCTGGGTAAACTAAGATACTTCGAGAAGTGCCTACAGACAACTCCCTCTGCATCGGAGTTATTCCAAGTATTCAGCTCACCTTCAGGGTCCTTGCTCTTTTTGAGTCTGAGAAATAAGTGAGCCTTTCAGGCAGGAGCACTGGCTGTGCTGAGGAGTCCTTATCTCTCCCTCTGTGCAGATCGATCAGATGAACGCCGACCTGAACGCCGAGCGCAGCAACGCGCAGAAGAACGAGAACGCTCGCCAGCAGATGGAGCGCCAGAACAAGGAGCTCAAGCTCAAACTGCAGGAGGTGGAGAGTGCTGTCAAGTCCAAGTACAAGGCTACCATCACGGCCTTGGAAGCAAAGATAGCACAGCTGGAAGAGCAGTTGGAGATGGAGACAAAGTATGTGCTAATAGAAACTCTGTCTGCTTTACAAGCTTCCACCCCTTCTGGGATTTTAAGCTTTTCTTAATTCTGAGTTGTCTGAGAGCTTCATCCTAGGTATACTGGGTAGCACAGAAGCAAGAACTTGGCAAACCTTCCTTGCTTGTCACAGTAGACACTTGGAGCTTCTTCTGAACTTAACCACTCCTAAAACTGCAGCTGTGGTGCACTTGTTGCCCCTCTGTAGCTCTCATCCATGTGACATCAGCCTTTTGGTCATTTCTAGGAAACATTGCTTCCCAATTCCCTTTTTTTCCTAAGCTGAGGAGGACTTTTGCTATCTTCCTCACTTGTAACTTGCCCAAGTCAGGTAATCTTGCTGGGGACAGTGGGAGATAAGCTGTTTTCTGAGCCCCTTGTGTTTGTGTTCAGGGAGCGCCAGGCTGCCAGCAAGCAGGTGCGCCGTGCCGAGAAGAAGCTGAAAGACATCTTGCTGCAGGTGGATGATGAGAGGCGTAATGCTGAGCAATTCAAAGATCAGGTGGGTACAGTGCAGTGTCTGTGAGTCTTCTGAGGGGCAGGATTTCCTTTCTATGATCAAGGCATTCACCATTCACCATCCTATGGATTTCTTTTTTTCTCTGTCACTGTAATAATTACAAGATGAGACAAATGAAAATGTAATTCTTTTAAAGAAAAACTAGGACCTCTCAAGTCCTAGGCAATTCCCTTCAGCAGGGGAAGGGGGGGGCTTTGGAAACTCTGCTTTTTGCTGCTCTAACTACTGTGCTGCAACTTGGGGAAACACTGAGTTCTTACTATTTTTTGCCCCGTACACGCTCAGGCGGACAAGGCAAACATACGCTTGAAGCAGCTGAAGCGCCAGCTGGAGGAGGCAGAAGAGGAGGCCCAGCGAGCCAATGCATCCCGTAGGAAGCTCCAGCGTGAGCTGGAGGATGCCACCGAAACAGCAGATGCGATGAACAGAGAAGTCAGCTCCCTGAAGAGCAAACTCAGGTAAGGAGGAGCATTTTGTGCCACACCCTGGCAGCCAGTCCAGCATGGGCTTTGTGCAGCTACCCACAGCAAACAGCGTGGCCAGGTGCTTCCTCAGCTCCTCCCAGAGCCTGCCCTGCCGGGTGAGTTCGGTGGAACGCTGCTGACGTGCTGCGTGTCCTTCCCTAGGCGTGGGGACCTGCCCTTCGTCGTGACACGTCGGATGGTCAGGAAGGGAACAGGAGAGTGCTCCGACGAGGAAGTGGACGGCAAGGCAGATGCTGGCGATGCCAAAGCTACTGAATAAATCCTCCCATTTGACCCAGGTTACACATGAGGGAGTGACCCATCTACCCTCCCCTCTTCCACTGGACTTTCAGCAAACTCTCTCCTCCTAAATTGGCTGGGGATCTGCAGAGCAAGCCCAGGTCTGTGTATCTGGAGCCATCGGGCATCTGTGTTCCTAGTTTTCTCCTCTTTCCAGTTTCCTAATCCTCTATGTATTTAATGCCAAAGAGTCAGGGCTCTGAAATCTGACCAGCAGTTTGGCCACTGCAAAGGCCTGTAGAACTGTCTGTGCCATGTCTGCTGGTAAATCCTTACACAGTTTGGAGGGAGTGGGGTTAGGGAAAGATTATTTTTGCTGTAAATCTCCTTTTGTCTTCAGTTCTAGCTGCAGGGAAGCTTCTTCCTGTATTCTTTCCCCTCCCTCTTTGTTTGCTTTCGGCAATCATGTTCAGTGACCTCAGACTTCTGCCTCTTTTAATCTGCCCACCCATGTGGTTTGGGAGCAGTTTCAGGAAAAACGGTGTGCTTTGGCCATGGCAATTTGCCCTTTCTTCTTTCATGTGTTTCCAGGGAGGGCTGAAGAGGGAAACTCCTCTTAGGACCAGTTACCTGGAGGACTTGCCAAAGTTGTCTCCTTTTTTTTTCCTTGTGTCTTTTTTTTTCCTTTTTATTTTTTTTTCCTCCCTTCTTTTTCCTGTCTGGACAGATCTCTGAAGTGCAATGATGTCCTGTTAGTGTCTCTGCCTCTGAGCGGTTTCATCTAAGGTAGTATGGACCAGTAGTTAATGACAGGCTGGGGGAGCAGAGCAATGTCCTTGTGCTTGTCCGAGAATCTCTGGGGGACCAAATATATTTAATGGTAATAGACAGAATCTAGAGGAATTTAATAGGGTAGTGGGCAGAGGGTGGGGATAAGGGGAGGGAAATTCCTCTTATTGACATGTCCAAGCCTCTTGCACCTGCTCTGTAACCAGGGGTTGGGATTAGTTATTGTGCACCATTGACTAAGAGTATATTAAAAACCCTTTAATCTGCACAGGTATATGTAAGGCCTTTGTATTTCTTGTAATAAGTAATTAAGAAAAAAATAAAGGTCTTTATCACTGCCTTTCTCTCGGGACCATGGTTATATATAGATAGTCTTTACTTTTCTACACCGTACACTGGTTGCTGGATTTACCTGTATTCTTAACCATATTGTATATGCTGCATTTAGACCTACTTATGAGCAAAGTAAAATTTAAATATGAAGCACCATACTGTATGCCTGACGCGCCCTAACGCAGGAGCCTCCTGTCCCAATTGCTGTCACAGAAGAATTTAAATTTTTTTTTATATAATAAAAGTGCCTTAGCATGTGCCTCAGCTGTGTGTCACCACTACAGTCAGTAATGGTTTACTGGTGCTCCACTGATGTTACCAATAAAGATTATCCATGTGCTGCAGTTGTGTGCGTGTGTTGCCCTTCCCTCAGTGCAGTGCAGCCCCACAAACTCTGCTTTTTGTTACATCTCTGCCAGAAATTGAATAAGAAACTTGTGCCAATATTCTGGTCTTTCTGGCCCCATGAAGTGCCACAAGTGCATTCTGGTCCTACAGCCAGGGCATGAGAAGCTGGAGTGCAACACCAGCAGCTCCTGACTCCGAGCTCGTCCCTCCCACCCGGTGCTGGCAGAGATTTGGACCTTGCCGAGAAAGTCTGAGCTGGGAGCTGCGGTCGGGGCTGGGCCAGGCCTGGGTGGCAGCGATGGGGAGGGAGGTGCTGGCGCTCACCATGAAGGGGCTGCGCTGCCAGCAGGGGCAGCTGCCAGGGCAGTGCTGGCAAACAAGGAGCGGGGACAGTGCGGCTTACGGGAAACTCCTTCCCTGGGGAGCCACGAGTGGCTGCTGCTCCCAAAGGGCGGCGTTTCTGCCTGACCAGATGTTGGGAGGGGAAAAATCTTCTCTTTAAGAAACTTAAGTGTAAGTAGAAAAAGCCAAGGTAGGTGCAGAAGGAGCAGGCACGGTTAACCGTGTGCTGCTGCACGAGTGGGTGCAGTCCCATTATAAAGGGTTGGCTGAGAATGAGCTCCTTTTGAAGTTGTCTAACGTTGGCTGCAGTTTTTGAAAGCCGAGATAGGGATTAAGGCATGAGGGGCTGGATGTGGGTTCATGGTGTGTGGAATACAGGCACTGCTGTGCTGATGTCCTGCACAGAGGCTGTTAAAAACAGGACTGGACTGTGTCATCGGGGAGGTTACTGGCTCAGCTGCTTCAATCTTTTTCCAGTGTTTTGCAGAAACTTGCAGGGTATCTCTGAGACCAGAGTGTTCTTTAAATTGCATAGAAATTGCTTTCCCATCATAGGATCAACTTGAAATGGCACCGCTGGCCAGGCGCTGCAGTGATCCAGAGCAGAACCTGTGTGCTGCTGGTGTGATGACCCTTTTAAGGTCAGGCTGCTTTTTGTTCCCATAGCCTTGTGCTGTGTGAGCCAGAGCACTGCTTGGCTGCTGCTCTGTCCTGTGCAAGAGGGAAAGAGGCTTGTGTCTCATTTTTTTTAACTGGCACAGTATTTTTCTTCAGCTTTCCACTTTTTTGTGCATCCCCATGGAAGGGACAAAATTAAGGCTCCTATTCTCTATTTTCTGCTTTGCAGAGTGCAACCTTGAGCTAGGAGATTCTCATGGCTTCAGGTTCGTTGCTCTTCTGTGGCTCTCCAGAGCTGCTAAATGCTTCACAGTGTTTCTTCCTGGGATTTTGGGGATGGTCTGACTAGGTGAATGGTTACAAGGGCTGTAATAAGAGTGGAAAAGAGACTGAGCTGGAACCTTTTCTGTGGGCCCTACAGAAGACTAGTTCCTGGAAGTTTTTGCTGGAGCTCTGTTTGTTGTCTGCACCCTCTGGCCTCAGGGCTGATGCCAGCAGGGGTTGGAAGGGTCCTAATTAGAGGGAGGGGCGTAGAGAGATTTTGAGGAGATGCAAGAGGTGAAGAAGTTGATTACAAACATTCCTGTCCCTGCACTGGGCCAGTCTGCTGGGACAAAGGATCTGCAACCAGATCATTAAATGTAATAAACTAGCTTTAAAAAAAAGATTAAATTGATGCAGGTTACAGTGTGGCCCTCACAGACCATTGCAACAGCAGAACCGAGGGGCAGAGCAACCAGCCCAGCCTCGGGGAAATGGAGGTGAAATCACCAGACCTGCAGCATCATCCTGAGCAAAGAGACTTCTTTCCTGGGGAGCAGCTGAGTGCTCTGCTTGCCCCTGCTCCAGCTTCCCCCGGGGCAGAGCAAGGACAGTGGCCATTAGAGCCAGTTCCAGCTGCGTTCCTGGGCACAGCAGCACTGACCTGCCAGGTTTAGGATTTAGCTCTCTTCCATTTCTTCTGCAAATTGATTCAAGTACCACTTAATGTAAATGGAGAATGAGGGTGCAGATTCAATGGCTGTGGAGTGGGATTCCTCAGTGACAGGCACTGGAGTGGGGGAGCTAAGGTGGAAGTCTGCAGCTTTCCCTGCCTGGGGGGTGAGGGAGGTCTCAGAGCAGTGGTTTGAGCGATCTGAAAATAAAATGCAGGCTGCTGCAGCTGAGCTAGAGTCCAGGCATCTCAGCCTGTTCTGGAGATGCTGGAGACAGTATTCCCAGTTCCAGGACAGAGAGCGAGTACTAGTGGATAACTGCTGTCTGTTTGGATTTAATTTTGCCTTTTCTCTGATGCTCTAGCAGTGGGGGTGAAAGCAGAAGGAAAAGGATAGCAAGAAAACCAAACCAAAACCTTTTTTTGTCCTAAATTTGTGACTCCCATCCTTGCTACCGCTTCAAGCCTGTGTGGCTGAGCAGAACAGAGAGCTGAGCAGCCATGCAGCAAGAGGAAAGGCAAAACGTGAAATGTCTTGAGCAAGGATGGTCTGGCACATGAGAGGAGAGGTGCAGGGAGCTGGATCCCTGCGCTGGGGCAGCCTCCCTCTCTGAGACATTGAATTTGGGTAAAACATACAGAGAAGGACGCTGAAAAGCCAGGTAGGTAAAAGTACAGCCACTCTTTGGACTGGGCTTGGTTGTGCAGGAGGAGCAGTGAGGGCAGGCCGCCCTCTGCACTCACCTACAGCTCCTGAGGGTGTGTGCAGGCAGCAGGGGCCATGGGACACATGCCCTGCAGGAGAGTCTGCCTTGGAGGTTTCACTATTGCTCAGCTCTCCAGCCCTGAGGAAGAGCGAAGGAGGAAGTGGAGGACTGATGATGATGGAGTGGTTGGCCTCGCAATGCCGTGTTACTCATAATGTGGTTGCTAGCTGCTAATTAAGCTGGAATTACACTGTGAATGGCTTAATTCACTACAGTCCTAATTGACTTCTGATGGAATTTGTGCAGAATCTCATGGAAGTGGGTGTTGTGGCAGGATGTATCACTCGGGACAAATAGATCACTTCCTTAGGCTCCTTTTTAGGAGAAGAGCCATCACTCAAATCCCTGACCTCATTTAAGACAGAGCCTGAAGCAGGGCTCTGTGGCCAGAAGAAGTCTCACTAGACATGAGGTTCTGGTGGCAGAGAGTGGTGGTGCCAGTCGAGAGATTTGCCTGGAAGTGCAGGGATGCTGCACTGTGCAGCCAAGAGCTGTAGGGCAGCCTCCACCAGCTTTGTGGGTGAAGCGATGGCTTGGTGGAGAAAAGAAAAGGAGAAGGGGAAAAAAAGTACAACAAACCCTTGGAGCTGTGATCAAAGGAACTTCCTGCTTTTCATTCCCACTGTATCCAGGGAAACATCTCCCTGTGTTGCCTTATAAAGAAACAGCATCGTGCCAGAGCTGAGCCTACCTTTCACTTTTCCTCTCCCGAACTCCTGGCACCGAGGCATTCCTGGTGCAGCAGCAAGGGAAGCATCCTTTCTCCTAGCCCAGGTTCTTCCCTTCCAGATGCTTTTCTCAGTCCTGGGCTGTCCCTGGGCTTTGCGAGGACTCTGGCAAAACTTCCCAGCCCTGCAAGCTGCCGGATGGATGCAGCCTGCTCGGGCTGCCCAGGCCGGTGGGCATGTGTTGAAAGCTTGTTTCGTTTCCTTCTCAGCACTTCCCCATGGGAGCTGAGAAGGCCATGGGGGCTGCATGCACCCTGTCCGTGCTGCCAAGTCCATCCTGGGTTGGAGCTGGCTCTTTCAGACCCTGTTTCTGCCTCCCAAAGCTTCCCCAGTGGCTGCTGCAGGTGCAAGGAGCTCAGCTCCAGGGGAGAGACCGGCTCCAGCCTCAGGCGAGGCTCTCTGCTTGCCTAAGTATTAATGTCAGTGCTAGGAACTGCAGCAGGCTTTGAAGCTGAGGTTATCGGCACAGCCAAAACAGGTTTTAATGGGGTAACACAGCCCAATTTGCTGTGCAGGCTTTTGATCCTGTGGGCTGTCGATGTGCTTGTGCAGCTCACAGCTCGCCAGCTCATCATTTTCGGAAGCACGAGGCACCCAGCTGTCTTGCCCTGATGTGTCCTTGTGGGTAAGGCACGGATAAAGCTCTTGATCAGCTTTTGCCTGAAGCTCAGCTCACCATTTCCCTCTCACCTGGGAAGTTTCTGGGAGGCGACTTCAAGGACACGGCTTACACTCCAGCCGGGATCTGCAGTTAAACAGCAGTGGGACCCCACACCAGGAAAGGTGCCAGGTTGGTGCTGTCTGTGTGTATCCAGGCCCCTGCTGTGAGGCTGGAGGGGATTTATCTGCATCCCAAGACCTCTCCTTTGCTAAGGGAAGCACTCACCTCTGTGCTGCAGCCAAGGAATTTGGTTCAGAGGAGGGATGGCCAGCACAGCTGGCAGCCCTGCTGCAGTGGAGGATAACACAGAGTATCTCTACAGGGTGGGAGGAAATTACACCAGGAGTAAAGCCTCACCTCCCTCAGAGGTCGTTTGCCTGCACCAGAGCTGCTTGAACAGAAAAGTCAGCAGGGCTGGGGCTCAGCACCTGCATTTGTGGGGCTGACTGGTGCAGGGCAGGGGGCCACACTGTCACCAATGCAAGTGTCAGGACGTGGATGGGACCAACATTCCAATGGCCAAGCGTGCCCTGCAGGGCTGATCCTCTGTAGCACAGCCCTAAACACAGCATAGCTCTAGAGGGACGCTGAGGATGAGCCAAGCCTGGCAACACATTCCCCATGAAGGGACCTGACTTGTTTGCTTTGGGCAAAGGATGAAAGGGGATTAGGGAGCAAATCATGGAGGGAGACCAGATAGCAGCTTCTCTGTGGCTCCTCTCCCATAACCTGGGAGCAAAGAGATATGTGATGGAGAGAGGAAGCGGGCACCCATTCCATGGACACGAGGTGTGGCAGGGGCAGAGCTGTGCCCAGGATTATCACGCAGGATCATTTCAAAACAGCCTCTCTCCAAAGCAAGATTTCAAGGTCCTGATCCCCTGGGTGGACAGAGCAGTTGCTCCCTGCTCTGTTGTCCAGGATCTGGCAGATCAGTGCCCCAAAATCTTCCCTCTGCATTCCCATGGCACCTCTATGAGCTGGGCCAAAGGATGCCTGCTCTCCGTAGGGCCGCAGTACCTATGGCTTGCCCAGCAGGAGAGGCTGCCTCACGACACTGCCACGAACTATTAAAAGCAGCAAGATGATTAAAATAAACTGTCATGGGACATTCACTCCAAACAGAAAGCATGAGCTGGATTCTGTCATTTCCCAGGAAAGTTAATCTCTGTTTGCAGGCAAAGGAGATGCCATGAAGTTGGGAGGCACTCGGGCAGTGCTGGTGGGAGGCTCCCCAGGCTCATTTCTCTACTGGCAAGGTGTGTGTGGGCAGCAGCACTGCTGTGGGCAGCTGGCTCCGTTTTCCCCTGTCAAACAAAGCCTTTTCCTGGCCACCGGGGTGGAATAAGCAAACACCTCCCAGCAGGCGCCGTGAAGGGAAGATCTGGGACTGGAAATGCCAACGCTCTCCCCTTGGCCACGGCAGAGCCTTGGCTGTGCTGCAGAAGGGTGAGAGGTGCTTGGGTGGGAGCCCAGGGGGCACCTCTCGGTCACAGTCCCACTTTCTGGGACAGCCCACCGAGGCAGAGAGCGCTCCCTGTGAACTGTAGCGGGTTAGTTGGACTTTCACCTCCGCACCCGGGGCCAGCCAGAAGAGCCCACAGCTCCCTTCTGCACTCAGTTTCCTCCAGCACAGGTCAGAGACTCCCTGAGGATCCTCCAGCTGATCCCACACTCCCTCCTGCCCAACAGGGCCCCTGCCTCTCTGCAGGCAGGTAACCCCACTACTGCTGCTAAAAAAGAGGCCCTCAGGCTCCTGCTTAGGCTGGGGGTAAATTGGTTGCCACTGCCCAGGGACCTTCGCTGGGGAGGATCACAGACACCCGACAGGTCTCCCAGCCCTGTGTCCCCCTTGCACTGCTGAAACCGGGGACACATCTGGTGTGTGCAGGGCTGACCTGTCCTGTGTGAGTTGCCGGGTGAGAGCGAACCAAGCAGCAGAGATGGGTTGCACAGGCAGGAAAATTTTGCTCTGACATGATTTGTTCCCTTTACCTGCTTAGCTTTTGGATTCTGCCTTTTTTTTTTTTTCTGTTGCAGCTGGCACAGCCCCTCTTGCTAACCTGGGCAGTTACTGTGCCAGGACATGGATTCCTCCCACGTGGTTTTGATGCTACTGCTTTCTGGTTTTCTTGATCAGTGAATAGATAAAATATTTACTGCCTTTTCTCTTTTTCTTTTTTCTCCTCTCTTCTCTGAATTACCCAGCAAATCCTTTGATGCCAGAGTCAGTCACAGCATAACATTTCACAGAAAACAAGTGCTCATGGAAATTCCTGCTCTGCAATTTAAACTTCTATCCTCTTTAAAAAAAAAAAAAAAAAGTAAAATTTGGGGACATGAGGATCTGGTAGATCTGGTAGGATCCTGCTGCTAAATTACTGCCTCAGAGGATGATGTGGAAAGTGTGGATGGAGAATACCAGCTGTGACTGATGGACCAGGATGCGTTTAAAAATTAAGTATCTCAGAGAACTAATGAAGAATGGTTTCAGCTGAAGAAATTTCTCGTGGGTTGAAAGCTGGAGGAAAGAGATGAATTATCAACGACAGAGCAGGTGAAAGGGGCTGCCTTATTTATTTCCTTAGCACAGCGAGACTCGATGTGTACTTACCCGTGTTGATTATGAGCCCCGCTGAGCTTGATTATAATTCGCTCTCCGGGGCGAGCGTGCTGCGCTCGGCGGCAGGGAGGAAGTGCAAAAGGAATTTGTCTGTGCCAGGATGAAATGTGATTACTGGCTGCACGCTGCAGCAGGGGCTTGTTTCTGAGGGTTGGGGATCCCACAGCTCTCAGGTATCCTATGAGCACTAAAGCACTTGAGGGAAGTTTATTTTTTCGGCCTGTCTCTGACTGGTTTGGTGCCGCGACACCTAAACTGGCACTCGGTCACAGCACAGAGCTGATAGTGCGAGGTGATCTCCTTGGAACAAAGCAACAGCTTGGTAATAGCTTCATATGAAATGGAGAGCTTTGCTATGAACTAACTCTAAAGCAGCTGCCCCACAGCCGCGGAGGAGCTGGAAACTGCTTTAACAGCGGTTTTAGTTGGAGCTCAAGCAGTTTATGAAAGGGATTACCTGGCCTGATGTCTGTGCTAGCAGAGCTCTGGGCTCAGTGACACAGGACGGCCACAGGCAGCCCGAGAAGGGGTTTTGGGGATGCTGCAGAGACCTCAGTGGGTTGTGGGGAAGAAGAGGGCTGAGCAGAGACAGGGCACTGAGCCCTTGGCTTGTAGGCTCACACTCCTAGTAGTTCTGGAGCCTTCAATGAGGTTCTGGCAGTGGAGGGGTGAGTTCATTCCTGCTCACGATCTGAACTTCTGGCTCTCATTTCTCCTCCTCTCCCTTCCCCTACTAAAGTCTCCCAAGGGAAAGTTCCTGCTGCAGTAAAGGGGAGGAAAAGACAAATCACAAAAGCAGAGGGCTGGGGGATGCCGGGCGGGGAAGCAACTCCAAGGGGCCGACCTGCTGGAGCAGACTCAGGAATGCTGGCGAGGGAGTGGCAGTGGGGACGGACAGCCCCTGCCCCCCCCACGAATGCAGGCTTGGGTTCCCACCGGTCCAGGCCAGTGGGAAGCTGCACAGGAGATGCAAGTGGAGGATGTAGCCCCAAATCCCCAGCGACTTTCTAACAGCAGGAGGCTGTTGGAGGTCCCAGGAGGCTCCCTTGGGACCCAGCATCTGGCACCGTGCCTGGTGGTGGGCGGCCAGAGCAGCCCCCTCTGGGCGGGATGAGCAGCTGGAGGAGATGAAGGCCCTGGGAGAGGCACCGATGAGGGGGATAAGGGGTGAGCAGCCTGCAGGGAGCAGCCCCTGGAGGAGGAGAAAAGAGCAGTGCTGAGGCTTTCTTAAACCCTTCCACGTATGTGTGCACACGAGTGTTTGTGTGTGAGCATACATGTGTATATACACTTACTTATGGGCTCACACTGCCATGTGTGTGTAGGTCTGCATCAAGCACAACGAGGATGTTATCCAGCATAAAGTCTGTCACAGGAGTTTTGTGAGTAACCTCTAAATACATCCAGCAAGCTGAGGAAACTCGGTGTTGAGGTCAAATACAAAGTGGTTTTGGTAAGTGTTATGAGGTAAGAGCTGTGCAGCTGGGGCACCCAAACAGGCTGGTGGCTGGAAAATGGATCTCAAGGGGAGAAAAAGACTTTAAAAATCAGTGTAAGCAGGTCCAGGAGATAAAACTGCAGTGACTCCTCCAGAATGACATGGTTATAGCCTCGTACCACAATTACATTTATTTGGGTGCCCTACATGTGCATTCTCACTGCTGAAGAATGCACTCAGACTGCTTCCAGCTTTCCCCTCTGTCATAAATTTCTGGAATTCATAGCACTTACTTGGGAGACTTTGGTGATTTCCCCGTTCCATATTTAACCCCTGTCACCCAAACCACCTAAACTCCATCTGAGTGCAAGTTATATGGATAAACATGGTATTAATAAAGTCAGAGGCAAGTCTCTGGAGGGAGTGGCCGGCATGAGATGGTAATCCTGAGTCATACAGCCAATTTCTGGGTCAGCCAGACCCTACAGCACAGGGCTGGTATCCCCGGCCAGCTCCAGTGTCACTCAGGCAGGGATTTCCACCATGGTTTTATCATCAGCTTCACGGGGCTGTGGATATCCCTTTCTGAATTTTGCATGGGCTGGTAACATTTCATTTTGGTTTGGATCTCTAGCCCTGATCACCTTCCAAATGGCTGTTCAGCAGGCAGGAATAGGAGAAGGGGCTGGAAAACATGACTAAATATGGCTGTGTTTCTGGTTGCTACAGGCTGTGGGATTAGCGGCCCCTTCTTGCCAGCAGCCACAGCTGAAGTTCCCAAGGTTTGAGGATCACTGAGGGGAGCTATAGTCCAGCTCTCTCCCTGCCTTTTGTTGGCTTTTTTTTGTTTTGGGTTTTTTTTTTTTTTTTGGTTTTGGTTTTTTGGGGTTTTTTAAATTTTTTTTTTGTTTTCCACAGGGAAATCTGCAACCTATTGTGTCGGCTAGCAAACTTGGCACCCTCCAGCTGCCTATAAAATTGCATTAGGCGTTTGTATTTCCTGTAGTGGATTATGTGTTGTCTGGATTTCAGATGATTCCAGGCGAGAGGCTTAGCCTTTTTTTTCTTTCAAGGGGGGCTACAAATTACATTTGAAATAATTTCATCTTCTTGGAGATAGGAGAGCACAGGCAATCAGCAGGGCAGACGGATGTGTTCCGAGACAGATGTAGGCAGCTTCCCTGCCTGCGACTTGCAGAGCTGCTCCAGCCCTGTGTGCAAGGCACAGGCAACAGAGTCCTCGCCTTGTCCACAAGCACATCAATAACCTCATTGATTGCAATGATATTTCTCATGCTTAAAGTTAAGCAAGTGCTTGAATGTCACGCTGAATCACAAGTGAAGGATTTCTTCGCGCTCTCGCAGAGTGAATTGTCTTGACCCAGCTGGCTCCGTGTGCCCGCACGCACCAGGAGTTTATCTGAAATATTAGTATTTACGCAGATGTAGCATATATGGGGGTTTTTCTTTACAAACTGGAGGTTGACTTACTTTAAAAATATCCTCTTGGCTCCTACACAGAGTATTTATTGTGCTTTACCACCATTTTCTAATTTGGATCTGAAGCCAAAGAGGCAGTAACTATTTTTAGGGTGGAGAAAACACACTGAAAAAAAAAAAAAAAGGGAAAGTATATTTTCAAATCTTATTTGAAATCTGTGCTGTATCAGCAGCAAATAGCATCGTGAAAGGGTAAAATCAGATTGGAAGTGCTTATTGGTACAATGTTATCATAAATTCACAGAGCACTTTTCTGCACGAAGGAAAATCGATCACCTTTTACAGCAAACGAACAATCTCAGGGCAGGATTTTGGAGTCGTGTTTATGTGGGTGAGTAGTACTGTGTCTCACAGTCCCTGTGATGCAAATGCTGGACTGCTGGATAGCCAGCAGGTGGAGTCATCTCTAACGGATGTGCCGTGATCTGGAAAGTTGGGTAAGTGCGAGGGGACACGTGGAAATTTCAGTTGGAAGTTGAGACCAAGGAAAATATAAGGAATGGAACTGGAAAACTGTGAGCGTGGCAGATACCAAGAGTGAAAACTTTAGCAGCAGCAGAGGAGGGACCTGCAAAATGTTTGGAATAGTGAAAAGCTGGAGCAATCCTGGAAACACTTTTGTGGCTTGGATCCCGAGGCGTAATTCATGCTGTTGTAATTTGCACAGATGGTGGATGTCTCAGGGGAAGGCTTGAACAGCTGGGAAACATCAGGGTGTGGGCCAGCTTCAACCACACGCCCTATCTTTATCCCCGAATCAGTCACAGAAGTGAAAGGTGATACTGAGATTGCTGCAGAAAATATCTGCAAGCTATTCTCTGCGCTGGGAGACGGCTCCTCTTGCACAGTGAGTCCTGTTAAGGACCAGCTTAGTTTGGCATTTTGTGTGCAAGAATGCACTTTCAGAAGCTTTTCAATAAACCAATTAGGGAGGAAGAATCAGCCTCAGCTCCAGAGATCAGCCATGTAGTAAATTGAGTTGTAGCTGAAAGGCCCTAATAAACAGGGTGCTTCACTGAAAATGAACAGGAGCTACGTGATAACCCCCGTTCTGTTTCGTGATGTGCCCAGCCACCACAGAGAATGTTTTGCTTTGTCCTTTGCTCTATCTGCCTGTTACACCAGGAATGAATGTTGCCTCCAGCGGGGCATTTGCCCTTCTCAAGCTGTGCAGCCTCCAGCCTATTTGGAAATGCACAGTTGCAAATAATGATTTGCACTCTCTTTGTCTGTGTGCCCATGTAAGCTGAATAGTAATGCCAGGCTGCTGCAGACTCGTGTCTGAGAGAGGAGATGGTGGCACAGCCCTGAGGTGCTTCAGAGGCACCGCCAGAGATGTGCAGCCAGGCCACTGGAGGACTGCATCAACAGCTGCCACTGCTGGCCCATTGATGTGGGCTCCAGCCTCCAGCAGCCTCTGGTTCACTCATGACAGGCAGCTGAGGGAAATAAGTGCCAGGTATTTCCCCAGTACTGGATCTCTGGCATTCAGTGGGTAGGGGAGAGCCAGTGAGGTTTTTTCTTCTTCTGGCCTGCGTGCCCATGAAGGAAGGTACCCTGTGGTACCTCTGTGGCTCACACTGTTTATCTTGGTCATTATCTGGGTCTTATTTATCCAGTCAGCCCTGCCATCTCAACAGGAAAACAAGAGACCTTTCATCTCCCAGATATGCTCTTCACACACCTTTCTGCTATTATACATTTTTGGGATATAATGGGATGCCCTTTCATGTTAGAAGTGCTGAAGGACCTACTTTATTCCTCATCCCCCCAGGCATAAGCAGTGCAGGCAGATGGCATTTTAATGCTAATTGCCTCCATGCAGGTAACTGCATCTGTGCTGCAGGTGCCATCCTGCTTTAGCAGCATTGGGACACCTAAAATGCCACACCTGCTGTACAGCCTGATGCCCCACAGAACCACAGACCAAGCAAACAGCAACGACAAATGTGCTCAGTGATGTTTGCAGGAAACAGGAAAATGAGTCAGGAAAGTTTTGCTTGGAGCTCCCTGGTAGTTTCCCAGCTGCTGACACTGCTGCCTTGCTGGAGTGCCGAGGTGCTTGGAGGTGTCTGCTGAAGCCAGGTGTCCTCATTGCAAGAGGTGGCACTGGGAAAAGAGCGGGTGCATTGTGGGTGCTAACCCAGTGACTGACAGCTGCCAGCACCTTTGCGTCACAGTGACATATTGATATTGGCCTCCTGCCACTGCTTGGGCACTGGCATCCTCCTGGCACACGGTTTGGGCCAGGTGACAAGGTTTTTGGGTTTTGCTGACTTAGGTTATGTATTTTTAGCTGTGTGCTAATTGGTTACAAGAAAAGGCAGCTTCTGCTGGTAAAATTTTGTAGCAAATTGCTGGCCTGAGATAAGGAAGAAGAAACATTTACCCACACTCCTTACTATGGAAAGCTCCATCGCCGCTTCCTGCGAAACCAGGACCAAAGTCCAGGCTGAAACTTTACCTTGGCGGCACTTCATTACCTGTGGGAGTACTGCTGTGAGGAGGAAGAGCATTTGGCTTCAGAGGTTTGTCTGACTGGACAGAAACAGCAGGAATGAGCAGGGTTGAGCAAGGCACTAGACCCCACCTGACCTGCTTAGCAGAGAGACAAAATCCTCCATGAAGGAGAGGAACAAAGTTGCTGGAGGCTGAAAGGGCAAGAGAGAGCTGGTCAGCAGGGTGAGACATCGTGTGTAGATGATGGAAGCAGCAAGAAACAGTTCTCAGTTGTGGTGGTGGAGAGGAGAGATTTGCTTTGAAGTGTCTCTGAATGATTTCGATGCCTTTGGGCCAAAGACTAATAACTGAGTTTGTGCCTCACTTCATGCCTATGCCTTAGAACCTGCCTGAGTCACTGCCTCTGCTCCATTCAAGCATGTTCTGGGACCCAGCCCTTTGTACTTCCATAGATGTTTCACATCCAGCATCCTGATGCCACCTGATCTCGAGCCCAGTGGGAGCACCAGCACATGTTTCTCCAAGGAATCTCTTCAGTAGGCATCTTTCTGGGGGGAAGAAACCACCACAATTTTATTCTAAAATTATATGAATCTGTTCAGGAAAGATACGCTCTTCATACCAGCTTCTGGGAGCTCTCTGCAAGGATAACATTTCTTAGGATTGCCTCTCTTTGATCTGTCAAAGACAAAGCACTGGTGAGCACTCTGCAAACTCGTCCACGAAATCACAGCATGTAGGAGCCTCTGGCAAGAGTGCTGTGCAGCAGTGGAAGGGTTAACAGAGGAGTCAGCTGTCTGTTTAGTATGTCTCAGATGTCACATACAAATACCTAAAAGGCAGCTGGGTTGTGTGAAAGGAAATCAACGGATTAAGATTGTGTCTCAGCTCAAAAGCTTTTTTGTGACTTCAGGAATGCCTCATATCCCATCTGTTAAATGGAGATAATACCTATCCCACAAACATACCATGAAGAGAAATTAATTAATCTTATTCTAAGAGGAAATGGAAAGAGCTGGATAAATAGTAATACGTAGTAACCCGGCAGTCATGTCAGAAAGCACACAGTGGCGCAGAGCATGGCGGTGGCAGCTGCAGGTCACTCTGGCAGGAGGGCACAGTACCCCCCTCAGCTCCGTTCACCTGCACCGTAACTGAGGGTGCTTTGTGCTCCGTGGGGGTCCCGGCTCCTCCTCTGGCAGGCTGCAGACCACAGCCAGCCGAAAATGCCTTGCCAAGGGACGTGCCTATGGCACTGCCAATTCTGCCAGGAGCTGCTCTGCGGCACACACCGTGTGCACATAGGATGCAAGGGAGAACTGGCAGCAGCTTTGGCACCTGCAATGGCAGGAGATGGTGGAAATGGGGTTAGGAGAAGGTGAAGAGAAATATGGAGGCTGGGCACCATAAAGGGACTCCTTTCTTTGATATCCCCAAGGGAAGCATCAGACAGACACTCAGTTACCACAGTGAGAGGAATGCTCCCAAGATTTGTCTCCCAACTGTTTATTCCTAACTTGTCTGAAGGTTGAAGCCTTCTGCAGCTCCTCACAGGCAATACCTTAACCTGGACCCTTCATGTAGAACCCCTTGTCAAAATTAGGGGGGAAAGACAAATACAGAAATGCTGCTTTTCTCTGTATAAGCAGCATCCCAGTCACGAGAATTCAGCTTCTTTCCAAGCCAAGAGTGGACTGAACATGTTCCTTCAATGTTGTTTGACAGTCTGGCTCATTTTATCAAACCCAGTCAAGATGAATGAGACATGTGTTTACCCTTGGTGGGTGAGCAGACAAAAGCTGCATGTAATTGTCTTCTGGATACCTGCCACTCTGTGGGGATTTGTAATCATTTTGAAAAAAGAGATTTCCCCCATCACTGGAGGAGACAAGCTGGCACCTCAGCACAAAACATACCACTTAAAATAGCTTTCAACGTGGCCTTGAAAGCTATTTTTGGGTGATAAAAAATGTGGTGTAAGGGAAGACTGCAGTCATGTATGGTGCCTGTCACTCAAAACCAAAGGCTCTATAATTTCATGAAGATCAACAGATGTAGCATGTACAGGGACTATGGAACACTAAGAAAACCTAAGTGGTCCCCAGGCTTTGTTACACATGGTGATATTTGAGAAGTCAAGAAAGGCTTCCTCAATGTGCATTGACTCACACCATCCACCTCCATTTTTAGTTTGGAGGCAGAAGTAGAGTGTCATTCCCATCCCATAATCAAGCCAACCGCAGATGTGTATTATGATCTGTGGATTAGTTCTCCATCAAGTTGCCATGGCTTCCAGACTACTTTCAGGACAATACAGGCTGCCTATGCCTTCCTCATTCTAGAGCAGACATTGTCCTTAGTGCAACCAGATAGCAGCTGTGTAATAAAATCAACTTTATGTTTTGGTTGAGGATTCCAAATTTGTTCCTCAAGATCAAAAACGTGGAGACACGCAAAACAGCCGATGAACAGGCTTTGGGTTCTTGCAGACTGTATCTCCATCTGGTTGGAAGTCATATGAAGCACAAAAAAAGAGGAGATATATATATATATATAGATATATATATACACATATATATGTATAGAAGTGCAGGAGAAACCCACAGAGGCCATTAGGGACAGGAAACCAGTGCAGCCCCTTTCTCAAGAAATCAGATGTGCTCTGGGGCTGTGAGGGGAGCCCTGTTGTGAGGTGCAGGGAGGAGGCCTGGAAAAGGCCGGAAAGAACACAATGCACTGAGTGATGGGAGGTTGCGCTGAGCAGGGACACGGAGCTGCGGAGCTGGGCAGCACATCCCCTGCTGCTGGATGCTCCTGAAGCGGGGGCTCAAGCCAGTACCCATCACCCCAAATTCGCCTCAGTTCCTTACTGGAAGAGCTGCGGAAACCTCGCCCCGAAAGGCAGCCCTGCGCCAGCGGGGCCGGGACCGAGCCGGACCCGGCTCTGCCCGAGGGGTGGGTGCCCCGCACTCCTCCGGCCAACGTGACGGCCGCAGCCCCGCCGGGGGTCCCGCACCCACCGCGGGCCCCCACAGGGCGACCGCTGTGGTTCTATGCGAGAACGCGGGCCGACCCGCGGCGGGCTCGGCGCAGCCCCGCTGCCGAGCGTGGTACCGCGGCTCCGAGGCGGCCCGGCCGAGCGGCCATTTCCCGGCGCCCCGTGCGGCTCCACGGCGCCCAGAGCCC